>JAQQZR010000039.1:10985210-11015341 GCA_030068235.1 Notoglanidium macrostoma | reverse complement strand
GGGAAAGAGAGAGAGAGAGAGAAGAGAGAAAGCAAGAGAGAGAGAAAGCGCGAGAGAGAGAGAGAGAGAGAGAGAAGAGAGAAAGCAAGAGAGAGAGAGAAAGCGAGAGAGAGAGAGATGGAGAGCGGGAAAGAGAGAGAGAGAGAGAGAGAGAGAGAGATTACTTCTTAATAAAGATCTTTTCTTAATTTCTGACATCAAAAATTACCACACAAGAATTTACCAAAAATAAAAACCAAAACAAAACATAAAAACAACCACACAAACGAAAACCCAGAAGTCTGTATTTGAATAAGCTTAATTCCAGGTCCAGAAATTTTAATTGGATTTGAAACCAGTCACTGTGCTAAAACAGTCCATCTCAGACTGACTGCCGGAAATCAGACTGTCATATTAAATTTGATGTCATTAGGTGATGATGTCAAGTGTGAATCAGATGCAGTACACAAATTCCTCACTTGCATAAAACCGATTTAACCCGAGCTGTGTCATGCATCAGCTTGTGTTATAATCACAAATTTCATGACATCATGTCATATTAACAAATTTCATGACATCATGTGATCACAGGTGCGACTCAGATACAGTGTACAAATTGGTACATATACAAATTTCCCACTGTGCAGTAGAACTAATGAGGAGCAAAATAACTTCCAGGAATGGATATACCCTAGGTGTGACCTGCATCTTGAGCACCAGGACCATATTGGGTTATGGCTTTCACATGCGAATGCACTCAAGCTGATTTTAATATGACCGTGCAAACCATGTTAGGAAATCTCAGACGCATTTTAGCCTGATGTTATAAGTTCAATGAAATTTTATTTGCATTGAACTTTTAATATCCTTGTCGCAAAATAGATTTAAGAAAATATGGTTGTAGATTTAGATCCCTAATGCACATGCCAGAGGCAACCATAGCAAAAAAGAAATTAATGAGTATATTGTGAATAAAAATCCTGGGACGAGCACATTATAGGCTGGCTGTTTTGCTTCAAGTCGGTGTGATATGAAACACATGAAACACCCAGGTTTAACGTAGCACAAAAGACTCCAGCATTAAGCGGCTGTTACCTCTGCATGCCAGTGGCGCACATGCTGATGTGGCAGGCCCCCAGGCGGCTGCACAGCTCTGACGACACCAGCAGCACGCTGACTCCGGATGGGTGGCCCGCCGCACTCGGCTTCACGTTCATGTAGGTCTGCATGAGCCTGCACAGGTCATCCAGGGTGTTTAGAGGACGCAGCAGCTGCACAATAGAGAGCAGGTAAAGAAAAATGTGTCCGACTGATCTTGCCTGAGGTGGCCACATGGGGCTGCTCTGGCCATCCATTTCAGATTTTAAACCTTGATGAGACCATAAAGAGATAACATCTGAATTGGAGCTCCAGGCAAGGAAGCAAACAGCGCATCACTGAGAAATTATTGTCAGCTCAAACAAAACAGAGACGTGACCAAACATTCTTGTGATGTTTACTTACATGATCGATTTTCATGGCAGTGGAATTTGAGTCAGAGGATAAATTGGATTTCTCTAAATAGAAAGCCCTGCAAAAAAAAGGACAAAGATTTACATTTTTTTTTTTTTTTTTGCATTATTATTTGCGAATATGTACTATATTTATCGGCTTCTTTCCCCACACCAGTAGCCATGCTCCATGTTACACTGCCTCAGTTCGCAAAGCATTCTGGGAATATTCTTCTACCACTTTTGGAGGCTGTATCTGAAAATGCAGCATTTGGAGGGCAGGAGTGCTAAATGACTACTAACCCTCGTGGACGCGCACAACACAAAACGGAGGTGTAGGACCATGTGGTAGGGCTAAGGGGGGGATTGGGATTGGGCCCCATGTGATCAGCCAAATAACTATAAGCCAAGAACTATAAGATATAAAATAAGCACATAACTGTAACAGCTTTGACAGCAGTTGTTGACAATCATCTTGTTATTAAAAATTAGAAATAACAAGATCACATGGACAGCCACAGAACTACAGCGTGCGTCTAATTCTACCTGAGTCGCCGGTAATAGAACTTGACTTTTTCGAGTGACAGAGCGTTGATCCTCTGCTGAAACTCCTCCATGGATACAAAGTCCTGAGCTGCCACTCCCTCTGGCCTCTCCAATGCTGAGAAGAAGAGACCAACACAAACATATCCCACTTTTAGCATTAGTCCTCTGAAGCACATGTGCAATGTACATGGGGGTGGTATTGGGGAGCAGCGGTGTCCTTAATCTCCCGCAGAATGCACTAAAAGCCACTAGATGGAAACCAAGATTCAGCAAGTGAACAGAACAGTTCCTGGAATGAGGAGCTCACCGTTAGTAGTAATTCACAGCTTTTTAAATCAAAACTGAAGAGTCAGACAGAAACGAGACAGTTTAGAAGGTGTAAACAAGCCTTCACAGAGGAGACTCCCAAATGAAGCTGAATGAAGCACTATTTTACACCGCACTTAATTATGTACACACCTCTGGTGAAAAGAGCCGAGTGCAGCTTGAGGCTGCCGCCGTTCTGCAGACGCGTGGGAAGCTCGCTGAAATGACAGCTGTCCAGGTAAAGCGTGACACGGATTGCCTGCCGACTGCCTTCCACCTGATAATGCACTGGCGTGTCTGAGGACAGACGTGACGGAGGGATGAAGGAGAAATGAGGAGGCAGAGACAAAGAAAAGAGAATTGCAATGGTGTGTTTCCTAGCATGTTCATTCTCCCCTCTTTTTAAATATGAAAATTCATGATCTGGTAGTTAGTAGATAAAAAAAAAAGTATATGAGTATATAAAAACAAGCTCCTATTTTCAAATTCCAAAGCAGCGTGTTTTCCCAACAGGGAACACAAAGGAGCGAAATTCAGCACCTTAGCAGGAAACACTGACTCGATTACAGAATCCTTTCTCTTTCCTCCAACCAAAACAGAGGCTCTGAGATAAAGAGACTACACTATCTCTATCACTGCTAACCATGTTGACATTCCTGAAAGGGACATCTGGAGGGTGTGTGTGTGTGTGTGTATGTGTGTGTGTGTTTGTTTGAGGGAGAGGCGTCTTTAAAGGGAAGAGTTCTGGAGCCGTAACACTACTGTGGACTCCTGCAGTTGTTCTCTACAGAGAAACACATCATTCTAATTATTCATAAATAGCAGAAATATAAAGCGTCACTTCAAAAGCATATTTTTACGGATGGGCTTTTTATCTGGCTCTAAGTACGCAAAGTTATGGCGTGTCCTTGCGTTAACATCAAAAGAGCCCTAGACAGTTCAGAGATGACCTTATGTAACCTTGCGATACTTTATTCAGTCTCACCAAACAAATACGGATTCTTAAAACGCTTCGTACAGGCAGTGGGTGCAATTTGAATTTGAAGTGCCGTGCAGAGGAACAGTAGTCTCTGGGATGGTATTGAAAGTTTAGATTTAGCAGAAGGAGATGCTCACTTGCAACAAGGCATTCGTTCTCCAGTGGCCGGAAGAGCACGGTGACTTTATCCAGATCCTGCAGAGCTGCTTTCGTGTCTTCCAGCATGGTGCGCTCCTCTCTCTGTCACATGGAAAGAGGTTTAGAATGGAACAGACTTCCAACTTTTCTCAAATGCATCTCTATCCAAAGCATCTGTAGCTACACATTTATAAAATACAAATTCAAAATTTCATTCTGACAATAAAGGTCTGAGAGTGAGACAGGCACGCGCTGCTATGATCGTAGCGCATAACCTCCAGTTTCTTCCCTGTGAAACGGGTGTCCAATTTCTGAACACATTCTATACACATTAGAAGCTTAATTCACTAATACATTCGAATGAAGAATTCATGTAAGGTTTAAAACCCTACAGTACAGTTAAATGATTTTCTCTGCGGCTTGTAAGGAAGCTCGGGTCAGAGTGCAGGGTAAGCCAGGATACGGCGCAGATGGGGTTAAGAGCCTTGCTCAGGGGCCCAACAGTAAAAGCTTGGCGATGTTGGGGTTTAAACCACCAACTGATCAGTAACCCAAAGCTCTATCCACTGAGCCTGTTCAGTTTCTCAGTATTGTGAGGCGATTACACATACAACACAGATGTGTTGGATACAGACTGGGTTGGAAAACACTTCAATGTTCCTTTCATATCGGCCAGAATTTAGTTGGAATATTCCGACTGTTTATTTTTGAGTTGAGTAACTTTATTTGGAGGTTTTATAGACATCAGTGGCATTTTGACACAATTTGCGAACTTATGGGCTTGGTGTACTGTGTTCACACCTCGTGCCCAGTGATCCCAAGCTCTACCCCAACCCTGATCAGGATAAATCGCTTAATGAGAGATGAATATATGAATGAACAGCTATTCATAGACTTCCATTATCCATGCATTATCTATCCCGCTTATCTGTTAAGGGTCATGGGGAAGCTGGAGCCGATCCCAGGTGACTTTGACCCAGAGGCGAGGTTAAACACTGGGCATGTTGACAATCTATCTCAGAGCTAACACAGAAACTACCAACCACTCACACACACATTCACACCTATGGGCAATTTAGAGTAGCAAGTTGACCTAATCTGCATGTCTTTGGGCTGTGGGAGGAAACCAATATGCAAAATCCACGCAGTAAGGCCCCTGAGAGCCTAACCACTGCACAACATGCTGCCTGACTTCCGTTATATACAGGTATATGTGCTGAAATATAAAATACGTGTTGAAAGATATGATAAGACGTAGACCACAGGTGTAGAGATCAGGTCAAAAAGCACTGGAACATTCCTTTAATATCAGCTATTACTTTAACTTAATCAAGAGATTTTTTTTTTTTTAGTTGAACTACTTTATTTGGACAAAATAGCCGTATGGATTTCCCAAATGATTTTTTTCCCGGGTGTGTGCACAATTTCCTTGCTTGCAATTTTAGCTATTAAAGCACTTGCTAGTTAGGTGATATGTTAAATCCTGGCCTTGCAAAACAGGGAAAAGATTTTACACATGAGACGGAGCCATGGTGTGGAGTGGGTAGTGTGGCTCACCACGTGCGGCGAGAGAGTGGACTGGAAGTTGAAGAGCACTCCGATTGCCGAGATCTGCTCCAGCCATTTGCGGCTGACCTCCTTGCAGTCGTCTTCATATTCACCGTTGTTGTTGTAGCGGAGGTTGAGCGCCCAGACCAGTTGTTCAGCCAACGTGCACAGAGCACCCACGAGGGCCTGGCAGAAAATCGCATCGCGCCGCAACTGCAGCTCTGTGTCTGCACAAGGGGGGGGGGGGGAGAGAAATATAGAGAGACAGAGATGACGTGGAACAGCTGGCTGTGACAGAGGTCTGAGAAAAGACAGAGCGAAAGATAGTAACAAGACGGAATAGAATAGCTGACGGAGAGAAAGTAATAGCTCCCTATTTACTCCTCCAGCTCCTGGTGAGAGTCAACAGTCTAGAACTTCAGACAATGATATCATGCGAAGGATTTTAAGACCTGGCTATTGTGTCATCCAACATATAAACACTGAGCGCATTGATTATACAATATTGTTTTTGTTGTGTATTAACTTTGCTCTTCTGGAAGCTGCTCTGAGCAAGTGGAGTATTAATTCAGAGCCCTTGGCAGCCATGATAGCTTTATGCTGAAAATGCGCCAAATGCTCTCAAAGCGGAAAAGACACTCCACACACACACACACACACACACACACACACACAGCAGTGCAGTGCAGGGTCGGGATGGGGTAAGAGCAGGAGCAGGTCCTGGCAAGAGTGTGTGTTTGTGGAGAGCAATAAGAAGCAGTCGCAAGATCAGATTCCCTCACACTCTCTCAACAGCTTCCATATGCCTCCTACCACAAGGCCCAGGAGACAAACCCTCACTCATACACGCACACACACACACACACTCTCTCTCTCTCTCTTTCAATAGTTCTCTCACACTAGAGCTCCTCTTACTTTCAACCTCCTGAACTTTCACTCAGAGGCTCACACAGACTGCCCTGCCCTGCCCCCACCACACACACACACACACACACACACACACACACACACACACACACACACACACACACACACACACACACACACACGGTGATGGAATTCCAATAAAACAATCAAATATCTCACAGCATACACACTAATTGTCATTGGAAAAGCATTTAACCATTATGTGGCAGAAACGTTACATAACATATCTCACTGGTGAAAAACACAGGAAGTGAAAATGGAAGTGTGCCTGCGTTCTTGAAAAGTTTTTACTACTTGACAATTTCAAAGATGTAGTAGGTATAAATAATAATCATAATAATAATAATGATAATAACAATAATAATAATAAGTATTATTATTACTACAACATCCAGAAGTATTGGAACCCTTTATACAACTGGACAAAAGAGATTTTTTGAAATCAATAAACATAATACGTGATATGGGGGCAATGTCTTGTTAATTTGAACCCTGTTTTTCCAAACACAGAAGTTTTCCCAATGAGGAAAACACTGTTTTCAATATTATTTGGCACAATTAGTTAAGTCTTTCCTGGACAGAAAAACAGCGCTGAACCTTTAGGGAAATGATGTAACTTGGAGAATAGTTTTATTAGAGAAAAGAAAATTACCTCTGTATTCGAAACCTTTGAGTGGAAAATGATCAATGGGTGTCAAAGGTGCCAATAATTTTGGAATCAACCGAGCAGTTTATCTCCTTACCTGTGCACTTCAGCAGGGCCAACAAGAGCTGATTCCTCCCATCTGAAACACATGAAATAATATCAAACAAATAAAGTTTGTGCATCAAGTTATAGATTCTTACACAACCGAGAAACTAAAAGAGGCTCTGGACACACCCTCTACGAAGCGATGCAGACTGTCCACTAGGTTTTCGATGGATTTGGGCAGGTTCCAAGGGTCCTCCTGGATGTTCTTGTTTAGGATGTATCTGCATCGCGCTGTCCAGTCGTCCGCGTGGCGGAATTCTGCCCCCACATAGGTGTGACACACAGTTATAATGAACGCTATTCAAGCTCAAATGAAAGAGTGTGTGTGTTTGTATGTGTGTGAGGCAGAAGGAAGAGGCTTTCTTGTCTGCGATTCCTGGCACGTGCACAGACACACGCGTGTGTCTTATTTGAGTCAATACAAAAGAATTTCATGTCTTCATGGGCTTCTATTGTAAAGATGGTTTTAATTACGACCTCTCTTTAACACTGCAAATACACAGATGTGTGTGCGTGTGTGTGCGTACACTCAGACAAACAAACCCAAACAAGCACACGGTCTATAAAGTGCGACAGAGAAAAGATGTGTTGTCTTGCTAGAGTTCAGAAAGTGGTGACGACTGACCACAAATACACACACCCTAAACACTATTCCAAACATAGCAAACACACCACTGTTTGCCCCACGTTGGGCCGTACCTGGCTGAGTGTGGTCAGGGTGGAAATGCTTGGTTTCCTCGCATGCTTTGCTCATGACCGGCCCTTTCAGGAGGCTGTTGATAGAGTCGACCTGAACGGGGAAAAACACACACAGCATCGCAATGAATCCTCCCTTCAGTACGGCCCTGCTGCAAATCTGGAGAACTCTATGTTCAGGGGCAAAGGGCGAAGATCGGAGGTTAATATAGGGAGGTAAGAAGACGTAGACACGGTTATCTCAGGAAGCGTGCTGTAATGTAAGAGAAAAAAGGACAGGAAGGAAAGATGGACTGAAGGAGCACCGTGAGAGGAGAAACAGAAAAGGAAAGAAGAGATAAGAAAACCAAAAAAAAGCAAGAAAGCTCTGTGAAAACGAAACGTGATCGATATAGACCGCGTGCTGTTATATTTTTCGCTAACATGTGATTCTACAGACGTACTTGATTAAACAGGTGCTCCAGACACCCGTGCAGTTTGTCCTGTTTGTCCAGGGGAATCTGCATGTCACACGGCAGCTCATCGCCTACATGTCACAATACACACACACACACACGGTTAGGACACAAACTCGAGCAGAACTTTTAATAGCTATTAAAAAATAAAGGTGTCGGCTCTTACCTGAGCCCATCTCGTCACTCCCTAGATATGAGCTGTTGCTTCGTACGCTCGTGTAGGACAGCACAGAGTCTCGGTTACTGTTGCACTCACTGAAACGGCAAACACAAAGAGACACCACATGTTCACATGTTCACACTCATCATTCACTTCTTATCTATCTACCATCACACTTCACCTTTTCTAAGGTGCGGAACCTGTTTAACAAACAATCACTATAAATATGTGTTTATTTGATTTACCACAGGTGGTGTGCATGAAAGCAACTTCATCTACAGTTGCCTGAAAAAAAGACAGGATGTATTTTTAAATAAAGGGAGACTTCTCAAAGCTGGACTTTTTTCAACCAGGCGTCTTGACATCAGGCCGAAATACTCGAGAAATACTGAATACTGAATGAAATACTCATTCTCACACGTAACCGGAACATTTCTAAACTCCTTTAGAAATGCGGACTGACTTTATACATCAACTCATCCTGTTTGGGTAATTTTTGTTCTCATTCTTAGAATTTCTACTAGACCTTTCTTTTTTCTTTTTTACCCTTTATCCATTACGCAGCTTTTATTTGCCTTTTCTTTCCTTGCAAGGAACTTTAAGCTGCATTTTAATGCATGCAAATAAAAAAAATTAGTGTAGCCAATTATAATAATAATAATAATAATAATAATAATTATTATTATTATTATTATTAAATTCGGGTATTTATTTAATGTAATCTGACTTTAGCTGATCAGTGACATGGACGAAGTCTTTCAGTCTCACTTACAAACATACTTCATGCTTTCAGAGATGAAGTCATTGGTATTTGAATGTATTTTCACTTCCTTAGTCTAATAAGCATTTTGTCTCCTTTGCAGACCACAGCATCCCACCATTGTAAAACATGAAACAGGAAGTACCACAACAAGTTGAGTCAACTGAAGTGAACCCAGGCCACCATTTCAAAGTGGACATTGAGATCCATGGACTAGAGAGAATATGCCCTGGGGCTGTGTTAACACGAGTGACTGAACGCACAAACCCGGTGGACTCGTGACGGTGTCAGTGAATGCATATGGACAGGCTGATAATGACTACGTTTTGCGTGAGATTACAGAATCACAGATCAGGCTGGGAGAGGAGAGGACACAATCACTGCAACAACACTTCAGCCAAGAACAGACACACTTAGCCAGGTCTTGACACTCATCCTCCCACATGAGGGAGTGAAACATATAGCAGATGGAAAAGAGCAAGAGACAGAATGAGAGAGAGAGCGAGCACTAAAGTAAAAACGAGATAAGCACTGTAGGAGTCTTGAATCTCACACATTCAATTCGTGCATGAAACCTGATTAAAATGAGCAAAGTGTTTTTTTCCACAGATAGCCCCAAAAGCTGATGTAATTTCTCGGTAGCGTGAGGGGGGGGGGCTGTAATGTATGAGATCACCCACTCAGAAGGTATCAGGCTTTAATGGTGGGTGGTTGTATAATGGAGGAGAGTGCATACGCAGCCAGTCATTTAGAGCTTCTGAAGTCAGCATGCTGTTAGTGGTCAGTGTGAGCAAGACCTCGTTCAAACCAGCATCTACAAAATTACAAACCCCCCTCACGAGCAACGACACTGAGACGAATGAAGATGACTTGAGGTTTCAGCCATGTTACAGTGTAATGCAGCATCACCATCGGAATCATGTGCTCTTTTTTCAATTTGCTGGAGTAAAAGACGTCAGGTTTAAAAGCAACTGGTCCACAGCGACGAGGCCTGAGCTCTGTCCACCTGAGGGGATCAGCTCCACTGATATACAGCATACGTGCTTTATTAGCTGTTTACAATCAGCCTGAACTTTATTAAACACCTTTTCTTCATGATTTATACGCTTTCAGTGGAATTATTTAGAGTGGAAAAAATGCTGCATAAATTTACTAGTACAGCGTGGTGAAATACAAATATTCGTATGAACTACAATTTATTTAGTTTTGTCTTATTTTTATGAACAGTACTCTAGCTAGCTGACGCAATTAAAACCAAGCACCAGCAAAAAATATCGGTCCTTTTCAAATATCGGCAAAAAGCTAAATCTGCACTTTTCTTGTACTAAACACATCCTGGATCCTCCCAATTGTTGACTTTGTTTTCTCTGTCTCACCTGTAAGAGTCTCTGTGGCTCATGGTGTCGTGTCCAGAATCCTCCTGATCATCCTCATTCACTTTGAAGCACACCCTTTTGCTATGAATGGCCTCCTCATGCCCAGGGGAAGTAGACGGCACGCTGTCGTATGACGGAGGCTCAGAGCTCTGAGGCTGGATGGGACCAGTGATGGAGGACAGGAGCCTACAGCATACAGCCACATGACATACACAAAAAACATACAAAGATGTTAGAAATACGTAAACGGCGCCGTGCTGGTCGTAATCGCTAGGTAATATATCGATCACGATATTATAGCTCAAGCAGAATGCGAAAAGAACTTTTAGAGCTGAAGTTAATAACATGTTGAGGTGTTGCTGCTTTTTATGTGAGCCACACACCCACAGCCATTACTGCAATGTGTTATCGAGATGCATGAGAGGGAAAATAAAAGTGACAAAAGGGAGAGGCAGGGAAATGGTGTCCCCTCCTCTGTAATGTGTTATGGCTTCAGCCTTGGCTAGCTCTGCCCTGCCCATAAATATTTTTAGACTTTCAGAAAAGACTTCCTGAAGTAGGAAGGAGAAGTAGAACGGAGCTGTGGCTGGTGGGACCCGCTGTTCTCTGGTGTGGTGGAGAGACACCACCACACCCTGACGTTAAAACATGCTATTTGATAAAGGAGATTATCCAACATACTCACACAAAGTAAGAGAAAGAGAGAGAACACGTAAATATATATATGTGTGTGTGTGTGTGATTATCTGAAACCTGCATCATTTGTAAAGTTCAGTTCTCAATCCAAAGCATCATTTGATTTGATATGGTCATATACTTATCTGCTAACATTAATTAATAAATTATTCTGCCCAAGGCAAGATACAACAAGTGAGCAGGGTCATTTTAAAAGCAAGAAATATCACATCATTCTTTACTGGTTGACTGCTGATATTTGTACTTTTTTTTTAAATGCATTTTTTTTATACTCAAACCTTTTCAAAGTGAGGCGTCGTCAAATTGACCATGCTTAAAATTTGCAAAAAAATATTTTTGGAAATAAACAAGATATTGGAATTGGAAATAAAATGTTAGTTTTGCTGTGAACACACAGTGATTTGTACAGAGCTGCTGTTTTGGAAGCTCAATATTAGTGTTATAATATATATATTATATATTATATCAATATAAGTGTTGCTTATAAGGTTTTTTTTTTTATGGGAAAACTAAACAGGAAAACTAGAAACTATAGGAATCTAGATATTGATAACAGACAACCCGCTTTTCAGGGATAAATGATACGACTGCGCTAGCTAAAGAAGTGGCCGTAGCTAAAGGATTCTTCAAGCTTACAGATAAAGCTGCGGTCGTGCGTGAAGAAACAGTGAAATAAATATTTTAGAGTAGACATGTTGTAGGTTCAATTTAAACAAACCATAATTCCTCCCTGTAGTCTCTTTCCTTGTCTGTTTTTCACATTCATTTTGACTTACACATCAATTTGAGCCACATAGAGCTTCATCTCCCTGACTGCGATGTCTAGTCGGTTATAAAGGCAGATGTAGTTGTCCTGGGTCTCCGTGTCCTCCTGCTTGAGGAGAAAACTGAGGCCTCCTTCACCGCGTGCGCGATTCCTGCACGTCTCGATGCCTCCATCCACTCCCTCCATGTCCTCGTTATCCAGGCCTGTGCAGCTCCAGGATGGGGCGGCCATGCTGGTCACACAGTGCACCGTGTGGGACATGGGGTTCAGGTTGGCTGAATAGGAAGAAAACGTAGACTGAAACGTCTGCTAAAGATTAGGCTTATAGTGGTGATGTGAAGAAAGCAAAGATTAAAGCCAGATGCCACACCTTAATATTATTCGTGCTTAAAGTATAGATCAGAATCAGCTTTTTACCTATTTCAATTCCAATTATCTTCATAAAACGTACTTAAACATGTAACCGACATGTAACCACAGATCTATAAATAAGGTTACCACCAATAGTTAGACTTGGAGAGAAAAAAACAGAGCAGATGGAAAGAGAAGTGAAAGGTGGCAATCCAAAACGTGATGAACCGATTTGAATTTACAGTAACGCTAGTGGCTCTCTTCTCATAGCGATACTATAATGCAGCCACGAGCTCTGGTACCGCATATGACACTTGACCCTAAAAAAAAACTGGGACGACTCCGAGTCACACAGCATGAGAAAAGCTCCCGCTACATACAGTACGGCTTCGGCGTCAGAGGAATCTGAAGTATCTCTTTCCGTGTCGCGACTGCTGAGCAGATGTGAAGAGAAGCACTTGAACCAAACAACCTCAAAGAGGAGCCATAACAACGCAACTGGTGCACTTCCATGTAGACGCAACCATGTCTAGAGGCAGGTGCAGTAACAGACAAAAGCCAGACATAACGTAGCCGTAATACGCTGCAAGCGCATATGAACACGGAAAACAAGCCACGGAAACCTGACACTAAACCTGATTATGACTTATTTCTTAGCATGGGGCACACATCTTACATGACAAATAAAAGCACTAACAAACACATGTACACACAAAAGCACTGAAATAAAGTTAAAACGATACATGTGGTACTATTTAGCTTGGACGTTATTGGCTGAATCAACCGTTTAAGCTGAAGGCCGAACATCAAGCCGTGAAGAACATGAAAACAACTCCTCGGCTTTAAGGTGCAGGAAATGGGAGCGCGTGCTCCTCAGGGATGAGGTGAGCTGACATCACCGAGAGCCACTTAGCATGGCCTAATGGAGTCGTAATGGACGGTTGATGGAAGCGATTTCGACCTGAGAGCTTTAAAAAGGCTCTGATTTGCTGTGGGAATAGTCATTACAGCAAGGCATGAAATTTATGAGGCCCTCATGGTTTAAACTGTATGCTTTAATTATTATTTCATGACGTCTAAGTATTATCAAGAACAGTTTTGTTCAACGGAATCCTTGTGTCAGGGATGCTATCTAGCTAATTGCTTTGACAGACATGAGGGGAGGTGTTTTTGTGTTGGGGAAATCTCGGGAAAAATGGAGTCGCACATTTAGCGCACTGCATTCTATATTTACCTAACGGTGAATCATTGCACTTTTCAATGAACATTGCAAAACCGCTGCCAAAACAATCCAATTTTTTTATCCATCCCCCCCGCAAACAGGTTAACAGATATTTCTCTAGGTCAGGATCAGTTTTTAAATCGAGGCATCAAGTTTCTCGAGTGAACACCAACCTTGGTCTGGGTCAAGGCCAAAAAAGGAATTCTTGCGGCCAAAGCGGATGCTGAAGGCACGGCCAGCAGATGTGCTGCTCTTGGGGCATGAAACCTGCATCAGGTTCAGGTGGAAGTTGGTGGGCGCAAAGTCCATGCAGCCCAAGGCGTGAGGTTTAGTGCTGGCCTGCTTAAACATGGGCGAGCCCTTATTCTGCAGCTCGTCTGCAAACTGAGAATGGGACAAATGGAACAAATGGGGGGGGTGTAAACTTTTGATTAAGTCTGACAGAAAGAATTATGAGATAAGGTGGGTTTTTCGCACCTGTTGGTAGCTGCAGATACGTGTGCGTATGCTGTCCAGTTTGGTGTCGCAGATGTTTCTGAACTCGTACTGCGGCATGGACATGACACGCTCGCTCTGAGCGATTAGCTGACTGCAGCTCGTCACGAAATGGCTGTCGTCTTTAGAAAAGGCTTCTAATATCTGAAACAGAGCAAAGAGTGTGACAAAAATCTCACCGGACGGAGGAATTCACTAGACATCCAAATTCAAATATTCGCATCCCAAGTCTATTTTTAGCACTTATTACCTTTGCTGTGAGGCTGAAGCAACCCTTCGGCTCCACCATCTTCTCCAGAACATGGTGCTTGATCCCGGCTGAGCTCACGTACTCATATACAACACCATGTTCCAGGTGCACGTTATCCACCATCATATTAACCAGAGGGACATCTCCAGATAGGGACAAATGTTGCAGACCTCTGACTACAAGGTCAAACCAACAAAAGGAAGAATGTGGAATAAGCTACATTCATCTTCGGTAACAGCTTTATCGTAGTCAGGGTGGCAGTGGATCTGAAGAATTTCCCGAGAACACTGTGCACATGGGCAGGGCTCTGATTCAGGGAGTATTCGCACACTCGTCCACTTTCATCCCCTTATCCTGGGGGCAATGTAGTGTAGCCAATCCATCTATATGCATGTTTTTATATGCAGCCAGACAACCTGGAGGAAATCCACGTGGATACGGGGGGAACATGCAAAACTCCATGTGGTTTCGTTTGTATTAATTATCAGCTTGGCTCGATGACTATCACTACGGATCATGTAAATTAAACACACACACACCCAGCACATCCAACCACAACTGCCACAACTGCCACAGCCAGAGAAGCCACAGTACCTGTTCCATTAGCACAGCCGTTTTCCTCTGCGTCTGAGCCGTTCTCAGAGAGGCGCGAGCTGAACACCTGTTCCTCCACGTCGTCGTACACGCGGTACGCCCACTGACTGCAGCCCTGCATTAACCCATGCACAGAAGAGGTGAGCGCAAAAGTGATGAGACGACGACAGTGACAAAACTGTTGTAGCATACATCCAGCTACATGCAATCCAATCCAACGAGGAACAGCCGAGAACAAAAGTTTGCACCCCCTATGGTTTTATATGAGAAAATGAAAATTGAACTGGATGGACAGAAAGTCGGATCAACGAATATACTCAAAATGTTCAACAGTTAAAATGCACAGGTCAATCCTACAGCTAGACGACAATCCAAAAGGCGAGGCAAAATAAACAGAAAATAGATCCTCTCTGTTTTGAGGAGCGACAGAAGACTGGAACAACGTGTTACATCCGAATTAGAATAAACATGGCAAGCAGAACGAAGGACACGGCTGGGCGGCGGAGGTGTGGGGGACCGAAATAAACACAACTGGAAGAATCTCAATATGCTCTAGTGATATGTGATGTTCAGACTAAATGTCATGTTGGTATTAGCTGAAGGTGTTTGTCTATGTCATTTCGCCCTAAGGGTATGCAAACTTTCGCACTGAACTGTAAATTTACTTATCTGCAGCAGCCAATGGATCTTACCTGCACCTTCTCATCCTGTTCAGGCCGATAGCTGCTGAAGTGCTCCAGCACCTCCTCGTAGCTGCTCTGGCTCATGTTGGCGCCGTTTACTTTCAGCACACACTGGCCGGGCTGTAGGCCTGCTGCCGCGGCCTCTGACCCTACACACGCACACAGAGCAACGCAAAGTGATGCCAGAGCACATTAAATTGAGACATTCTGAAACTGTAACACACGAGCAGGGAATATCGGTCCTCCTTTACTCGCTATTCTTGCTTACGGACATGGCGGTGTGTAAAATGCCATAGTACAACAAGACAAATCAGATCTATTTTGACTGAACTGGATCCAGAGTACAATAAAAAGGCCCACTTTGTTGAGACTGGGGAATTAAAGAGACCATGGCAGCCTAAACAAAAAAGCCAGAGACTAGAATCCAGTCTGAAGAGAAACAGCATCGAGACGAAGGAAGCCTCAAGATGCCAAGCCGGCATGTAATAATACATAAACTATGCCTCAAACACGCCTTCCTCAAACACATTCCCCTGCACTCAATAAACTGCCACCCAATGGAAACCCTGTATTTATATGAAAACAAGATTGCATTGAATTATATGTTCACTTTTATTACAAAGATAATACTGCACATTTAATTTCTACCCTTTGCTAGATTATATGAGCGCAGTCTCTATACCACTGCTCCAGGAAGTAGAACACGCTGAGGCAGTTTCCATAATAAAATCTGTCATCAACATACTGTAAATCTGTACCTTGCTGTATATGTCTGTCTAAGTTACCGTATGTTTAACATAGTTGGGGATTCACGCCGGACTGCGAGATTATTTTTAGTGCCCCAGATGTTTAACACGTGAAAACGTCAGACTCCGTTATGAATCCATTTTCTTTTGCTTGCTTTAGTGCGGACACATCTGCTCGACAGGTTAGAGGGTGAAAGGCTGTTACGTCCTTGCTTTTGAGGAAATGAAAAGGCTTTGTGTGATTAAATTAATACTCAGCCAAACCACTAGTGACCTTAGAAGGTACATTTGGAACTGGGGTTGAAATTGTTTAATTAGAGCAGGACAAATGAAAAAGAACATGAAAAGACAAGAGAAGTAAAATTATCAAAAGAAAAAACCATCGTAAAGCAGCTTCGGAGATTAAACCTCAAGGTGTATTTTTTGACGGTTTATGAAACACACACACACACCCCTCACCTTTCTTCACAGCATGCACATATGGAGGACAGGATCCACGCAGTTTGAACGACAGGCCGTCTTGACAGTCTGGAATCTTCACGAGCCTTCATATTCCAAACAAAAAGAGGAACATCCTGAGTCCGGACTGATTTTATACAAAATTCCCCACAGTGATTTACTTCAAAACGCAGTTAAAATCGTTTGGTCCCATATGTTTTACAGATAACCGAAGATCCTTGATGCCTGATCTATTTGAGAATCAATTAAAGGTGCAGTTTGTACATTTGAAATTTTAAAAGTGTTTCTAGATTTAACCGTCGTATCATTTCAAAGATAGCTTTTGAACAACTTTCCATTCATTAAATCTGGCCAGGCTTGCAATCTTCATTTCAGGCTTTGTTGACATCTGTTGACATTTTTTCTTTTCCAGAAATTACCTGAAGCAAATCTGTCAAGCTCTGCCACTTTATTTGTTTACAGTTTAACTGTAAAATTTTTTTTAAAGCTTAGTAGTTTTTAAAGCAAACTGTACTAATTGATGTAGGTACTGGCTGATACTCAAGGTTTCAGTATTTGTATCAGTATCAGAAAAGAAAAAGTGGTATCGTACCATCTAAACATCTGCATGAAAAGCAACAAGCTACGTCAGCGGCTGTCAACTACTGGACCGTGATCCAGATGTGGACCCTGCAAAGCAGTTCACTCTCAAAGCACTCAAAAAAAAAAATACTGCAGAAGAACTGATCAACTTTTATAAAAAAAAAAAATAATAAAAAAAAAAAAAAAAAAAAAAAAAAAAAAAAAGCCACGCCTCTAGTTCAACAACACGTTGAACGTAAAGTTATGATAATTATGTAACCGAGGGCAGTGTGTCAAGAAAGGAAAGTGTTTTCACAGACTTTCATAGATTTAGACATGGCTTATATAAAAATGTCAGTGACAAAAACTGAATGTTTAAAGACAAATATACAAAGGAGTATGCATTTATTCTGCGTGTCAAGCTCAAAACAGATGTCTCATCTGTTCAGAGGCTGTTGCGCTAGGCAAAAGTGGTAATGTGAAGCTCTACAGCAAAACTAAACTAAACATAACCACCGCAAGTTTGTCATATTTATAGATATGAACATCAGAAAAAAGTTAGCTGAATACCTCAACAATAGTCATTAATAGTTACAACAGCGGAAAAAAAAAGCGTTTTCATTACAATTGTAATCGCTTCACAGGCAGTAAACTGCTGCTTTCTACATACAAAGCAACTCCATACACTTCCCATAGACACGTCTGCAGTGTTTACGTCCCAGAGCTGTAACACTAGTAGTAACTCTATCACTTTACTCCAAGTGCGTACACTACAGCAGAAGTAAATGATGTATGCATTGCGAGTGTATCCAGTTACTGCTATAAAGACAGACTCACTCTTTGTTTTTGGTGGCCACCAGCAGCCTGAGAGAGCGGCGTATACAGAAAGACTGGTTGATCATTATCTCCACCTCAGAGTAGGGCCTCAGGAACACCAGGTCTTCGTTAATGGAGTAGATCTTCCTTCCTGCCTGCAACCCGGCCATCTACACACAGCGAAAGCCCAACGCAGAAACAATTACTGGGCTGTTATTTCTACCACAAGCATTTATTATAGCGAATCTTATCCTAATTATTTTCTTCTTTTTGCATCAAAGTACAATGAAAAGCTGATGTGGATTTCAATTTCAATTCCCATCTCTTTCCACAAAGGATCCAGCCTTTAATTTTCGCGCTGAATAGGACTTTATGTCAGGTGCCAGAGTGAAAGCACTAAAATAAGGGCTATTTAATTATACAGCTGTGATGCTGGATAATGCAGGCCTCTATGTCCTCTCTCACACACACAGGGTCACTGTGACCGTGCACCGCTTGTGGAAACAAATCGCTTCCTTCTGCACAGAAGTGTTTAGTATTCCTGTCCCTAGCGCTCCTATTCCAGGCTTTCTGACTGGTGTCTATTTTATCCCTGGTCCTGCCAGAGTTTCCCCCTTTTACTGGTCAGCGTTGGCAGCAGAGGACAGACAGAGGCCTTGTTACATTGCATAGAAAGAGATGAAAGAGGAGACGAGCACACTGGTGGATGAGAGGAGGTCTGGATGGGGCAGCTTCAGGAATGGGGATGGATATTCCACAGAAACACCTTCAACTGAAATCCTGCATTTCAAACATGCCTTCTCAGTCACTGCTGATGGTCCGTTACCCTACTTTCATACAAGCTAGCTTCTAGTCGCCTGTAGTTTACTGGATGTTTAGCGACGGTTTCTGTTGTTGCTTTTGGGTGTGCACCGTTCAGTTTTTTTCCCCCCAACAATATGCCAAAATGTATAAATGTGTAAAGCCGACTATACTGTACACATCTATGTTATTTAAACCGCATTTAAGTTGGATTTACATGTTACATGCTAGGCTTCATACTACCTTCACCGACAGCTGACTCCACTGTCTATGCACACTCACCAGAAGCACCAATAATTTATTTTATACATTACAAGTCTCAGTTGAAATGTCACTTTCTGCAGCGTCACTTTGTTGCCTGGCTGAAATCACGGCTCTGTTCCGACTTTGACATGGAAAATGAACAGCCGCCTGTCACTCGTGTGTGTAAACATGGATGTGAGCGAAAACTGTGGTCTTAAAACTAGAGAGGACGTTTTATTATATTATTATAGTTGACATGACACCATATTATTTCTGATAGGGTGTGCAAATCTACAGTCTGGGCTAGAAAGAAATCAGCCATGAGTCATTCGTTATACTTTGAAAGAAATGGAGGGCTTAACCCTGCAAGCCCATTTTTACCAACCCGCTCTAGTCACTCTAGTTGTTGCTATGGACCATGTCATTAGTGGAAGCAATAAAATCATTTTTAAATCAATATCTGGGTCACATTATTGATTTCTTTAGTAAGTCGAGGTCCTGCATCACTCTGGCAGAGTTAATTTCACCATAATGACCAGCTTGCTGTACATTATCCCTTACATTACACTCTACTACCTTTTCTTTAGTGTGTTTGACTTCAAACAGACCACTCTGTGCTCCAAAAACATACACGCTTGAGAAAACGGGTGGTTAAGTTAGGGTCATGTTTACGATCCTGCTAACTGCTAATACTGGCCACCTCACCTTGCTAGCAAGCAGAGAATGCTATACATACTAGAAATGTTCGCTCACAAATAAGAAGTATAGGCCCAAGGTTCTTAAAGTGGGATTCAAGGACCCTTAGGTGTTGATTAAAGCATAGACACCATTTTAAAGTCACAGCCCACCATTATCAAAGTTAGCATATGTATTGTTGAGTTCTTATAGTTATTAGCTAACATAATGCAAGTCAAAAACCGTCTAACGCCATCAACAATGTTACCATAAATCCAATGACAATTTTTTATAAAATGTGTGCAACAGCTCTATGGCTTATTGTACCCATTTAAACATCATCCCTAACATTCCCAGTTCCTAACATCACTTATATTTGTATCATATCTGTACTAAGAGCATCTGATATGATATTCTGACACTTAAAGTGCAGCAAAATGTTTGAAAACCCCTTTTTGATAATGTAATAAATATGCTATATGAATATATCCGACATCATTCTGCTCCATTTATTTACACTGAATGCTTTTACTCTGCTGATACTGAAATCTGATGTGGTGTAATGAGTAGTGCTGCATTAGTAGTTCTGCTAAACGCTTACTTACTCATACTCAAGTAGTTGTTTGTATTACTACTTTTACCGGAGTTAGATTTTTGTCAACACTGTTATACTCAAAATTGCACTCTTAACAGAAGAACTCAATGGGTATCTGCGCTTTGCCTATAAAGCCATGCTATGGGATTGGGATGTTAAAATATTTAATAAGTTGTTTGACTGTAACTTTTTGTAACTCAGCATCACCATGAATTAAGGCTTCATCTCAATGCGTTTCTCCATGTGAAGAAAAAAAGCGAGCGAGGCGTCAGGACTCAGAGGAGAATGTGATGAGGCATGCCTAATTCTCTCTCCATTATCTGAAGTGAGAGCAAGGCTCTAGAGAGGGAGTGAATTAAGAAAGCGTGACCTGCGTCCCGACTCACTGTCTGAGCATCTGAGCGCCAACTGACGTAGGTGTGAGCACACAAACCGAGCCAGAAAAAACCCTCCTCATTAACAAAACATGTTGTGCACAACATCCAGGCGATATTGATGGTGGGCCATGTTCTAATGATGTTATAACAGCGATCTAAGATTAGCTTCTCTCTGTGAACAAGCCTTCCGAGTGACTAAGAAGCAAATCTGAAACAGCATAGTCCACGCAGATGTTCACAGATGTTTCACTACCAAGAACATTAGTCCAATGGATGGAAATACTGGAGCTAGAATTACACGTAGCCTAATAGTCTAATAATATGCTGTAGCCTTAATGAACACACCATAAGGGTCAATCATAATAAACAGCTTTTTAATTAAAAAAAAGTGCGTAATCTATATAATAATGAGTTAAGCATGAACCCTAATCGGATGATACATTTACATTTACAGAATGTGGCAGATGCCTTATCCAGAGCGACTTACATAAGTGTTTTGAAGCCACTATCAGTAAATATATCCTGATACTGGATCACTAGGACCCAGACTAAGAACACCACCAGTCTAAAAACTCTGTTGGGAGGTAATCTAGTAAGAAACTATACAGACAATAGGTTTTTTTTTTTTGGTAAATAAATACTGAAAGTGCTAATCCAAGTACTTCTGGACGAGGCAGGACTTTAGTCATTGTTGTAGACAGTCAGTGTCAGCTGTTCAGATATTTATACAACTGGTTGCACAGGCATACAAGGTAATGGTTTCAAAACTGTATAAAAGAATTGCAAAGGCAATGAGATACTCTACAAATTATGTTAAAGAGAGATGGGAACAAACAGTGCATGATAATTCATAGCAATGGGAGAACATGTGTAAGACTGGATTTACTACCACTTGTTCTGCCTATTGGTGGGAATTCTGCTGGAAATTCCTTGTCCATGTTCTCATTGTTGTTGAGGATGTGGAGGTGGAGCACTACAACATCTTTTGGGACTGCCCAAAGATTAAAATATTTTGGGGGAATATCTGGGGGTCATACAATGGATGTTATGATATCATTGACTTGCGTATTACTCTATCTGGGTGATAAACTGACAGAGGAATTAAAAGGGAAGGACAGGTATCTTCTGAGAATATTTTGTGCTGCGGCAAAAAAAGCAATTACATGTTAATGGTTATGTGGGCTGATGTGCCCACTGTGGATAACTGGTTGGGAATTATTAAAGAGATTCATGAGCTAGACAGATTAACTTTCTTCTTAAGACTAAAAATAGATTTATATGTGGCGAGATGGCCCAAATGGATTATGCACTTGTTGGCTTAAAGTAGTGGTGGGTGGTCGGTCTTGGTATCCCTGCGGTTTTGTTTCGTCTGTTCTTGTTTTTTTTTAATGTACAAATTGGATGTATAAGATCATGTAATAGATCATCCATGTACCATTACATGGAAATCAGGATTTGGAAAAGCTGGTTGTTATGATTTGTTTGTTTAAACATGTTTTATTTTTCAATTATATTGTAGTCGTTATAAAACTCTTTAAACTTTAAGAATTAAAAAAGTTAAAACTGTTTCAAATTTCATCATTAAAAAAGGCATAGATGGACGACCATGCTGCAAGATGTCATACAAAATCTAGCTCCCGCTCTCACCTCAGCATGGGAGCCCCTGGTTACACTCTTCACCACGATGGCCTTGTTCTTCTCCTCAATCTCAAATCCGTAGTCTTCCTCCTCTGGATGAATCTGCAGATATCAGAACCAGCCACCAGTTCATTACAGGGTAAGCACTTTGACCTCAGGAAAATAAGCTTAAGAGGAAGTAACAGAAATGCTTGGCACACGTTCGTCAAAAAGGAAATGTGGATTTTAGTACCAAATTGTATTTCTGTGCATCTCTGCTCGTTTTCTGTTTCCCATTTATTTTAAAAGCACCTCTTCCTGAATCCAATTCACCCTCAAAAAGAGCGTCATAATGACCGTGTTTGCTTTTGATGACAGTAAACGTTCAGAATAGAGTGTGACGTGTTTAATCATCTTCTGCGCTGTTCTATGTTAAGAGCAGCGGGTAAAGGTCAGGGTGATTGAGTGGATGAAGAGGATCCGCTCTGGCCCTGAGCTTATGTGGTGTACGTCTGAGTGACAAGACCTTTCTATTCACACATCCTCAGACTTTACTCAGTGTCCATGGAAGGGATGATCAGACGCACCACTAGAGACTTAGCCATGATGTTCTCGATGAGCTTAAAGTCATTGCGAAGCTGCTTGGTCTTAGTGCTGGTGCCCTCGGTCTCCTCATCAGCGTGGAAACGGAAGAACTGAGATTCGTCCTTGAATTCGCTCTTTTCCAGAACTGCAACACAGGGAACAAGTAAACAAGAAAACATGATCGGTAAAGAAGAAGTTGAAAACAGATAAGAGTTATTAAAGGAATAGTTCACTTTAATATCCATCTGCTGCATTTGTAGCACGTGTGTGATTAATTACTGCAGACATACATTTTACAAGACCTGTTTACTCGGAAATTCACAACAGGAGACTAAGGGCAGATGTTGCAGCAGGCGCTAAACATTTCAAATGTGACTATGTAGCATGATGCAAAACTACAGTGGCATTCTTACAGAAACAGACATCCTTCTCATGTAGCTTTAAGTAGTTTTATCCAACATCCTAACTTCCTATACGAATAGTTATGGATTTCTGCAACATGACACAAAGCGGCCAAAACCCATTCTTTTCAATGAGAGCTAACAATGCTGAGAGGAGACCGGATGACATTTGGAGTGGCTTGAAAAAATGGGAGTGAGAGATGCTAATGGGTTTCTTTCTTTCCTCCACTCGAAAACACTATCCATGTTTTTGGAAGTGTGACAAAGGAAAAAAAAAAAATAACTGTAGAGGCCATTTTACTGACAGGGTTTGTGTCCACTTGTCCTTTTAGAGCAGAGGTATTCAGACTGTTGGGAAAAATTGCACAGGATTGCAGGTAAGGGGACAGAAAATACCCAAAATCAAGACTGTATCACACCTGCCAACCTTTCCACGTTCTGCATTTTAACATTAGAGTATGCTGGAATGTACTCTGAAATGTGGCATTTCATTTATTTTGAACTCTCCAATATTAACTGGTGCTTTCTAGAAGGTTTCTGGGTTTGAACCTTGTGGCCGACTGGTGCATTTCTGTGTGCAATCTGCATACTCTCCCTGCACATGCGTGGGTTTCCTCTGGGTGTTCGGGTTTCCTCCTACAGTCCGATGGCATGCGGATTAGGTCAACTGGCTACTCTAAACTGCCCGTAGGTGTGATTGTGAGGGTGAATGGATGTTCTTCTCCGTGTTAACCCCCAGGTGTACCCCACCTCTCCCCCGAAATCAACTGGGATTGGCTTCAGCTTCCCTTAATGGACAAGCTAAATGGTAATATAATGGATGGATGTCGGTTTATACGTTAATGTATCTGTATGTAGTTTATAAAACCATATCACATTAGTCAGGCGCTATCTAGGAAAGCACATCCGTCACAAGTAAACTAAATGTACTAATGTCCATTAGCAAGCAATGTAGAGCAAGAGCACAGACTGAAATATCAGGGTTAAATTTGATAGCGTTTGGACGACCCCAGCAACTGCCCTTCTATTACAAGTGAGTTCTGAGCCCACAGTCTTTTGTCCTCAGTTCAGGGAAACATGTTGAAATGTTTGTCTTCACTCATGTACATAGCACTGCGCGAAAGTCCTAGGCACCCTATTTTGTAATACAAATCTTGTACATTATAGATATTTTATGACTTGTGCCTTATTGAATCAGCTCCAAACATCACTTTTCCTACAAAAAAAAAAAAAAAAAAAAAAAATCATGTTGCAGAAAAACTTTTTGCAAAATGTAAATAAAGAAAACAATACACAAAAAAATATATAATGAGGGTTCCAGGGTTTTCATGCAAAAAAAAGAAGCAAGATTCTCCAAGACGCTCAGTAAAACTCACCAGCTCAGCTTTTTACAAAACCGCACAGAGTGAAGCAGATTTTTTTGTTTTAACTCACGTCAATATTGACTTTGTTTAGTTTATTTCATGTTGAAATGCTTAATTTCATAATTTTGGAAGACATCTTTGCTTCACAGGATTTTTAAGCATGTGCCTAAGACTTTTGCACTGTACTGTTTATTAGATCGTAAAAAACTCCTTTAAGAAAAAAGAATTGCTCTCACTATATTACCATACCCTTACCTTTCATTTAATTTGCCTACTGATGGATCAACAATGAAAAACAAAAAAAAAAACCCTCATTAGAATGAATAGGTCTCAGTGTTACTTCAGCTCGGGCTGATGACTGATGTCTTTTTTTTTCTGCTGGTCTTAAACACCAGGAACTGTGCTGTTTGTGGAAAACCTGCCACGTAGGATTTTTTCCCCTAAAACCGAAAGTGACAGATGTGTTTGCAGGGAGGGTTTGGAGGAACAAATTGTTCTCTGCCGTGCCGTGTTTCCCGGCTAAACATCGCTGGAGTCCGTTTTGTGAGTGGACATCAGAACAAGTAGTGCTGTTTTTGATTTAACAGGAAGTGTGTGTGTCTCTCGTCTCTTACTGATGTGGTGTATGTGTGTGTGCGCTTCTGTCTTTTTTTGATGCTTTTGTTCCACTCTGACTCGCCGATACTGTTCGAACAGCTGGAGACATCTGCTAATAGACATGCGGACACTTTGGCCCTCGGCCAGGCACACAGCCTCAGGGGTTCATCAAGAACCTCAAAGGAAGACTAAAAAGGTTCAGTTTCAGTAGCAACATAATTTATTTGACCTAAACTGCTGTAAAATTGCGCTAATGTTTATACACAAAATTTCCTAGTAACCTGGAATGGGATTAACCAAATACATAAATAACATCTGACAGCAAACCTGCACCTCATACTCAGCACACTTTCGTGATAATTCGGCTCACAGCTGCTCTAATTTAAGACCCTTTAACACACAAAAACATGGCCATGGTTCACTCTCTGGCCCCAGACACCAAGTGTTGCAATAGCAAACAAGCCAAGCCAAGCCTCATTGCAAATTCTGTTTATGGCAAAATCAGCAGGTCAGTCTGGAATCATGTGCGCACACATCTCCTTGTTTTTTTTTCCTTCGCTCTCGATTTCTTTTTAAACTTTCAGCTCAAAGCCCAGCTTCACTACTACTGCCAAATCTAGCAATGTTGTTGTTTTTAAGATTCATCCTGCGTCATCCGGAGAAATCCTTTTCATATTATCGCAAAACAGGCTCAAGATCAACAGAACGCTCAGATTCGGTTCCATATTTGTGATTCATTTGCACTTTGTAAACATCATGCTCTCATAAACTAAATATCGTGAGTTGCAACCGAGAGCCTTTACCGTGGTGCAGGAAGCCGTTGTTGCACAAGCCGACCCCGAGTGTGACGGCATCCTCGCGGGTGGAACAGTCGCCCTGAGAGATGTTTACACAACATGAGAGAAAGAGAGAAAGGAAGAGATAGGAAGAGACACACAGTGACAGAGCGAGAGAGCAAGAGAGAGAGAGAGATCATTAAATAAAACCACACGCACCCCCTGGGGAAGGTTTAAAAAAAAAAAAAAAAGAAACACTTTAAAAGACTGCTGTGTCCTCTATAAAAGGCCCTATTTTTGGATGTTTATATATAAATATATGACATTACTGTTTTAGTAACCACACAGTTATGAGGTACAAGACATCCAAGGGTCTGTTTGGAGTGGAAGTTTGTCTCCTCTCCGCAGGTGTGTAAGTGTTTTATCATCCTACCTGTGAGACAAGCCAGTCCACCAGTTTACTGGCTGGTAACACGGATTTAAACGTCTTCAGGTGGTGGTCTCGGTCTCTGCATGGAGAAGAAAGGAACGAGTAAACACAATCCTAAAGAGGCTCTTTTTCCCATTAACGTTTTTCACTACGCACAAAAAAAAAACGGCCTTAGAACAAAATGAAGAACAGGATGAAATTTAACTGACAGCAATTAAATTTGGTTTTCCTGTAGTGTTTACTATGGAGGATGTAAACCTTTAAACAACTATATTATTTACGTATTTAGTTTTCGAATTACTGTCTCCTAATTTAGTTGCCGCCGATTCCTGGCCACTAGTTCATTCTCACCTATTGCACATCCTATTGATGTTGAAGACTGAATGCTAATGTGCATCTTTTTGACAGTTGAACACAACTTGAGGCTGGCAATGTTCTTAGCATAAAAAAAAACAGAAATATACAGACACGTGTGAGACACATGTGGCGTGTCAAGAAAAGCCAGCTTTGGACAGTGTTTCTGCAAACATGTTTTAGTCTGACCACAGTGACACAAAAGCCGGAGTGTTTCTCTCAACAATGTACCACAAACAAAGCTGATTAGTCCACCACAAAACATCCTACATCACGGAGGATTCTTTGTGTGCTAGTTAGGAAAGAGGAAGTGTGGTAAGATCAGTGTAGTCAGAAGCTCATTTCTGACTTTAAAGCAAGCTACAGACATGAGAACAGAAAAAAGAAGGACGTGGTGTACATGAACACGGTGTCAGAGTCAAGTAAAGAAGTGATCTGTAAACCCTTTAGAACTTTCTATATTACGACTTAAATAAGGCTTAAATCATCAGATTTTCATACGGGTTCATACTAATTAAACAAATGAGACAAAAATATTGGTCGTTTATTTATTGAGGAAAATGATCCAATAGTATATATCTGTGAGTGAAAACGTATGTGAACCTCTAGGATTAGTAGTCCATTTGAAGGTGAAACTGGAGTCAGGTGTTTCCAATCAATGGGACGCCAATCAAGTGTGATGCGGCGTCTTGTTTTATTTAAAGACCAGAGGTCTATCATGGCACGAACAAAGGAGATTTCTGAGGACCTCAGAAAATGAGTTGTTGAATCACGAGTCCACCAACATGAGAACACTGAACAACAATGGCAGGGTTGCGAGGAGAAAGCCACTGCTTTTCAAAACGTTTGCTAAAGATCACGTGGACAAACCAGAAGGCTATTGGAAAAAAATCGGATAAGACCAAAATAGAACTTTTTGGTTTTAATGAGAAGTGTTATGTTTGGAAAAAGGAAAACGCTGCATTCCAGCATAAGAAAACCTTATCCCATCTGTGAAACATGGAGGCATTAGTGTCATGGTTTGGACCTGTTTTGCTGCATCTGGACCAGGACAGCTTGCCATCATTGATGGAACAATGAATTCTGAATTAGACCAGCAGATCCTAAAGGAAAATATCAGGACATCTGTCCATGAACTGAAACTCAAGAGAAGGTGGGTCATGCAGCAAGACAATGACCCTAAGCACAAGTCGTTCTAAGAAAGAATGGTTAAAGAAGAATAAAATTTATGTTTTGGAATGGCCAAGTCAAAGTCCTGACCTTAATCCAATCGAAATGTTGTTTATCTGAGGAAACACACCAACATCCCAGAGTTGCAGCTGTTCTGGGCGGAGGAATGGGCTAAAGCTTCTCCAGCCCGAAATACAGGACCGATCGACGCTTATCGGAAACATTTTGTTGCGGTTACTGCTGCACAAGAGAGTCTGAAAGCAAGGGTTCGCATTCACAGATTTGCAATATTGGCTCGTTTTCCTCTATAAACAAATGACCAAGTATAATATTTTTCTCATTTGCTTAATTTGGTTCTCTTTATCTACTTCTAGGACTCTCCTGAAATTCTGATGTTGTTTTAGGTCATATTTATGCAGAAATATAGAACATTCTTTCAAGCACCACTGAAGATCCATAATGAGCAAGCCAGAGGAGATAATCCTGAAAGGAACCATACTCAAAAAGAAACCCCTCCTCTTCCTTTTCAACTACATACTGTAAAATTAAAGTTGTTCAGTATTGCGCATATGGAGAATAAGAGTCCATGGATGACCACAAGAATGTATTTATGATTATAGCAGCAGTTCTAAGGTAGATCAGTGCAGCATCTAGGTAAGATCATCCACTTAAGCAGAGGTGAGACACTGCTAAAACTAAAGCGGTTTTCCCTGACTAACGTGGGCTTCACAGGTACTTAGCTTAACACATATTTCCAGCCTTGATCATTCCAGTTCCAGTCTGTAGTTTCACAATCACTCGTGAAAAATGCTGCAAGTCGTTTCTCATTTTGAGCCCTTTTATTAGTCACTGTAAATTGTCCTGGACATCAGGGTTCAGAATTAAGCTCTGTAAGTCTAATGATGGACTAAACCATGTGCAATACTCACTTAATCACAGGTGTGAACAGGCTGTGGAGACGACAGTACAGTCTCACACCCTACAAACATAGTGGATACAAATACTGTTATTCCCACATATCGGTTTTCTCTAGACAGCTCGATCATTTTAAAAGCCTAAATTAATATTCACGGAAAAGAATATACCAAGATACAAATATACAATATGTATGGCCAATAAAGGAAAAGTGTAAGGAAATACCTTGGACACGATATCCTCCATCTCGCTCCTGGCTTTGTAAGTGCCGTCATCGTAGCGGAAGCGATACAGTACCTGCTCGTTCTTAAACTGGTGTTTATCTGAAACTACAAAAGAACAATAAACACGCCATACTCTAAACAGCTCCTGTTCACGTCAGCTATACTGTACGACTAAACAAAATATATAGATATTTTTTTGGATTGCCACATCTGATCATTTTCTAAATAAAGGCAACTTTGTATTGTGGAAGCATGTACATCTCTGATGTATGGGCAGAAATTCTCTGCTTCTATCAAAGACTTCTTAACACAAACTTAAGGTGTTAGTTAGCAGCTCACGATCAGTGCAACAGGGAGGAAATGGAGATTTAGCAATGTGCTAAATGGATGACTCATTTCTACTTACAATGAGCAGACAATCTACTTCTCTTTCTTTACACATTAGTAACTGAAGTTTATAGAGACACTTCGCTATTTAATTCAGACCTCTGGTTAGTTTTCTGAAGAGTATCTCTCATTACCTATCATACACCAAAATGCTAACCTTGACTAAAGTGGTCCTGATGAGCTTACGTAGCTCTTACAAAACCTATTGCTGTGTTTTTGACCTACAAAATAATCATTTGTCTACATTTGGGATATCTACAGTTACTATCAGGAGTTTACATACCATCATCATGGACATGAATGTCATGGAAATATCGGCCTTAAAAATATTTCTTTGAACTGATCTTTCTGAAATCACCACAGGGTTAAAATTGCACATTCAGGGTCAAAAATATAAATACACCCACTTTAAGGATGGTTGTGAAACTGGTACATTGCACAAAGTGGATGGAATAATAAAGGAGGAGGACTGCCTCGGGATTCCTCAGCATAACCTCAAACCATCAGAAACCTGGATAGATTTATGTGTACCATCAGGACAGTGACCCCAAACACACATCAGAGCTGGTTGTGAAATGAATAAAGCAGACCATCAGTAAGCTTAAAACAGGTCCTGACCCCAAATCCACTGAAAATATGTAAGAAAGTAAGGTCTGTCTCTAGTAATTCTGCCAAGAAGAGTGGTAAAAAAAATTCTGCTAGAAACTGGCTACCAAAAGCATCTGGACAAGGTGAAACCTGTAAAGTTTAGTAGCAAATATTAGATGTGCTGTATGTGTATTTTTAACCCATCCATCTATACCGCTTTATCCATCTGGGTCGCGGGGAAGCTGGAGCCAATCCCAGCATCTTCGGGCGAGAGGCGGGGTA
>JAQQZR010000039.1:10969653-10985110 GCA_030068235.1 Notoglanidium macrostoma | reverse complement strand
GTGACCCGGGGATCGAACCCAGGACCTTCTTGCTGTGAGGCGACAGTGCTAACCACCACACCACCGTGCCGCCTAATTTTAACCCCGTATGTATAATATTGAAGCCATATAAATTTTAGAAAGCTCAAAATAAAATAAATCAAGTGAACCGAATTGTTTTTTTCTTGTTTATGTTGTATAACCATTCTGCAACAGAAGAACGGTTCTGAAAGCCCAATACTGTCATTACATTCGTGTCCATGATGACTATATGTAAACTTCTGGAAACTGTATATTCTATATTTGAGATATTTCGTTTTACGTATCGAAATAAATTCAAAACAATTTTTGCAGCCTCGCATTAATATCAGTGAATGATGGATTCAAATGTCAAGTGTCCTGGGTGACCTTGTTTCTCCTCAGACCTTACAACCTGGGCCACTTATTAGTCTCACAGCATTACTGTTTGACCTGGATAACTTATCTAATGTCATATCAGACACATACAAATACACATGCACACACACACACACACACACACACACACACACACACACACACACACACACACACACACACACACACACACACACTTGCTTGCTGAGTGTAGCATGGAGTGTCTGAGCAGGGCAATGTCATTATCCCTGGTTCAGCTTTGGGATAAGGTAAACACTTCACTCCATCCATTATTCATGACTAGGTTGTTTTCCGTCACAACACTCCTCGGGGGATGGAGAACAAATCTTGATGATGAGCTCAGGTTACAGTCCAATGTTGATATGAGACGTACACCAGTGTTTTGGACAGACTTTTTTTTTTTTTGCTGCATTTCAGCTTTTAGCCACAAAATGTATAGACTGGACAAACTTAGGTGAGAAGAAAGATTAAAGAACACATGAGACTCTCACCATGGTGGATGAGACCGTTCTCCAGCAGCGCTTGGCCCAAATTGATCCCTTCCTCTGGTTTACTTATCTCTCCGCTTTCCAACAGCCAGGAGACAAACTCACTGCAAGACACACACACACACACTCCACATAAGCCTCTAGAGAACACTACACACCATGCATTTACCATCATATTCACATTTGTTCACTGCTTATTCCCACATTAATCTTTGTCCATTCGCAGAATCTCAGTGTTTCTGAACAGATCAGAAGTCAACACTAAATGCCAGTGAATTTGCAATGATGTCACAGTTTGTAATATATAAATACTGCTGCTATATATATGACAAAGTTTGTAAAGTGTTCTAGAATAAGCCATATGGATATTGCCGTGACACTTCTCAGTAAATGTGCGACATTGTGCCGTGGGGAGGGTGAGCGTGAATAAGGCTTTGCTTGCTAATAAATGGAAATGGGCGTAGACCATGGGAAGGTTAAGGGTTGGTGATTTTACTACAAATCTTTGTTATATTTTCTTCTGCTCGGAAAAAAGCTGCAGTCTCAGTGAAACCCCCAGGATCTATAAATGGGAGACAAAACAGATGATGTGGAACCTCAACATGCCCACCTGCCTCTTGGACTTGCGCTAGTAAGGTCCAGGCTGCATACCACAGAATAATATTTGGCATTCACAGCACTGCCATGTGTACTCAGTAGTCACGTAATTAGCATAGATACATAATCTTTGGTACTAGCTAGCTAACATGACAGATTTCATAGTTTTCACAGTTAATATGAGCTAGTAAGCAAACACGAGCTAATCTAAGAAGATTTCCGAGGAGTGTTAAGTGTTCATAATGTTCTCTACTAAATGCTAGGTTGCGAGCTACAATCAACGGACTGTATTTCCGGGACAACGGTCATATTCACATATATTGACTGCTACAGCTTGCTAGCTAGGTAACACGAGCTAGCCGTACAAGATTTCTGTAAGGACGCTTAACAGACTCAAAGTATACATTGAAAATATTGACCGCTAATCCTAGTGAGTGTGCCAACATGACCTGACTTAACCTAATAGGATTTCTGAGAGGAATAAATCATATTCATATGTACTGATAATACATATCGCTAACTGCTAACGAGGAGGGTGAAGGCTAATGTGCTTTCTCGGATATACGATATGCGAAGCCTGCCAATCACATCTTTCCAAACCGCTGCTCATGCATCACCACAGGGCAGCATGACACTCTCAGAGGAACGCACTATCTACCCTCTTGAGCATGCATGAGCTCACACACTCCTTGATGAAGACGTGCAGCCTTAATTCCATATATGGGCTTAAAGACACGCCCATTTGTCTCACTCAAGAATACACCTATCCAGTCTGTGATCTGTAGCGAGACCTCAAGGCAAAGCATTCTGAAGAACGCTGAAGATAGTCAATGTATTTGTTTCAAGTTTTGAAACTTAAAGCTTTCGCTTTTCATGCATAACTACACTGTTAAAATGCACTCATGCGTCATTATACATGCAGCTTGTACTAAATATAACCCAGATATCAAGATTACCATAAGAATAATCCTGCTTGTGTCATCAGGCAGGACTTAATGTGAATTTACATTTAGACTGGTGACAAATTAATGGAAAATAAATAAAGGAGCGGAGGAAAATAATAAGACGCAGATGCTTCCAGACAAGGGTTACTTAATAATGCAATTAAACAAGTGATATAAATCATATGCTATGGCCTTCACGGTCACCAGATCTCAACACAACTGAACACGGGTGAGACCGACGTGTTAGACAGCGCTCGCCATCATCAAGCGAATCCCTTTTATAAGAATGGTGTACGTTGCGCCAGTACGGTTCCAGAGCCTTACAGAATCGATGCATGACATGCTGAAGTTTTTAAGGCGACGCTCGGTGACTGAAGGCGGTCACGTTTTCCATTAATTTGTTCACGTCTCTAGGTTTCATGGCTTTCATGTGGATGTGATCAGTGAAAGAATGGTTTCGCTACAGACAAAGTGAACTGCAGGCCAGTCAGGCGCATGAGAGAAAATAAGCAATCAAAAAAGAGAGGAAAAGACAGCAAGTCTGCTCTGCTTATGTAAGCCTCTAATCCAAACTGGCGGGGGAGAGCGAGGCATCCCTGAGGGGAATTAATGAGTGTTTATGTAGCTCATTAATATTCTCCATGGAACATGCACATGCAGTTTCTCACATGGGGTAAAGGTGTGAAAGAATTCGGCATATATAAACACAAACGCTTTATATATATGGTCGGTGCATTTGACTTAAAATGGATCAAAAGGTTTTGCACAAACTTGTGGAGTCCATGCCAGCTCGAGTGCACACCGTCATTAAAGCAAAAAAGGGATGTACCAAAGACTAAGAAACTGTTTCTACTTTTCACTCATGACAATATAATTCATAATAAAAACTGTTGTATTAAATTAGTAAAGAAAGTTAAAGCATTTTAACTAGTGCTCTTAGAATTTTGGACCCCAAAATTGTGTGTGTGTGTGTGTGTGTGTGTGTGTGTGTGTGTGTGTGTGTGTGTTGGAGCAGGAGAGACTAGCACAGTGCATCCAAGAAACACAAGCTGACTTTGCTTATTTACAGGCCATCAACAATGCTACTAAAAGCCTTTTTTTTTTTTTTTTTTTTTTTTAACACAGGCAATTAAAAAGAACAATGCAATCAGGATTCTAATGGGACGACAAACCTTTCCCATAAATCACTGTAACCATCAGGGGAAGACCGTTTAACAAACACACCCACACAGGAACGGATTCTTGGACCTTATCCAGCATGTACATATGTGATCTTGTATCCAAAGCTGTGATGCACAAGTTCCTGGTAGGGTTCGTTCCTGTAACGGGGCATATACAGCTCTGAAGCGCAGCTGTCTGCACCTGATGAAGCAAAGCCCAAGCGTGGCGAGCAATTGTGCTTGAAACGTGAAATCCGTCCAGTTGTTTGTATAAAGCCTGCAACACCACAGCTGAGCATACAGACTGTACACCTCCATAGCACGTTCATAGCACTACAGTGCACCGTATTTTATATATCAATACGAGATGGCCAAATGAAATAAGTTAAACCACGTTATGCACTCAATCTGTTAGGATCAGAGGTAAGGGAGCTTAGTTTCCCCCAAGAAGGCCCATAAACCTTTTTTGCTCCTCAATCAGTGCGATGCAAGGGGGGGAATTTTAATTGCTCTGAGGAATCTTGCAAACACACAAACACACTTGAGCTGGGCGGGCAAGCAAACACACACACACACACACACACACACACACACACAGTTTGAGAGTTCAGTGCATGTGCACAGCATCCATTGTTCATTCACGGTGCCGAAAGACAGTGTAAATGTGAGAGAGTGATAAAAAGACTGAGAAAGAGAGAGAGAGAGAGAGAGAGAGAGAGAGAGAGAGAGAGAGAGAGAGAGAGAGAGAGAGAGAGAGAGAGAGAGAGAACTGAGTGAGGAAAACCTTTTCTAATGAAGGATGTTTGCTGGGAATGTCTGCGTCTGATGGGGTGCTTGGCACTGAGCTTGGGAAAGCATTTCCAAGCATCCTGTGTGTGTGTGTGTGTGTGTGTGTGTGTGTGTGTGTGTATGTGTGTGTGTTCACTCAGGAGGCCTCTCAGATTTAAGGTGACTTGAAAAAGTCTGTCAACAGCCTCCACTCTTACAAAATACAGGTTGAATCTAGAACCTTATAAACTTCTTCAGGTTGCTCCACTGGGTTCTGTCTGGAGAGCGTTTCCCTGTGAGCAGTAGAACCCTTTTATAAATCTAAAGGTCCTTGCTTGTTTAAACAACGCTTCACGTTTTCTTTAAGAGTAATAAACGCAGTAATAAATGACCGATCATTTGCCGTGAGACTTCAGCACTGCTTGAATTCTGAGAGCTCGAACAGTAGTTTGGCTGCGAGGCAAATATCAGGTTTATGACCAGTGTTTTCTGTGAGGTGAGTTCATGATTAAGGGTTTTGATGCAGCAGGAAGTGAAGTCTTAGGGTTAGTAGTTTCTCTGTAACATGACCAGCTGGATTTTTTTTTATTCATTACCTTCAAGAGAGGAAAAAAAAAAAGACCGGTTGCGGTAGGGCGACAACTATTTATAACTGTTGTGACACAAGTGATAACAGGAAATGACCACTTTTTTTGATGGTACAAAACATTTAAACGTAACTATAAACAAATGAATAGTATGACACGGAGTTCAAATAAATTGCCCTGGTATAAGGATTATATAAAACTGTGGCGCATGCGGTCATAGGAAAATAATCAACTTTTTTTGGCAGGTTAACACCATCACACTAGTCTGCCGTGTTTTATTCCTTACTTATACACAGTAAGGAGAGACACATCTGTAAGCACCAAAAAGCAGTGCACGGAAATATATAATAATAAGCATTTCACCAGAAATAACGCATTATACACAAATCTGAAAACGTTTGTTTAGAAGCTCGACACTCAAAAAGGCAGTATGTGATGGACTCACTTTCCCAGGAAGCACTTGGGCACGATGGTGAGCTTCCTCCGGCGGTCTTTGATCAGGTGGCGGCTCTTGGTCATCATCATGTGGTAGAGCTTCTCTCCTTTCTCTGCGATCATCACGTAAGCGTCCCGCTCCATTCCCAGTTTGAGACCTGGAGAAAAAGGAAGACAGGTAAGAAGGCACAGGAAGCTCCTACTACAGTCGAAACACAAAGAACATGAAATTGCTTATTGTGCTGCGTATTTGCTTATTGTTGAAGTCCATTACAAATTCCAGAAGCAAGTGATAACTGGGTAAGATAATGAAATGGTAGTGCTTAGATTGCGCTCATCTTTTTAGCGCTTTCTCGGTTTGGGGTGGGTGATGTGGGTTCTCTTTCTCCCAAGTGTCATGTGCGTCTATAGATGTAGCTGAAGCTGGGAACATCGTGTACTATTGCATGTGTACTGGGTTACTGAACGGGAGCAAAAACTCAGTTTATAAATATAGTGACTACACATTGGGGAACTGAGTGTTAATATGCACAAAACCCCAGAGGACAAACAGCCTGAAGGGGACAAAAAGCAAGCCAGAGCTCGAGAGCCCATCAACATGATGCCCAACTTATAGAAGGAGCTGCGTTTGTGAACATGACCTGGGTCAGACTGAGGGAGAGGAACAGTCAGAAGCATAAAACAGCTGGAGTTGAAAAAGAGGATGCAGCTGTTCACGTCCCATCTCCAGGTGGACTAAAGAGAGCACGCCTGTTCCCTAATGTCCGTCTGCTGCTTGTGTTTCACAGCTTCTGTATTTATCAAGTCAACTCATATCCATGCAATGGATCACAGACAGTTTTGAAAGTCTAACAGTAGCATTTTATGTCAAGTTTGACTTGGTACCACTAATCATTCTGCTACTGCTGAGTGCTGAGAGTGGAAACTGCGGTAGCATCAGAATTATGAGCCTCATTACTGCAGGGCTGAAGGCAATAACAGCACGACCACAAGCTACCACTGAAAACTAGGCAAAAGGTACCCTGGTGCAAAAACAGCAAATAAGGCATGTGTTTGTGGAAACAAGCCGAGTGCAAGGCTACCACGATTACACAATATAACTTCAGCTGAGGTAAAATCCAAACCAGCAAAAGACGTGGTCAAACTTCAGGGTCTGAATCACTGCCATGGGCATTCTCCAGTCCAATGGAAAAGTTGGATGATATGAAGAGGACAAGTGTTTAGGCACCAGGCTTCACAGTTTCATGATTATCTCAAATAACAAAATGAGTCAGATATGTAAAATATGTTGGATGGTAATAACGGGAGAAAGTACAAATCCCAAGAACGTCTCAGCCATCTGTAGCCAGGAGTCCAACAGAAAGTGAGTGACCGTTCTCAAAGGGAAGGAGGGATGACATTACTCTCTCTCCACTGTCAATCACAGCAACACTAGCCAATCATGGGCATCTGTGAACTTGTGCACGTGGAAGTGGGCGGGTTGCGCGTTCTTCGACGTAGCGTGGCAGCAGTTGGAATAGCTCCAGCGGCTGGCTTCATGCGTCTCAGAGGAAGTCGATGCTAGCTTTCACCCTCCCGAGTGCATAGCCGTTGTATGACTAGCTAGAGTGTGTGTATTAGTAAATGACAAAATTGAGTGAAAATGGGGGTAAAAATACAAAAACACATATCAGGTCATATGATCATATGAGCATCCTCTTTTCTGAGTGTGATATAAATATGCTCTTTAAGCTTGTATTTCCTTTGGCTTTATAGTTGGCTCTGTATTATAGCTGCAATCTGTATTAGATGAACAGCTTCTGCATTGTGTAAGAGTTAATACTGATTGGGTGTTCGATCTTTGCCAATTTACTGGCAGATTGTTCTAGTTCTGATACCTTGCTTTTTTCACATCAGGTTTGGAGACGGAGAGGGTCATTTCCTGTTGATGTTGCATCTTGTTTTGGATCACTCTCTTATAGCAAGACACAATTTCATTTTAAATATTTTTTGCTGTTGTTTTTTAATAGAGGTCGATCTTCCATTCACTATGGGAATATAATCGGTCGTAGTCGGGTGCCTGTAATTGTATGCAACTCGAATGTAACTGGTCACAGATTTGTATCATGAACATGCCATCAAGAACAGTAATGTGATATTTATGCCATTTTCCCCCACCACTAGGATGTAGCCGTGGGTGGCAATTCAGTGGGGATTATGTGTGAAGATGATGATTGAGATGGCTTTGGTGCTGAAGAGTGAACAGCTGGTGTGACTCCACCATACTCGTCCACACAAAACATGGTTTGAGGCTGTCTCAACACTCAACCTAATCCCCATTAAGCGCCATAAAGCAGCCATCAGACTCTGCTACGTCATTGCTGCGTTAGGAGATAACAGATAAGAGGGACACTTCTACCGGTGATGATGGTTTATGACCAGTGCTTGACCCTGTCTGAGCCAGCTTTTCACAGCAATCAAATCAAGCTCCGAGCTTGTGATCACTTGCCCAGTCAACCGTAATCCAATGAAAAATTTATAACCATACAACTCAACCGTATTACACCGTTTGGTTGGGGAAACTCTTAATGGTAGAACAGTTTCTGATTTCCTCATCATAAATGATAATTGATCTTCCTTCCCCAAGTTCCTGGAATTGTAGACTGGAATTGTAGTGTACGGATCCTCGTTTGTCATGTCGGCGCAAACCTTCCAAGCAAAGCATGCCTGCCAGTGCCAAATGCTGATCCACATAATCACATTAACATGCTGCTTCCTTCATCCTAAAGTGCCATTGGGCTTGATTTTAATTAAATAGAAGGCACTAGAAAAGGCTGTCAAAATAAGGTAGCGCTTTAGCATGTCAAACAAAGCACTGCATGGAACATGTAATTAACTACCGTGTCGGAAAGCCAGACCTGAGGCCTTTAGAGAAGAAAAGACAGGGAGAAAGGTGTGACTGATGAGGCACCTGTTGCGCTGGGCTTCATTTCAAATGGACGAAACGCTATCCGCCCCATAAAAAAGCTTCTGCTTTCACACAGCACCAGAGCAGAACGTAACGTCACGTTCTACCGCTAAGGAAAAGCCTTGAATTCCTAGACTGCTCTGCATTTTCAAACTGCCCACTAGGATGTGATACTGCAGATTGATACATTATACTAAAGAAACACAGTGTCAGTGGTTTTCTAGGTCTGGGGTTTATAGCTGCAAGATGATGATATTCAGGTTGAGTGGACTGTGCTACTGAGAAACGGACATCAACAGGTGGGAGACAGGTGTTCCGAATCCGTCATGGAAAACAACAAAGTAGTTCATAAAAACATTAGACAGAGGAGCCAATGAGGTGCTTTACAGTCCAAAACAAAGCCTCCTATGCTGCTTTCAAGTTCTGTCAGAAATATCGTAATCGCGAGGTGAGCGCACTCGAACCCCACTGCGGTGTTGTAATTACCTCTTGGGAACTCCTACGTTACTATGAGCCCTGACTTTCCGAGTTAATAATAAAAAGTCACAGCAGCCGCCATAGGAATGCGCCTACAGCAGGCTGTAAGATTTAAGAGGTAATTTTACGTGTTGAAATAAACATCTCGTCAGTGGTCATACAAAAAAAACAAAAGACGTTTCCTCATGCTGTCCGTTTTTCCTCACACTGTCTACATTTTCCAACCAAAACCAGTTCAGCCACGCCATGTCACGATCACGACTTCTGAACTAGTATGCGCAAACTTCAAGCAGGACTTGAAGTCGGCGCTCTTTTTGCAGCAAACGATTATTGCAGTAATAAAACACTCAACTAGGTTTTTGATCAACCATGGAAAAATAAACAAGTCAATAAAACGAAGCATGTAGGTGCATGCTGGAGGACAACAATCAACAATGGGGTGTGTTGCAGCCTGGAGCAAAGTTCCTGTTACCACCAGTTGGTCATTTTCTCATAACAGCAGATCTCGAAGTGTTTTATTTCTCTTCCACCACAGCAATCTCAGCACTTTTAAGAGTCCTTTGGAAACACTTTCGTTGTCGTTTTATTGTTATTGCAGCACGTTTCGGTTAACATGTTGTGTTGTCTGAATTTGCAGCACGCTGACCTCTCAAGGCCACGACAGCCAAATGTATGATTTGCAAAAAAATAGGTTGAGGTTAATAAGATTTGAATGTTACTCTTTGAGCCTCTATTCATGAACCATTACCATGGTTCGACTAGTAAACATGCTAATTCGACATAATTTCCCACATTATCTGTACTAGTAAGAAATAAAAAATAAGAACTATTGCACCTTTAATCCATTCAGTCATTCTGGGCCGCTACAATCGTTTTCAGCTGCACAGTGGTAAAAACAAATCTGTTCGACATTACATAACATTCTGAGACAAGTGCGTAATGATTTCAGCAGGCAGGTTTCCTTCATGTGCCCATTACTCGCTAGTCTTTTAACACCTGTGGAAAAAAAGTCTGAACAACTATGTCTTGACTTGATCAAAATAGATTAAAGGTGAAAAAAGAAACTGATGGGAATTCGGCAGTCTGATTCTGCAAGAGAACGGCGGCGAAATACGCAAACGCACTCACTCTCTCTCTGTTCACGTTCCTTCAAAATGGCGTCCAGCCATTTTTGCTTGTCTTCTGCGTTCTTGGCCATGCACACAAACCACTTGTTTTTGGCCGTGTTGTGAATCTTCCAGCCGTTGGTCACAGTGTAGTTGTTGCTATGATAATCAGCTGGTGGGGGGAAAAAAAAAACCAGGTTGAAAATCCAGCAGTTCAATCCCTTATATTTAACAATATAACACACGACATTGCAAAGACGTTAATCTAGCATAAGAGAAATGCGTATGTCAACCATGATAATATAACAGTTTATTCAATACGCATTATTCTTTGCATGACGTGTTTATTGCATGTTCTCGATAATAATACATGCAACAGACGTGGCGATGAATGAAGACTAATGCATACGGATAAACCTTTCACAAGTGCATGATCTGAGGTTTATTACATAAATAAGACCTTAACGAACCCCTTATGTGCATTCCTTAAAATACAAAATGTTACCAGTGTTTTAATGCTGGAAAAAAAAAAGTCATACTTGAAATATCAACTTAGGTATGTGTAAGTACTGCTCTGAATGGATTATTACAAACTCTGTTTTCTTGAATCAACTGTCCATTAAACATAAGACGCATTGTGTTGTTTCAAGAAAGGGATCAAGCAATTGTTGCCCCCCTTTTTTTTTTCTTTTTTTTTAAAAACACCCGTAATAAATATAAACGGAAATTCAAAATTCGCAGCTTTTATTGAAAATGTGTTATCCCTTGAAAAAGGTGCCACTGACATTTCCATATACCGTCTGCAGTACATAATAAGAATATCTTATGTTTTCTCACTAAAATGTCACATGATAATATACAAAAAATCATCTCCCTGATGCTGAGCTTGTACAAGTGTGCTACTGAGAGTCTATACAAGTTCAAAGGTCATACCAGTGACACGGGAAGCGTCTCGTTTCAAAAGCTTCCCAAAATAAAAGCATAAGTGCTGTGCGCTCATGGTGAGCCGTTGATTTTGAGTAAGACGAGCATGCAAATTTAGGCTGTTATACTGAGCAAAAAAAAACAACCATTTCCTTCGAATTTCTAGCTACGAAATGTTAACTATTAACAGGCGACGTCAATAATGACACATTTTCAAACCAGCCCTATGGTCGTTAACCAGTGTGTTTGAGCGTGCGTAGAAAATGTAGGTAGAGGTTTCAGCCCTCAAGCCACAGCCCAATTTTATCCCTCATTTGGCAGCAGGTAAATGAGGTGGAGTGGGATGAATAAAAAATGAGCCTCTGTAATGGGCAAGCGGGTTAATGTCGAGATGGTGGAAATAGATTTGGGAGCACTAAGAGGCCTCAGGTAGGGCTTTTAGCTCATTTGAAATAAGACGGGAGGGAGCTGACCACTAAATCGTGACTGAGTAGAGGTTAACGGATAGCTCGGCGTCCAGGCAGCCTGATAAGGGTGCAATTAGGGTAATTAATCGAGCGCTCTGGAGTGAGACAGAGAGCGAGGTGAAGGAGTGAGAACGTGTGAGCTGAACAGCATTGCCTAGTGCTGGTGGAGTTTCCTTTCTATAAACCTACTGATCCAGAGGTGCTGATTACGTTTCTGAAACAGCAGTTCTGTTTTATAGGTGTATGTAAATGCACTTGTTCTAAAAAGTTATCGTTTCCGTGGTAACAACTCATTTACAGTGACTTGTAGAGAGAAAAAAAAAAGTCTGTTGCTATTTAACAAAGAAAAGGAATAATCATTGATACGGTGAAGACATTTCTATACCGTTTACGGGAGTGTCAGTGTAACGGTCAGTAAGTTTGCCACTATAGGAAAGTCTTCAGGACATTGGAATTTGGTATTCTGGTTTCTTGGTAACAAGACAAGCTGCTTTTTTCTGTCTTATTAACTTCAAGAGAGAGAGAAAAAAAAAAAAGGAGAGGCTTTGTGATGGAATGAGTTAGCTGCAACAGCGTAAGCGATAAGATCGGATTTGCTTCATGGACGTCCTGTTAAATGTAACCGTAGACGGATAAAAAGTACGAGTTGTCATTCATTAATAGGAAGTTGCAATAACTGGCAATTTGATGTGGTTCAAAAGGAATAAAACACTTGAGAACATGATGTCTTTCTCAGTCTTTGATTATTTTCCTTGTGACAGAACGTTTTATTCCATCATGTTTTATTCCTTACTTTTAGCAAGCTTTAAAATCTTTGCACTTTGTAAAACTACTTTTGGAAAGGAGTTCTGCTTGACAAATCAGCAGCGCATGGATCTCACTAATAAACCGGATTAAACAAACAAAAAATAAAGTGCGATCTAACGAACGCAAAAACGAGCATTGTGTTTGTTGCCGAGTTCCTGGCGTGTGCAACGAAGCGGGTTCAGTTACTGTGTACACAGATGAACGATACGTGACACCACCACACCCTGGCTGCTGATGTGTATGAGAACTCACGTGTGTGTGGTTTAAACTGATCCTTCGATAGCTTTTGTTCCTACTGTGACCGCGCCATGCGCAGACCTCCCACCCCTTAACGTGCGTTGAAAGTGAGAACAAGAGCTGTTAATTCTCAGTCCGTACAGATTTCAAACAGAACCACACCCATCATCTGGGACTGACACACACACACACACACACACGCGCACGCGCACACACAGACACCAGAGGTGTGAAACTGAACACCGCTTTAGAACGGATCTTTATCAGCACATAGGAGTTCACGCTAATCTCGATTCAGTTTCCGGATTTATTTTTTGCTGTGCTTGTGGGTGCTGTTATTGCAGCACAAGGTTAAGATTGTAACAGATTGTACTTTGGTTTGACCTGTTTTTATATTCCGTACAGAAGACACGGGAGGACATACCTGTGCCATCTTCTACATTTTCCACCTCCATGACTTCTGTGTTGATTCGGCCACGGAAGACGTACAGCGGGCCGTTGATGGACTTCGTCCTCTTGGTGGACTTCTTCCCGGACACTCTGGGCGATTACCAAAATAGAAAAGACTTCGTGAAACAGCTTTTCAGTCCTTCATTTCTATCCAGTAGCCGCTTCAGCCACTCAGCCATAAAAGTAAATGATGCAGGAGAGGATTATCCTTGTACACATCTTTACACCCACAATACTAGTAAACTCGGGCGCTTTAGGAAAGTGTGAGTACTATGTGGACAGTGTTGTTCTCTAACCTGGACTTCCTCTTGCAGTACACGAGAAGGTTATCGAACAGGAAGAAGACCCTTTCCTGAATGTTTCCTGCCGAGATCTTCAGCAGATTGCCATGGAGGAGCAGCTCAGTACAGATATCAGTGAGATTTGTTCCCTGGTTTAAAAAAAAAAAAAGGAAGGAGATCAGAAAGACATGAAACATTTCAAGTTTACACTCCTAACAGGCACGTATACTAAATACGTACTCCAGAACCTAGTCTGAAACCTCACATTAAAAAACAGCCCATCATAACTTGCAAAGAGTATTGATTTGAGCCTTTCATTGATTCTAAACCTTTCCAATAAACTATAGGAGAGTTACACTGAGGAACTGAAAATATTTGACCCAGCACCAAATAATTGCTTCATACACCACCATATACATTTCAGCTATATACTACCTATGAAATCAGAAAAAAAACAAAAAAAACAAAGACGATGTATTTAAGATCCTTTCACAGATATATTCATTTATTTCTGAGATTTGCATCTGATTAATAATCGGATGCTACATCAAAGAACTTCAGAATGATATTACTGTAAGGCTTAAGGGTGTTGGCTAGGCCACACGTTCAAAGCGAGCGTGCAGAAAAACCGAACGTGAGATCATTACAGTTTGGCAAGCACTGAGCACCAAGACACTGATGCTTCCTTCCCAATCACTTGCCTGTGTATACGCTTTCATTGCTTGTCTATGCTTTGCTCACGAGGTGCTATTGCACTTATGTATTATGACCAGGCTTGCTGGAGCTGCTGTGCGCACTCAGGCCAGTCACCATCACAGGCACACATTTTAAACTCCATTTAGTCTTAAACGCAAAACTCAGCATAAGAAGTTTACTGCTAGCAACAAGCAGAATCAACTAACATAAACAGAGCTAAATAAAAAATGTTGCATGACGCCTCTGACTGCTTAATACTGAGTAAGTTAGTCATTTTGGTATCAGTTTCGGAATCAAAAGAGCACGTACTGTGTCTGAAAAAAATGGTATTGATGCGACCCTTATTTTTCTTGCTGTTGTTATTCTTCTTCTGATGATGATGATGATTATTATTATAGAGCCTCTATACTCAAAGTCAGTACATTATTAAAACCTTTATACCAATATGTTCATGCTTATGTAAAAATTGGAGTAAAATCATTGCTAAATAGCAGAAACCACAGGTACTTTTGGACTGGGCAGTGGGAGCTCAGATCAGTGGTTAAGATGTTGGACTAGTGACCGGAAGGTCATGAGTTCATATCTCAGTGCCAAGCTATCCCTGATGGGCCCTGAACTGCTCAGATGTATAAATGAGATACATGTACGTCGTTCTGGATAACGGCGTCTGCCAAATGACATAAATGTAAAACGTAAAGTAGCATAAAGTGAAGTTTTTAAGTGTGTTTCTTCTGTACAAGCCCCGTGCTCTGTCCTGCAGGAAGCACAAGCGTTCAGGTTTGTTTGATGTCATGAACTTGCACAAGGCTTTTGACCGTCAATAATTGATTTCATCCGGAGAGAATGTTCCAGGCTTTGAACAGGATGTGATTTTCCATGCTTTGCAGGTGTGTGCGCGAGCCTGAGATTCCATTTTGCCTCCTTAATCAATGGTGTGTCCAAATGGGTCGATTGCAGCGCTGGTACGATGTCTGCTTCGTGATTCTGCACTCTCTGTCCATTAGAGATGATTTAGGCTCGATAGATCCTGCTTGATTAAGCACTTACAGTGGACTAGCGAGCTCCTATACAAGGCATTTAACACCACTTAACACAGCATAAATCCTACAGCAGCACTTTTGCTGGTGGCATTACCTTGCAAAATGCATGCGGAGGCAAAAATGCAAGGGATCATTATACACCAGGTGATGAGTTCATGACCATGGAAATTTAAGCTAGCTGTGTGTGTATGCTGCATGAATGAAAATTCTTCAGTCAGCTGGCTTTGCTGAAGCATAGCACACAAGTGTCTGGACTGGAGCATAATGGAGCTCTGTTGTGAGCTGGGCAACACGCTGAATGAGAGGACAGTGAACCACTGTGAGTGACGCTGCTCAATAGGAAATAACACAGCACGCACTGCCACTAAACACTAGCCTAGAAGTTCCCAAAACCAAAAAACCATAATGAGAAGTACAGGAATCGTTATGGGAAAAAAAGTTGGAATGCAAACAGGCAGAGCGAGAGCGAGCGAGCGAGAGAGCGAGAGAGAGCGAGAGAGCGAGAGAGCGAGCGAGAGAGAGAGAGAGAGCAAGAGAGAGAGAGAGAGCGAGCGAGAGCGAGAGAGAGAGAGAGAGCGAGCGAGCGAGAGAGAGCGAGCGAGAGAGAGAGAGAGCGAGCGAGAGAGAGAGAGAGACAGAGAGCGATAGAG
>JAQQZR010000039.1:10932246-10969553 GCA_030068235.1 Notoglanidium macrostoma | reverse complement strand
CGAACGAGAGAGAGAGAGAGCGAGCGAGCGAGAGAGAGCGAGCGAGCGAGCGAGAGAGAGAGAGCGAGCGAGAGAGAGAGAGAGAGAGAGAGCGAGCGAGCGAGCGAGAGAGAGAGAGAGGTGACATACAGTAGCATGCTCTGAGGAATCAGCTGATCTCCTAGGTAACAAGCTGACTCTCTTGCATTAATGCTTCCTGTTTCTCTTTATGGTGTTTCTAAAGAAAATGTCACCATGGATCCAGTCTGAGGAAACAAGGAAATTCACCAACACTACATAATCTCGCTCAAATAAACCAGACTACCTCATACTAAAACGGGAAACTCTGACCTCCTAAAAGTTGCACCCACATGCGTGTACATGTGCCACATCCTGTGCTATTCTTCGCAGTCATCTGGCCAACACCCAACAACACTGGTGGTGTTTTGAAGTGGAAAGCACTGGGTGCCAATGTTTTAAATACCTCCAGGAGCCTCCGTAGGTCTAACAATATGTTCGAAATGTTATCGCGTCACATGTGCAAGCAAAAGCCCTACGACTGGGTGTATGCAAGCGTACGCATTACGGATGGGAGGACAATTAATGAAAAGAAACACAGCCACATTAGCTCTGTGCACTGACCTCCCAGCCTTCTATGTGGGACTGGAGCTGCTCGAGAGCCTCCAGTTTCTCCATTTGTCTCTTTGTCTCATTAATGTTGGAGCACACCTCCTTCATGGCCTGCAGAGCTTCCTCCACGGCTGGGTAATCTGCATGCTTCTTAGGGGTCCTTTTCAACAGCTCCTACAGCGGACACACAATATGTGAGCGTAGTGCAAGGGAATCAACCTCACACACACTTCAACATGTTCTGCTCAAACTCAAAGGGATAAAGTAAAATAAATAAATAAATAACGCAGAAAGAAAGAAAGAAAGAAAGAAAGAAAGAAAGAAAGAAAGAAAGAAAGAACAATGCAAGGGAAAAAAAAAAAAAGAGACAGAGACACTGACAGGCAGAAAGACATACAGACAAAGACAGACACACACACACAGGGACAGATAAAGAGACAGAGATGCAAAAACAGATAGTCTGGGAAGCTGACGGACAGACAAAGAGAGAGAAAGACAGACAGGGACACTGACAGACAGATACACAGACAGACAGGTAAGCAGACGGACAGATCTAGAGACACAGACAAATAAACAGATAAAGAGACGGTCACAGGCAATCAGAGACACATGCACTGACGCAGAGAGACACTGATAGGTCGACAGACACAAAGACACAGATATACAGACAGCTCTAGAGACACAGATATATAAAAAGATAGAGAGACAGAGGCACAGACACCCACTCAGTTAAACAGATAAAAAAGACGAACACAGACACACCATCAGTCAGTCTAGACAGAAAAGCAGACAGACACACAGCAGACAGACAGACAGGTGGGTAGATAAATAAGGTGAAAACTAACTAAATAGCTAAACAGACAGAATGCATGGATAAAGACAGATTGATGAATAAATGAATGAATGCAAAGACAGAGAGGTGGGCCAGACAGACAGGCAAACAGACAGATGAATAGATAGACAGAGTATAGAAAACCATAAAAAAGGCAAATGATGCAGCTGGTACCTTGAGCAGGAGAGGGTACTTGCAGATCCTCTGAATAGGCGAGAGCAGGTATCCCTCCAGAGGAACATCTGTACTCTTCTTCCCTCCCAGCAACATGCAGTGCTACAACACAAACCCACTTCAGCCCATGAGTTTTCATTTCCGCCCGTGCACGGCTCACGAGCATATCCACGTAAATCAGCTTTATAAAACATCAACACTTTGTGAACTTTAAACATGACGTTTTGTAGACGCATGAGTGCTCACCAGTAAGAAGGTGCGGATGTGGGGGATCTTATTGAGCTCCATCAGCAGCCGGAGAGCTTTCTCATGGTTACTACAGTATTCTCCATACACTGAGAAGCGGTCTCTCTGCATGGAGAAAAAAGGTTATCAACACAAAACATCCCGTCGTCACACTAAATCAGTTTACTTCTGTACTGTACATGTACAACAGGAATGTCTGCGAGTGCGTGTGATACATTGCCAGGCACCACTCAGCAGATTTGCTTATTTCGCACACTGTAATTAGCAGCGCTCTAAATACAGCTTTGATGAAATGTAATTACTCCATCCACTGAGACCATAATGCATTGCAAGAGAGTTTGAACATGCTTGGTATTACTGTATTGGGCATGAGCTGCTAGGACTAGCATGATCTATGGCAAAAATGCAGAATCTGTTGCCACATGATGTAGATATCAAATATGTTTTGCATTACAGAAAGAATATGTAGCAAAAACAACCACCAGAAACAAATATTAGTTTGTTTCCAAATACATTATTTGATTTGAACTTGCGAGAAGGTTTCACGGTCGCGGCTAACCCCGAGTTCACACTAGCACTCCGTGTCGCTAGTAGTTTGCTTATTGTGTTCGTGTACCATCTGGCCACCATTTTTATTCCTTTATCATGAGAATGACTAATAGTCGAAAAGGACAGCCTCCTGCACAACTTACTGCAGAATACAATTTACTTTTGTTTCAAAAGGGATGTAAAATGTTTTCTAACATTTGAATAACGTGAAAAAAAGGTTCATAATTGGCTGCTTGGGGCATTTTACGCACCAGGCTTCTTATTAGAATTGTTAGCAGATTAGCCATTAAAGCTAACTGTACAAGCTATGTACACTCACTAGAGGCACCACCCCTATATCAATATATCTTCTCATTAGTTAAACACAAATTAAATAACAGACTAATCTCTGTGGAAATTGGTTTGTTTTAACAAGCAGAGGCTTTGTATTTGCTATTAGCAAATTAGCAGCACAAGCTAACTGTACTAGCTACATACACCGAACAGAAGCGCCACCTCATATATACACACACACACACACACACACATCATTGAATTATTTAACTAATGTTGTTGGATTTGCACATAACGTGCCAGCCTTTGTATTAGCTATTAGCAAATTAGCAGTATAGGCTGACTGTATTAGCTATAAACACTGTTCAGGATCAGGAACAGGCTCTGCTACTTCCTTTCAAGCTTTATGTTTCTTCATAACGAGAAAGCGTAAATAGGGAGAAGATAAAACGAAACCACGATTAGAAGATTTCCTTTCTTTTTCAAATCAGACAGTACACAGGAAATAACTGCAGGTAGGAACTAAGAGGGGAAATAAATCAATGCAGTGTGTACGAGTCTGAGGAATCAATCGAGACAATTGTTTGGATTTGCCACACTCTCGCGTTGTTGTTTTCTCGCTCGCATCTGAAATCGCGGCTTTATGCCGCGTGCGTACATAGAAAAAGAATGTTGCGTGTGAAAAAAGTTTTGTGCGAGCAGTATTTTATTACTTTCAGTGCTCAGATATTAAGCTCATAGGGCAAACAAACACAATGTTGGATGATGCATTTACTGCGTTTATTTACAACACCCTGACAGTGCGGGCATTATTACCTCGGGTTTTTTATTCTTCAGTGTTCCTGGTGCTACAGTGTTAGGATTTACGTTCATTAATAATTATTTTTTTTATCCTTTTGATTTAGACCGCGCCCATTTCAGGTCTAAATCAGAACACAGACAGGAATGTTTGAAGCACTAAACAGGCATAGATTTACACCACTAGTTTTTTATTATTATTTATTTATTTTTTTTTTACATTGACATAGAAATGAACATGAAATGCCTAGTGAAAATTTTCTTTAAGTGGGTCACAAGCATTTGCCTCCTTCCCTTTCATTCAAACAGTATTGAAAGTAGCTGTGAAAAGGAGACTTGTTACACTTCTGCTATTCAGTACAACACAGGAATTGAAATTGAAGCTCATTGAAGTTTAAACAGAGGCAGCCAAGGATGCAAAGCTTGAAAAAAAACAGGAAGTGGTACACACGAGTAGAGCGGGTCATGGGCGTGTACCATCACCATGTAGTGTTTCTATATCTTCTTTCTGCTCAACTGTCTAGCCGTTAGCCCTGAAGAAAGCTTCCGACAAATTTGTATACTAGGGTCAAAAGTGAGAACTGTTTTTAGTTCATCATTTAAGAAATACTATTAAAAAATCACTCTGTTGTTCAAAAATAGGCCTATAGTATGAAACTAAGCGAGACAACTTTGCATAAAAGATATTTTTAACTTTTGTTGACCACTTGCTCACTCTCTCGTCTCGCAGTCTTTCTCCGTCTCTCACTCTCCCTCCATCTCTCTCTCTCTCTCTCTCTCTCTCTCTCTCTCTTTTGTTCCTGTCTGCAGCTCTGTCTGGCATTCTCTCTCTGTTTTCCTGTGTCTCTCTCTCTCTCTTTCCATGTGTTTTTCTGGCGTTCTCTCTGTGTTTTCCTTTCTTTTACTGGCCATCTCGCTCTGCTTGTAGCTCTCTCTCTTTACGTGTCTGCCCATCGCATTTTCTCTCTGTCTCTCTCTACCTATCTATATGTCTCTGTCTCTTTCAATGCTTGTCTCTCTCTCTATCCGTCACACTGTCTCAGTCTCTGTCTATCTGTCTCTCTCACCATCTCCCAGTCTTTCTCTCTCTCTAACTGTCTCTTTGTCCATCTCTGTTTGCCTCTGTCTCTGTAGAGCCCTCTCTGTTGCTCTTTTTCTCTGCCGGTCTCACTCTCTTTAAATGTGGCAAAGGATGTGCCTCTTCCACTTCTCCATTTCCTCTTACGGTGAGTGTGGTTTTCTGTGTGTGTGTGTGTGTGTGTGTGTGTGTGTGTAAAAGACTCTGTGCATCATCATGCTTACAATGTTTAAAACACAGTAGGCCTCAGAGCCCATAACAACAAAAAACAGCAGGAGCCTCTAATATGTGCGTTACATCACAGAGGCAAACATCTGGTCTTGTTTTTTATCACAAGGCAACCGATACAGTTCATCATTTCCACAGTGGCAAAACACTTCATGTTTTAAACCTCAAAGCGACTCCGTAACTTTGGGCCGAGGCCGACATTTTAAACACTGAACACACGTACGTCTGTGAGCATCTCTTATGTCCTGATATTTACGTAATCAGTCACCAATAACTCATGCTACTGTAGGATGATGTAATCTTCAGAAACGTCATTTGCATTGAATTTCACATCAGCAGCACTTCTGCATCAGCCCGCCTTAAGACTAAACTCTAAAATACTCCACTGCTAATTATACAAACATTTCCAACATAAAATTAAATCTTGCTTGAAATCTTGCAGTCTCCCATTGAGGACTCTGACCAAAGTCAGTAGAAGAATTCAAAGCTTCACGGAGGCAGAAACCCAGATCCGATTTCCCACCCTGCCACCCGGAGTGGAGAAATCCTACCCCAGACAGCTTGCTTTCATTTTTTAAATTGAATTCCTAATCTGAAAGCTCCCACTTGGGTCTAAAATAATCCATAAACGTTTTTTCTTTCCCTGGCAGACTTCTTCTTTTTTTTTTTTTTTTTTCAATTAAAGCACATTAGCGATGTTACGTGTCTTCATATCGCAGCCAGTAATCTCATTAAAGTAAATATTCACAATGATGCACTGCAATTAATCGCTAGATTAAAACTTCCCCCCCTCCATTGTGGTATTTTTAGGTAGCTCGTTTCAACTCAGTGTGTGCTCACTTCTTTCAAATGTTTCAGAACCTTCCTCTTCCTGAATTACGCAGTGACTCATGCTTTCTGGTTTGATGTGGGCTAAAATATACATATACCCAGGTTACATCATCAGGGCAGACACTTAAAGTAATAAGCCTCAAATATGGAAGAAACAGAAAAAGAGACGACGGGTTTACTAAGTAAACCTTTACTAAGGATTTCGGGTTTCGAAATCTCACGAAATCTCCTGCACGAGTTTGGTTGCAAGGTAAATCTCAGGGTTATTATAATGCACTCTAATTTTACAAAAAAAAAAAAAACAAAAGCCTGTGTAATTGTTCATGTGATGGGAGTTTCCTGTGAGGAGATGGTTATTTCACATTTATGGAAGGAGTCTCCAGTGTCAGTGCTGTGTAAAGCTGTGACGACGTTTTCTGACACGGGGATGGAGGACTTCGCGGTTTGCTTCGACTTATGACCTTCAAGAGAAAGCAAAAAGATGGACTGGAGAGAGAATGACTCTTTATTGCTGCTATAACGCAAGTAACAACAGAAACGAACTGGTCTAGGAGACATTCCACAACTAGAAACGGATAAAACGTGCGACGCGTTCTTTGACGAATAAAAATAATGTAATAGTTGGCAATTCGAAACACATTAAAACAAGCCATCACTGGAAAATATGCAACTTCCGTGTGGGAACAGCACCACTCTGTTCTGCCATTCTTTCTTTTCCTATGAGATGATGCCCCATTGTGTTTCACAATTAAAGTAGACCACTGTGATCCCACGGATCATATATCCAGGAAGCTAACAGTGGAACATACTAGAAACACATTTCAGATGAATGTCTGTAGAAGATCAAAGGTTAAGAGGAGACTCACAAACTGGAGGAAGACGTTGCCGAGCGCGTGCTGAGGCTGAGGCTCGGGCTGCAGACTGGCCTCCAAAACAGACACAAATGCCTGGTGTACACCCAAGATCTCTTCAATGTTGGAGAACAAGATCTGAGAGCAGAAGAAACAGAAGGAGAAGTGTTGACAGCATGTCTAACGTTCAACACAAAGCTTTATTGCTCTTGTTTTGCTGGGTGGTTTTTTTTTTTCCCCCCTTTGCTTGTCTTGTGACTTTAGTGCATATGCGCATTTGGCCTGACTGCATCACACTTCGTACCTTGACTTGTTCCGGTGTCAGACACTGCTGATTTTCTCCCATTTGTCTGATCCTCTGGAGAAAGGCCTTGAGAAAAGAATAAAAGAAAACGCATGGTTATAATGATGGCATTTTTCTGCAACAGGATGATGAAAGGAATGCTATTTTTGGCAATAACCTAAAACAAACTGGTAAACCATGTGTCACGATTATCTTATAAAAAGAAGAAGTTGGTTTTTTTTTTTTTTTTTTTTAATGGCTCACATAATTCATCAAAACCCCCTAGTGAAGATGTCTGGAATCTCTGGGATTTGTCCAAACGCTCAAAGACAACATGGTTTGTCAGTAATATGAGTATTATGATTAACAAGCAATATATTGTGCAGCTTCTTTGAGTTTGCCTATTTGGTATCATTAAAGAACATTCTTACATTTCAAATACACAGCGTGACAGACTAGTCTCAGTCTCAACTTCTCTATGTATAAGCAAAACATAAATAAATCAGATTTATTAAAAAAAAAAAAAAAAAAAAAAAAAAAAAAACACGGTGGCGTCGCATGGTTCCTCGGTTTGATCCTGAGCTCAGGTTATTGTCAGGGCAGAACTACGCTTATTCACCTGTCTGTGTGGGCTTCCTCTAGGTCCACTGGTTTCCTCCCATCTCTAATAAACATACACTGGCCAAGCTAAACTGCACCAAATATAAATGAGAGTGATGGTATCCTGCAAAGGACTGGCCTCACATCCAGGAAGTATTCCGAGGACACGCTCCAGGTCCACCACTACCCTGATCAGGTTAAAGCAGTTACTCAAGATGGATGAACGAAAGAAAGCCAGCAGTCCAGTATTTTGAACGCAATATCAGTACATTGCCAACGTTAATGATTTTCGCAAATAATTTTTCATCCCAAATGACATTTCTGACTCGGATCTGATCAGACCTTCACCTTGCTCCTGTCATTCCAATACACGCCCTGATCTCTTGTGAACCACTGAACTGGTCTTCTTATCGAGAAGAGGCGTGCTGTTTAAGGTAGCGAGAATCTCTGGCCAGACGAGTATGATTCAGCACTCTGTACACAAACGCATATTGGAAAACACTTGAGCTTTAATAGACAAATTATGACGCTAGTAATTAGCAGAAATTGGATTACACAGAGAGAGAGAGAGAGAGAGAGAGAGAGATGCTGCCATATCCATGGCCCTGTGTGGGCGAGTGGGTGTCTCCTCTGAGGAAAACGACTCTGCCACTCAAAGCCTGCTTCTAATTATGGCTCTGTAAAACTATTCTCAGCAGCTGGCTCGCTCTCTGTGGCGTACGCTCACTCCACTCTGTGTGTGTTGAATTGCCCGACACCCTCCCCATCATCTCTGATGCTGTAATGCGCAGTTATTCTCAGTGCTGTCTCTCTGTCCATATGTCGCTCACCTTTCTACATCTGTATCCTGTGTGTGGGGTCCTGTCCAGGTCTGTGGTAGTTCTCAAATTTAAATCCCAATCTGTGCATCCATCTATCTGCCTCCATAAAAAAATGACTGTTCAGCTTGTCTCTACTCATACCCTTCGCCACAACAGCATGACGAGTGCCACGTATAGGAGTACCACTCCCCCGCCCGTGTCGTGCCAATCCTTTCAGCCCTGCCCTTAATGACAGACCTCGTCTCCCACTTACACGGCAGCCCCAGACGCCCTACACACACGCTGCTCCTCAGGGGGCATTCAGTCCTGCAAATTATCTCCCCTTAAAGCAGCTATTAATGTTTTTGCTTTTTAAATCGGCGGGTCGGTGTCTTAAGTGTTCCGGCATGAACATTTAAAGGCCTGAGGCATATCAGCAGATGTAAAACCATCTCCTGGTGTTTCTACATTGGAGGCGAAAACCTAGGAGTTGTTTTTGCAATGTTCATAATGAAAACTAGTCGACGGATGACATTTAGGCAACTCGAATGAACCGCGCATTACGCAAGGAACAAAATGCAGGAATAATTTAAGAAAAATAACAGGGATGTCGTCGTCTCCTTGAAGCTGATCGTTTTCCTACAACAGCACTCCCTGAAGTGTTTCATTCCTCATAGAAAAGCTTTCTTTATTAAAGGCAGTGTATTCTTATCAGTTTATAGTTTTGAGATTTAATGATGTGGAACATCTGCGAACAAGTTAGTTCCTGTTCTTATTTATGAATGATACTGAAACAATAATAATAAGACAAAATGCTAAATAATAAGAAAAATGCAGCTTGTCACACAATTGAGAAACCGCGAACAGCACTGTTGTGAAATCTTAACCTGTGAGTTTTGACCTGAATATTTTAAACAGCTTTACCTTAAAGCACCGACACCGACTGAAACGTTCTTTCATAAAAATTGAACATACAGTACTGTCCAAAAGTCTGGCGCCTCCGCATATTATTTTTTAGTAAAGATGACTTCAGAAATGATGGCATTAGACCTTTTTACTTAAAATTTGATTTAATTAAGACTTTAAAGAAGTTTAAGATATTGTTTACTAAACAGTAATAAAGTAAACAAAGACAATAATTGCTGTGATGACCTTTTGCTTTTTTTTCCTCTTAACAGTAGTTCCAGGTACACCGTGTACAGTTTTATAAGGTAATGAGCTGGAAAGTTTTACTGAGCATCTTAGAGAATCCGCCACAGTTCTTCTGGAGACTTTAACCGTCACACTTGCTTCCCTTTTTTTCAGCAAAACCCAGGAGGCTTAAATTATATTTTTTGTCTGAAAAGTGGTCTCTTACACAATGTTACTTCCTTTAATGACACAAGTGCAATTCAAATACTTTTTTGGAAAAGAAATGTTTGGAGATATAAAAATGTTTTTGTACTGACTCAGTGATGCAAAATTCGTAAAACAAACATCTATAACAAAATATTCACACACACAAAAAAAAAAAAAAAAAAAAAAATATATAGGGTGGCTCAAGAATTTTGCCCAGCACTGGATCCTCACAGAAAGACTCACAAGAGCAGTGTCTACATGTTTTTCGTGTCAAAACAGTTTTTAACATGCTTATAGTTAGGCTTAAATTACGTGAGCCAAATAATGATTTGTTACCATGGAAATGATAATTATAAATGAACATCACAAAATGGTATTAAAAATGATTATAAGTGAATTTTCTAACTGAAACTGTCTTGAAACTTTTCTTCATTCTAGAAATCGATCAATAAATGAGTTTAATAGTCTTATATTTGATGAAGCTTAATTTCATTATAAGACAGATTCAGCTACATTTGGTGTTCATTTTAACCAGAATGTTACATTTAGATTTAATCTTAGATTTAAACTGAAAATTTTTGCTATATTAGTCACATTTTAGTCTTTTTGTTCTGTTTTAGTCAAGATTTAGTCACTGGAACTGAGTTTAGTCTCCTTTTGGCCATGTTTTAGTCATAATATTCTCAGACAGTTTCATGATACTTGTTGTAAAATGTGCCTGTAGCTTTAAGATGGGCTATGACGGTTAGGGGTGTTGTCTTGCCTGATGTCAGTCATGACTGGTGGCGTTGTTGCTAGGCAAAAGCATTGTTGAGAAAGTCACGACTCTGTTACTATTTTGCTAGTTATCGAGTGAAGACGGCATTATGTACACCAGGATGATGACGACCAATATTTTCACATAAAGATGTTCAGACCAACGCTGTGTGTGTGTCCTGACTCATATACTAGAATCCAGGAGTAATGTGAAAGCTGTTAGCAAGCCTAGCGAGCTGGATTCCCTCACTTCTAATCTATGGTCAGGAATGTGAAGGTGACACATTATAAATATATTATTAATATATAATTTCCACTCAGAGTACGCTAGGTTGTCTATCCAAAACAGAGCCAGCTATTTTGTCTCATCTTTCCATCTCATCATGGACAGAGATTTCGCTATAATTTCATTATCAAATAGTTTTTTTTGTGTTTATGGACAATTTATGTTGTCCTTGTTCAAATTAGACATGACATAAAAGGTTGTCAATGAATCGTTTTTTTGCTGAGAAAATTAACACGGCCTGTATCCAAAATATTTAATATTTGGACTTTTTTTTCAGGCAAGATAACGCAGATAAACACTTCTCTTACACAATATGATTCATAATGAATCATGAAGTTCCGTTTTATATACTAATCTTTCAACTTAAGTATTAGATCATGCTACTCCATTCAAGATATTTAAAGATTGCCTTCACTGTGCGTGTGTATAAATACAGCCCCGTCCTTACACACAGCAAAAAAAGGTGCCTCTCAAAGTATGACATGCCCCACTCCAAAAATAAAGCAGTGGATATACTCATTCTGAACTAAACATAGATCTCAGCTCCCCAGAGTAGAATAACTCTGCACACTCAACTGATACCCAATTAAGACGCACTCCGGCGATATGCTGGTGACAGCACTATATGCCGTTTTGTGAGCAGCCTCTGGCAGGGTGAGACGGATTTGTCCTTCAGGCGTTCACTAATGAAAATTTCCCATATGGCAGCTCCAACTCCTCCTGACTGGAATCATCCATGTGTGAGGTGGCCAAAAGAGGCATAGGGCTGCAAGCCAGGAAGCCGAGCATCCGTAAAGCTCATAGTGAGAGAGGCGAGGGTGCGTGGCGGTGGCGGCGGCGGCGGCGGCCATGAGAGACAGCCATCCTACCTGTGACCTCACATATGACTAACCTAAGCCTAATGCGCATGTACAAGACCATTCCACTGTGAATTACATGAGGAAACATCTGTTTATAGCTACAACAAAAGTAATAATAGGAACTAACTTCTTCTCTGGATGTCCCATGCAACTATAAATGGATAAAAAGTACGAGGTGTTATTCTTCAGCAGCTGTATTAAAAGGAATCGTTGGCAAAATGGCTGTGATACAAGAGGAATAAACACACCACCCAGTCATTACTAATTACTGAGTTTTAATCCTTTTTTATAAATGCTGAGTCTTATTTTCTTATTTATTATGTGGAATTGTTTCCATATGATCTTCACTAAGCTTGAGCTACCATTGCTGCAATCCTTTGCTGACTACCACACACGAAACGATATGATCAATCTTCAGTAACTGGAAGAGAGGGCATATTTCATAAGACAGAAGGCAGACTGTGGGTGCTGCATGTCCTGTTTCTATGCAGCAGATGACTTTGGTCATTAGCGCCTTCGGCGCCAGCGCTGCATCACCACGACTCGCCTCACTGACGTCAAAAGGCAGGTAAATAAACATATCTGGTATGATTCTGCCTCGCTTCCATGGCGACGGTTTCTGTTCCTCCGGGAGACAGAGCGTGTGAGGTACGTAGTGGTAGAGGCCAGGTAACGCAGAGATTACATGAGATTTAAAATTCATCTTTTCCCTCATGGTTCAATCAAAGCAGACACACGAGACATTTGTTGTTTATGGCGTATTAAATGTCAGCCTAGAAGTGTAACGTGGCGTGAAACCTTGTGCATACTAGCTAACTCAAATGAACATCAGGTAGTGCTGAACGGCATTATGGATTATGTCTGAGCGAATAAGACGTATGTCGGTACTTCTAGAATATTGAAAAACATCTTGAAACTTGAATGTAAAAATCTATTATTTTCCTGAGCTTTAACTACCTGTACCTTATATCAGGTGTTTATACCACAGTGCTGCTGAATTCTTGATTCTGATTGGTCAGCAGATCAGACGGTAGTTTCTTTGAAAGGCAAATCGCAATGTTATATTAATGTGCGCATACTAATAAGTTAAGATATAAGATTTCGATTAGAACAACTCATTTACAGTTACTTGTACGGACAGTCCACCTAAGCAGATTAATAATGTGTGTAATCATTGATATGATGAAGTTTGCTGTGAGAAGATATTTATTGCTCGCTTTTGAAAGGAGTCTTACGTGTGAGCAGTTTGTAACAGTCCGAGATAAAGCTGTAACCAAGTTCATCACCATGGGAAACCTTCAGGTCTTCAGGGTGGAGGGTTTTAGTGTTTCTCAGAAACATGACAAGCTGCATTTTGGCTTATTAACTTCGAGAGAGAGGATGAAAGAAAAGAGAGGTTGGTAGGGGAATGACTGTTTGCTGCTGTGACATAAGTGATAACAGGATCTAATCTGTTTTTCTGGGCATTCCACAACATTAATAAAATACAAATTGCCAGGGTTGACAATTTACGGTAGTACAAGAAGAATAAAACACTTTCTGAGCAACTCCGCTTCTCATCAAGCCATATCACACAACCCAGGCATTATTTTCCTGGAACACAAGGCCCGGTCTTCTTTTATTTCTCCCTAAATAAATCATGTCTTATTGTAAAGTGTTTTCAACATAATTTACATTGGCTAGCTGAACGCCTTAAATACTTGTCCTCAGGTAATGAGAGATAAATGCCCTCTCTGATGCATGCTAGATCCATAAACTGGCCTGTAAAACAATGCTTGCTGACGCAAGCTATCGGAGCAGAAATATGGTGTAGTGCAATCAGAGCCAGAGCACTGCGGCTCTCCTGCTGCAGCTGGCGATCAGAAGGATCGTATTACCCGCCGGATGGGAGCCCAAGGCAATCGCAACGAGAAAAGAAACATGCAAGTGTCCATATGTCTCAGCCAATGCAGCAAGCTGTTCTCTCGGTGAACTGCGGAAAAAAGTTATCACTTTTGCAGTGTTGGTGACCTTAACTAAACACCGGTATGAAGTCAGGGACAGGATGGGTCTCGGCCTCGCTCCTTTTAGGAAGGAAATGACACCATGACTACCCTGACAGGAGCAGCCCCCCCACCCACCCACCCACAAATACACAAACTAATACTGTTGATTGTTTGGAGATGAATTCTTTTAACTGCACACTATGGAGCCAGAGCTGGGACAGCGAGATGGGAAAGAGACGCAGTAGCTTGCACTGCCTTTCACCTTTGTATTGGAGATGGCTGAGCACCGACAGCTCAGACTCATAAGAACAGAGGAGCTAGTCACACACACACATACACACAGAGAACCACAACAGACAAAGCAGTGTGAAATCAAGGGACATTTATCACTGTAAGCCATTATAAGTCATTTACTACAAAAAAAAAAAAAAATCACATTATTGTGTATAATGGAAGTAAAGCGTCTACCTGCAGTCTGTATCAGCTGCTCACGTGCTAATGTCTGCACTGTTCTCCAGTCCAGAAGGATCAATTCAGCATTTAACAGCTCAAGGCTGGAACATGGAGTTTAGAAACTGACTTACAGGGATAAATGTCCCTTGATTTCACCTTTTGCTTTTTCTGTTTGTGTGCTCAGACATTTCCTGTACAAAGGTGAAACCCTGGCTGAGTGGCTGACTCAGAATATACAGACTGTTCTTTGGGGCAGATTTGAGCATAAAAGTAAGTTCTTTTTTTTATTTTATTTATTTTTATTTTTTACAATTTCTAATGGAGACTTCCACAGGAAAGGAAATCCCTCCCGGAGAACGGTGGAGCTCAGTTTATGATATTCTCAACAGCTAGAACCTGGTCCTGAAACCTGGAAAGGTTTAGCTGCGGAACCTTAATCCTAAAACAGGTAGCTAGCAATAACAAAACAGTCTGAATCAAGGATCAGATCCGGAAATCTTCATCCTGGGAAAAATGCTAGCCTGAAATCTACTTGTTTACTTGTTCACCAGCCAGCTAACTTAATGTTAGTGACTGACTTGGTATATTTTTGTCAGAGTTGGCTATTGTTAAATTACTGAGAATATAGTAATGCAACTCCATACTGCGACAACAAAATCCCACATGCGGCAAATATGAACCAGTTTACTGCTTACTAGCAGTTTATTAATCAGCTAGCATACTGCTGGTACCCTGTCTAGCCGTCTAGCTAACTTAGGTAATGATGAACCAAATGTTCGCTGTTGACCTCCTGAATGTGGCTACTGAAGAAGGAATCACAGAGAACATGACAAAAACAAATCATGTCTGCCTGTGTAAATCCGCTAGCAAGTTACAAGTTAGCTAGCTAACTACAGGTTATTCAGTCAGCTGACAAATGATGAACAAAGTGTTGACTTGTGATGCCGACAGGTTATACTCCTGAGAAATTAATCCGTACAAATCGTGTCTACCTATCTACAAACGTGAGCTGGATTACTAACAGTTTACTAGTTGACTAGCGAACTGGCTAGCCAGCTATCTAACTTGGCTAATGATGAACCCAGCTGTCTGTTACAAAACATTCTGACAGGTTTGGCTACCGAAAAATAAATCACTGAGAATTTGACACTATTAATCATTTATAGCTGTGAACCAGTTTATTAGCACTTTACAAGTTGACCTGCTACCTGCTAGCTATCTAACCTGGCTAATGATTAACCTGCTGAAAATAAACCACTGGGAGCCTGACCTAGTTTGCTAGTCACCTAGCTAATTGCTAGTAAGCTAGCTAGCTAACTTGGCTATTGCTCTAGTTGTTAAAAGTTCCAGTACATTCTGACAGATGAAATTGAAATGACTCAGACATCTGCAAATCATGTCTACGAGCATGTGCTAGTTTACTAGCTGTGAACTGCGATTTCAGACGGTGGTCCCTTAAATAAACGTGTTCACGGGCCATTTTTAGCCATTTCTTCGGCGGAAAATTGAAAGATTACACGTTTATGCAATGTTTATGAATTTACCAGCTCTTGGCGTGCATATCGTCATGACACGCGAGTATGTGAAAAATGAGCACAAAACGCCCAGCATCTGGCCAGCTTGCCTCAGTGACAGACGTGTGCAGAACGAAAGTGGCACAAGGCCCCAGGCCTCACACACTGAGGTTAGTGTAGGCTAAGCATCTAATCATGTGAGAGGATCTAACTGCTTGAAAACATGTATGCTGTTTGAACTGATGAAAAACAACAGAGCTGGATAAGCGCCTTCCCCTGCAAACCACATGCAGAATCCGCAATCTCGCTGCAGCTGCATGTCAACGTATAGTGCACGTGAAGCAAACACAAACGATCCGAGTAGAACAAAGGATGCACACTGGGTTTAGTCTCTTTACCGCAGGGAAATGTCAAAGGTGTAATTAGACCTTTATTGTCAATGTTAATGTCTAGGAGGAGAACCACAGGCTCCTCAGTCACAGAAAGCTCAACACACAATGCCAACACTCAAAAGCCACTTTGCGTCACTTTGACACTTTCTCACCGGATCACACACTGGCCATTTACCACAGGACGGTGTGGGGGTTTTCATTAACATGATAGCACGCACTAGCCTGCACTATTCTTATAAACAAATGCTTCTACAACTCAGCAGCTAAACTAAATGAATCGATTTAGCAAAACATGTTTGCTGTCTGTAAGGAGTAATTTATTAGGCTTAACTCTTAACTTAACTTAAACAAAGGACACAAAAGAGATTTCTAAGAAGCCGTTTCTGTGTAAAACGTTTTTTTTTTTTCCCCTCGGTGTCATTGAGTATCATGTTTAAAGAAAACGGAAGCCAGAGGACATGAAATCACTCTACATGCGTTTCTCTTTTTCTGAAGAAATCTATTGCAGGTGATGGTCATTCTTGCTGGAGTTCAGAAGAGAAACGTGAAACAAACTGGCGAGCGTTCGCTTTCTGGCAAAACAAAAAGAGGAAGGATGTCCTCGGACAGGAAGCGGCGCAGTGTGAAGAGGCCGCGCTCCGTCGGATGCTTTCGGCGTACCGGATCAGGCCACATGTGCGCATGCTCCTGCAGCTGTAAGCTTCTGTCGCGTGCCCACAACTCAACAGCGATAAGACGCGGCATCTCGGGCAACATTTTTCAAAATGCAATTTCATCTACGGGGCGTTACCAAAAAAACGAACAGAGAAATAAGTACCTAAAGACTTCATCGCCTACTTTAAGTACTTTATAGTGTTCTGTAGCATTTATCCTGCCTGTTTTTCTTATTAAATCACCCCAAAAAAAATGAAAAAGCCTAAATCTAGTTTTACCCTGTGCAATTTCATTTAGGGTTTAAGGGTCAGGCATGTAGATAGCTGATCGCATTAGATTACTTAATGAAAGGTATTTTAAATGACTGCTTGCTCAACCTTTTGGCCAGCAAAGTGAACTCATGGCCAACAAATTAGGTTAGGATGTGAAAATTGTATGATGTAGACCTGGCTTTAAACATAAACATAAGATAATTGTTAACGAGTGATTGAGGATGGTCAGCATCCACAACAAACACATGTAAAAATGCACAAGCGAATTCAAGTTTGGAGTAAAATCACATCAGCATCGGACCCAAAATGAGGCACTTGGGGGAAAGAAAAAAAAAAAAAAAAAAGCTGCAGCTGTCAACAAATTTCTGTTTGTGACTTTCACATATACTGTATACATGATATAGATGTATTATTATTCAGCCCATGTATAAGTGTTAATCTATGTAGTGTGTGTTCATATGATGACCCTACAACTTTCACAACAAAGCTAATGAAATCAGACTGATGGCCATATGTTGGGAAGAAAAGCTCATCGGCCGTATCCCCGTGCTCCTGTCCTGCACCAAATGTAGGGGGTGGCAGAAGGTTAGACATGGGTGACGAGACTTTCGTTTGAAGTGAGCTGCTCAGGCAAGCATGGTCAGGCACAGCGAGGTAAAGACACCCAGACAGGCCATATGCTCTCCTAGACAGTGTCCTCATCCAAGAAGACTCAGGGTCAAGGGCCTGCTGCCGTGACCTTCTGCCATCAGCACACTAACCACGCTTCGGCTGACCCAACAGCAAGGTTTATGCCCAGTAAGCACCAGCTGTATACCAAACCCTAAAATGTGCATGTGTGACTTCATTTCTCGCACAACGCAAGTATAACTGAAACTTTGCTTAATTTATATCGGGTTCCAAGGGAACATATTTCTTATATTGCTGGAGAATTAGATTTTTATTTAAAAAAAAAAAAAAATTTAAAAAAAAGGAAAAGAGTATGCTTGTTTTTGTCTGCTTTACAGTAAAAAGTCAGAATGACCTATAGCTGCGAAAACCATAGCTTTGCTTGGATCATCATGAACCACGCATCAAAGTGGATTGAATGAAAGGGATCCTTTAATTTAGTCAAGCTTGACGGATACATTGTCAGCTTTCTCTAAATGCTCCGTGTGTGATTTTTAAAAATAAAGCTTCTGATATGACGCCATTCGGGCTGAACGAGATTTCCCGGCATATGTCTATTAAACCACGTTACAGCATGACGACTGTAGTAACTGGGATCGATGACGATAGCAAGGGATAAGTCATCTCTGTATAAAACACAGAAATCTGAGTGTCGTTACGGTGTATGCACGGTTGTTAAATAAAAACAATTACACGCATACTGTTTGTTTTGACATTAAAAAGCTTGTTGCTGAGCACGTTAGTAGGTCACGTGACCATAACAACTACGTAGGTTTTCTTTGTGCTAGGTACTCAGTCGCTTACCTAAAACCACCAGAAGTGCTGCTTACCTGACACGACCTTTTAAACATATTCCATTGTACTGCATTTTTAAACTTTGCGTTTTGTTTTGACGTCGGTGGAGGTCAACAGAAAAGAGTGCTTCCTGGAGTGTCTTTGTACAGAAGGAAAAGCACGAAACCTCTTTTCCCACAGGATATGGCCTCAGTAATGGAATCTTTACCAGCAGGTCAGTTCGGACAGGATACACCACCTGTGGATATTCTGCAGGTCATTTGATCGAAGGTACAATACAGTGTAATCTTTCCAGATGCGTGCGCACGCAGTTCACGAAAAAGGGCCGTAGAAATACCTTTTTGTTCATAAAGGACATTCTGATTGATGAATCTTTAACCATTTTCATCTTCGTGTAGTCCTTTATAGACTATGGCATGGCTTTAAACCACTCTTTCTGGCACTTTGGCTTGGAAATAAAGGAATCATCCAGGTTCTTGGTTTGTTTTACACTGATGATACAACTTTTCAATAGGTCCCGATAGCAAGCAGCCATTTATAAATATTTAGAGTTTCCTCTAAAGGCTCATAGGCATTTTGACCGCAGCTACCTCTAAAGAAAGCCTTTCTACTTTTTTGCAGCTGTGGAGAGCAGAGATTGCTTTAAGAAATCATGGACAAATCTGACCTTTGCAATCACATGACCCCGTTGTGAAATTTAGGCAAAATATGGTATTCCGTCAAGTGATCTGAGCACATACAGGACAGAACGAACGACCCCTTACATTCAATATCTTAAAACAGCCAAGTTCTTATATGAAACCAACAGCGTTACTGAGTGCATTAATATAGCTCATAGCTCAGCACAAAAACCGACAGGCGAGAGACCCAGAAATGCAGAAGTGTAAAGTGCTCATGGACATTTTGTGCAATGAAAAACCTCAGCACGTGACCCCTGACGATCAGACGGAAAAACAGAAGTGAGTCCTTTAATGAGACTTCTGCACTGTCAGGCGAACTGGTGTGCACTGATCAGTTTGACACCAATTTTTGTCAGTAATAGACACCTATGTTTTGATGCCTTTACTCAATCCTACCACGGCACATCGGAGCACAACTCTATCTAAGCAACCTTAACCATAAGCCTGATTTGAAAGGATGCACACAAAAATACCAAACATACACTCACCAGCCATTTTAATAAGAACACCTGTACATTCACGCAATTGTCCAATCAGCCAATCACGTGCCAGCAGCACAACGCATAAAATCATGCAGCTAGAGTTGAAGACGTCGAACATTAGAACAGGGGAAAAAAATGTAACCTCGGCGGCTTTGACCGTTGCATAGTGGTTGCTGGTGCCAGACAGACTCATCTGAGTATTTCAGAAACTGTCGACCTCTTGGGATTTTCACACACAACAGGCCTTGGGCAAAAAAGGCTTGTTGACGAGAGAGGTCAGAGACGAATGGCCAGTCTGGTTCGAGCTTACCAGACGTCCACACGAACCACCCTTTATAAAAGTAGTGAGCAGAAAAACATAAGACTACACAACACTTTGAACCTTGAGAGGGATGGGCTACAAGATCAGAAGACCACAGCGGGTTCCACTCCTGCCAGCCAAGATGAGGAATCGGAGTCTACAGTGGGCACGAGTTCACAGGACAGTTGAAGAGCATTGCCTGGTACGATTTAAATTCGTTGCTCAAGTCGTGGGATTTGAAGTCACAATCATCTAGTCAGCAGGTCACCCCTGAGCTACCAGTGCTGTACAAACAGGGATGACGAACAACATGTCAGATAAATAACTGACTTGACCACCTACTTGATATCAAATATCTTCTTCTACATACATGTCTTCATGGGTTTCTTTGGTTTCCTCTCATCTACCAAAAACATGCTGACTGGTAGCTTGGCTATACTAAACTGCCCCTAGGTGTGAATGAATGTGTGAATGTGTGTGTGTATATGGTGTTTCATCATCTCGCATTCAGTCTTCTTGGGATCCACTGCAACCCTGACCAAAATTAAACATGCAGTCAGGCATCTTCATGTTATAGTATGTTTAAATTAGGTGAAAAGACCAATACATACATGATTTAGGAATGCTTTTACTTATTTATAAATTATTTAAAGCTCAAAGCTAAGAAAAAACAAGAACAACTATCACGATCGACTTAAGAGAAAGTACGCTGCGAACCATTCCGGAAAACAGTACGTCAATCATCCGTCTGAATCAAAGATGCTCGACCCTTACACTTGCTCATAAAACCATTTTAATATGAAAAAAATTATGGTGCGCACCAATGACAACCACCCCCCAAGGAAAATTCTGCGGAAGGGCTGAAATTTCACTTCACAGCTGACGAGCAGCCACCAGGCTCGCTAAACAGAGACCGTGAAAAGAAGGAACAATGCTAGAGCTCTTTAAATACACAACAATGTAGGGAACTCGGAGAGGTGTCCTGAAAAACTGGGGCAGTGCACAGTAAACAACTTCTGGATACTGAAAATTCAGCAACAAGAATTCAAGAAGTGTCACCAAGATGCGTTTTTTTTTTTAGCCATCCAGCATTCTTCGTGGGGTTTTTTTTCTATTCAGTCTGGATCTGCTTTCCTCTGTGAGAGCCTTTCAAAACACAGAAAGAATCTGATTGGATCCAGAAGCTTGGATTTGTGGAGACTGGCCTGAAGGATTTTGAAATACTTTTAAGCATTGTAATTAACTGGAGGCTATCCAATATCAAAATGTGATTCATTGAACATGATTGCAGTTTAAAACACCACTGCATATTATTTATCTGATGGCATTTTCAGAATGAAAGCAGGTGGGACTTGAATGACGGAACAAATTCAGAATGAATATCAGAGTCATGCGTTTCCACTCTTTCCCCTCAGGGTCTACGCTTGGTTTTGCAGCCGGAGATGAAACAGTTAAGGCTGTTGATTAGTGCTGAGCGTTCTAAACAGAGATGTTTGGGACAAAATGTTGGACAAACTAATGCCACCCTCCGTCACCACTTTTCCCACTCTTGTGTACAAGTGAGGTGCCAGTGCAGGCCAATCGGTTTCCCACAACGTGAGCAACACCCAAAACTGACTGAACCCGAGATTCCCGTTCCCACCGAATACTCGAATCAAAACCGAGCCAGAATCATCGAAAAGGCCCTTTCATGGCCCCTCTGTGAGAATGTGCCTCGCTGCAAAAGAGTCCAGAGCCATTTTGGACACGAGGAAGGGGCCGTTTTGGCCGGGATGGCGTGAAATCGAATAAATAAAAACGAGCAAGGGGGGGAGAAGAGCGAGGGGAAAATCCTCTCTTTGTGGCTGAGGCCCAGCAGACTGAGACAAAAGGCCCAGTGGCAGGAGAACTTGGAGGGATGAAAGAGGGGAGCTGAGCTCGACCCTTTCTCCCCATCACTCTGATTCACTGTCCCCCCTCCTCCTCCGTTCCGTTCCCTTCAGCCATGCCCGCTCATACAAAGTCTTCTTTGAGCTCGGCCCCTTGTCTCGCACTTCCGCTTTGTGGGGCTCCGGAGTGCAGGACTGTTTGAGCTGCTGAAACGGAAACGATATATCGTTTGACGGTAAAATTTTGATGACAGTCGACATGGTCGTTCCGACAGATGAAGGAATGTTTATAATCATGTGACGCTTATTTCAATCAAAGTAATACAGGTCCATCTTTAACCATCTCAGACCTCTGTGTTTTATTGCATCATGGTCTCATAATATGCATCAACAGTATTATCATTTGCCTATATTTGGCAGATTCATGACTAGCATTGTGAGAAGGTTCCCTGTAAAAGTGGTGCAATTTAGAAATGACACTACATTGAAGAATACAGTTCGGAATATAAAACACAGTCCGAGATTTTGCTTTTCAAACCGAACCATTTTAATAAGGTTAGGATTCCATTTTTCTACCTTTCCTAGTCCTTTCATTTTTGCCACTGCCGCCATTCAAATCTCTAATTAGCATTAGAGCTGAGCTATTAGTTACTGAACAATCTACTGCACGTTGCAGACTAATAACCACAAGCAGCTAAGACTCCGACGACTTCCAGCATTATGAGCTGTAAATACCAGCACAATTAATGCAAACAATCGCGCTGATGTCAGCAACAGTGGAAAGGAGTTTTCTGTACCGACATGTGGCAGGGCAGATAAGATCTGAGGGCAGATTGGAAGAGCCATCTGGAAGGCGTTTGGCCTTCTCTCCGTGGAAGAGCGATTGGACTCGTGGAGGAGCAACATGAGAACCCAGGGGTCACACTCTGCAGGGGGTGTAGGGGAGGAGAACAAATCCTGGGCTGATCATGCAGGCCACACACACCAATTCTGATCACGTCCAAATAATAATGAAGCGATTTTCCGGCACGGACCTAAAATGTGAGTGTTTTAGGAGAGAGGTTGTGCTTGTAAGAGAAAGGGAGTGAGGTATGAGTCATTATTAATAACATCACTTATTCCCTCCACTTGATATCCCATCCTTCTTGGTAGTAAATTATTTCCATTACAAGATTGATTCGCAATTTGCGGCAATTAGCCTAAGTGGACATGTGAGCTCCTCTGTTGGGTCCCTCAAGGTGAGCTGTTAGATACTGATCTAGTTAATGAATTAACTCCACCCTAATACAGTTCCAATAAGCATGAACACATCAGAATGGAGGTCAACAAAGAAATGGTATTAGCATATCAGCTCGCACTGCTGTACCCATTTGGCAATGACAATATGAAACCTCCTTTTAAACAAATGAGTCATACTGGGAATAAGTGATATAAACCTTGGCGTTGGATCGGGTCTAACCTTTAGCATCCTGCCCAGCAGAAGGACATTTTCTTTTGTGGTTGGGCTGAAGGACTTTCCATACTCACAGCAAAAAAAAAAAAAAACAAAAAAAAAAACACATGATGGCGTAACAAATGCTGACCTACGCAAGCAGCCTGACATGGCATTTCCAATCATTTCATTACACGTTACCACAAACATGAGGTACTTGAAGGCCCAAGTTCCTTCTAGTTAGACAGTTAGATGATCCAGTAGCTTTAGAACCCTTGAGCCAAAATTCGAGGATAAATTAATGACAACCATAACCATAAAACCTGGTACGCCTGTGATCATCCCTCAGAACGGCAGAAGTGGTTATGCTTCTTTCAGGCTCAACACCAGTGAGGCTGGAGAAGTCAACATCACCCAGTTCATGTTTCACCCTCAATTATGGTGGCTTACACGCACACGGTGAATGGGGAAATCCCATCCATCTGTGGCCTGCAAAAGCCACCAGGATCTTAGGAGTCGGAGCTTCCGTGGGCGGCGTGTGGCCTCAGAGTGCGGGGGGAAAATTCCCTCAGGACACTTCAGGAATTCCTCTGAGCTCTCACAGTGAAGAGGCCAATAGGTCATGAGGACTCAGATTTACTGCGGTCTGCTTTGCGCCAGTCTTTGGTGACGTAAGGAAAATATCGACTGCGTTTATGATTACCCGATAATCTAAAAGCTACTCCTATGAGTAAAGGCACCCATTCCAGAAACCAGCATCAATTCCAACACAATAAGCCCCTTTCCACTTGAACAACTACGAGGACGCCTAAAAAACCGTATTATGTTCACAATGATCTGGGAAACTGAACAAATATTTTCATTTCATGACTACAGCTTACAGGGCATGGACCCTTTGACTCTGCTCTGTGTACCTGCCTGCCATTCATAATACAGAACACATGGCACTACCACTGCAGTCTGTTTGCAAAAGGTGAGGAGGGACAGACAGGTGTGCCAATGCAGCGTGTGTCTGTGTGTACAGTGGCAGCTTGCCAGGCAGATCTGATTCAGACGCCGGCACCCAGACGACCTATTTGGATGAGATCCCAGATGGCGAATTTCGAACCAAACCTGAGAGGTTTGTATATTAAAAGATGAATGAGGCCATTCTTCTTTTCCACTCATCTCCCACACCCCTTCCTCTGTGATATCACAAGGCATATAATACTTAATTAACACCTCCCTTGCTCTGACAAAGCAAGGAGATATTGCAGACGTCTTTATCAGTCCCCTGCGGAGCGTTACTTCACACTTCGTATAGAACAACCCTGAGGCTCACAACAAGCCACGCACTCAATTCAAATGACCACAAAAAGCTCTGAAAGCTCGAAGTTTGCACAAGTTCTGAGAGATCACTTTGCAAGCTTCACAAAGGCTCCCAGATTTGAATCATCCCTGTATATGAAAACAAATATGCACGAGATAACCTCGTAGTTAAGTTTCTTAGGTAAGGCATACCAGTACATGTGTAAAAAAAATAAATAAATAAATCCTGCCTCAATGCCCAAAGTCATGAGAATATCTAATCTAAAGAATGCTCCATATTAGCAATCATGAAACAGCCTAGACATGTATGGAAATACATCAGTGTCAGAGTTCGCTTCCTATTAAAACTTGGCAAGGGGGAAGCTTACATAGCTGAAATTGAGACGTATTAACTATGCAGATTTCTTATACTGTGCCAGCTTGTGCCTTTGACAAGTATAGAATAAAGCACAATGAAACTCGTTGTTACAGGAAAATAATATCTGTGATTGGGTAGCGTTATGGTTACAGTTACCACTCCACAGTAGAGTCAATTATTTTTCCACAACATCAGATCCTTAAGCGTTTTATTCCTTTTATAACACAGCAGCACTTGAGATTTCTTATTTAATAATAAATGACAGCATGCTTTTTGCCCATTTATATTTATGTGCAATGCTATGGAACATCCATGAGACAAGTTAGTACCCATCATCACTTATATTTCATTTTAGCAGCTATGAACAGTCGTTCCATCACCAGCCTCTCTTTTTTTTATTCTTCTATTCGTTAGTTAATAAGGCCAAAAACAAACTATTGTGTTACGGAGAAACCGGAAAGTACAAACTGAAGGTGAGTCCAGAAGTAAAACTTACTGTCTATTACAACGTGCTGACACCCAAAACTCCCAAACAAACATCTCCCAGAGAGAAAATCTCTATCTAGAACACATTTTAATCCATTTATTAGCCCTGAGCTATTTATTAGATTAGGTGGAATTAGCTGTTGCTATAGGAACGATAAGGTATAGAACGGGTGCTTTAATATAAGGCTGCAATTCCAATTAGAGCCGGCACAGCAGCCAGAGCTGTGCTGTTATAGACATTTCACAGCTCATAAGTGGTGAGGAATGAAGTGTTAGACTGGCTTGCAAGATTTCTCAAGTTTTTACACTAATTCTGTCTCAGACCACCATGTAAATATCAGCGATAATCTGAACTTCAACTGATCGCATGGGACTGGAGTTCCATTGGGGTTCCGCCAATAGCAAATCAATACATGGGTGTAACCTTTAGTGTTTAAACAATTAACGTGACCTTAATTGAAAGAAACCTCCGAATGATATTAGTACATTTAAAAAATGTTCTAATCCATTTCGTTTGTTACTTTATACTGCAAAGCTGCATTGCATCACTTCAATGTATTGCTATCAGCTAAACGCTGACAAATGACAGAGGCCGAGTTTCGCAGTATAATCGTCTATTTAAAGCCACAGTTTGGTGCTTTAGCTTGGCCACAGTCGACCTGGAAGTTGTAAATTACCCATTGAACTGTGATTACTTCATTAAGTGAAATACACTACCACACAGCTGGATTTGAAACAAAGCAATCTTAAGAACAGTAATGGCCACTGCAGCTTTTATTCAATGTGTGAAAGGGTTATTAGATTGGTTATTTATAAACCTTGAAACCCCTCACTGGTACTTCCTGAGCGGGGAAGCAGGAAGCTACAGGTTGATTTCCTCCTTTCTGTATTGCCATCCTGTTTGGGCATCCGCTCCAACCCTCTTAAAGAGCACAGCTGGAACTGAGGAGTCAACACCAGCTGGATTAAAAGGATGTCTGGAGCGACACTCAATCACACACAGGCAACTGGTGCACAGTAAAACAAGTGGGGGTCTGGAGAAGCAGTGACCTGTTGGATGAGGTACATATGCACTCAGCAGCACAAAATTAAACACAACATGGTCAATCCAGTTCATTCTCATGAAAGATTTGTACCACTTGTATGTGTGTCTAGTACCAGCAAACTAAAGATTAATCACTTGCTGCTCAGATCTTACAGGCCAGCCAGTAGATCCGATTGAAGGATTTGTACAATTTCTATTGGTGTATGGCACCGAAATACTGGACTGGACTGCCTTTTTAGTCTACATCCACAGATAAGGTCATAAAGTGGAGAGAAAGGTAAAAACGTACATTTCTGACATCTAAACTAGGGATGTAAAATATGAATATGTTATTTGAAATGAACAGACCGTGTGTTCTAAATGGATACAAATACAGACATGAACATCTATTCATTTAGTAGAAAGCTTGCCAGAAATATTCGCATGACATCTGTTTGAAACTAGCAGTGCATTTGGGAATTTCACAGAACACAAAAATAAATAAAGAAAAATTTGAAAACGAAAAAAAAAAACCTCAATTGGTCTGCACTCCAAATCTAAATTAACCAAAAAGAGTATGTCAAGTTGTTCCAGGTTCCTAACCCTCTTCCCGCACATTTCAGTGTTTTTAACTAATCAGCTAATTTTCTATCTGGAAGTGGCTGTTTCAGAGAAGAGAAAGCATTAGGGAAATGTGCAGGACAGGAAGTACTCCAGGACGCTTGGGCGCTTTGGTCTTAACCTTGCCTGATGTGTCAAAAGATGAAGAAAAAGACCCGGGGCAGTGCCTTTAGATCCGATTCTGGAAGAAATCAAACGTAAAAAGGAACTGCTGGGTTGATGACATGCTTTACTCGGATTATGTCAGCCACTTCCAGTGTTCCTCTGTGCAGCTAGAGCACACATCCCTTATTGCTCAACTCCACCCTGAAATCCGCCATGTAGCACTGAGGACATTCCGTCAGCTTTCATATGTTATGTCGTCTTCCTGTAATTACTGCCCATTTCTTTCTCTATTTGATAATGAGCCATTTTTACAATGCTAAAGGTTAAAAAGCTTCTCAAGCATCAAATAACCAAAAGTGAAATATAGCTCACTTATATTAACAGAAATACATAGATCTCATCATTTCTCAGTAAAAAATGTGCACATCCATCTCTCAATAAAGCTCAATAAGCTGGTTATTAATTCCTTGGGAAACGTGTCAGGCCACCCAGTTCAGGATAAATGTATGGATGAGTGAATGTAAAGCATAATCCAAATTCCAGCCTTGTGGTTTCCTCTGGGTTGAGAGACAGCTTTCCATTAGCCATGGCGTTGCTTTTCTGGGTGTAAAGTGAGACATTCTGGCAAACAGCTGGATTTCCGACCCAAGCAATCAGGAGCAAAGCAATAAGCAAAAGTATTACCAACAATGATGGCTAAGATGGCCTTCTCTCCATGTGTGAACAGGTGTCTCACTTAATCCGTCATCGCATGTGGAAGATGAGAGGCTGTCAGAATAATCAGCACGCGGAAATTTGATTGGATTTTCACCCTTTAATACGCCGACTGAATGGGTGAACAGCCGATTAACGCCAGCTCTACCAAACGAGCATTTAAACCCAACAAAATATAAACAGTATGCATGACGTAATACCAACATTCCCACACTTAGAGCACAGGTTCTGATCTTGTATTAAATTTCACACATTTACTAGCATCGCTTTTCCTGAATGCAATTGTCATTCAAGAGAAATTTTGGTAGACAGAACGCAAGGACAAGCCTCCACACTGGATATTCACATCTCAGATATAATCTTTCACACTGAAAATGAACCCTTTTGATAGCTTCCCAATATCATCCAGACGAACATAGTGTTACAACTTTATTTGCACAGCTCGTCATATTCAGCATGACTAGGAATTAGATTTAAAAGTATATTTTTAACCCCAGCACCTCGCATCTGATGTGCAGCTTTGTCCACTGAGCTGAACAGACAAATGAGCTTATGAACTCTAGCCAACACTGTGATCTTACGCCTGCAGGCCAGCTAACATCTTGCCGGCACGCTCTTAAAGCCTCTCGCAACACAAAAGCCTTTAATGTCATTAAGTTCACCCTCACATCAAGGTATTTAGCACCGAGTGCTGGCGTGCGTGTCCTGTTCAAAATGCAGAGCGGAATGTTAAGCACTGTGCATCCTATAATTCACTCCATTGACATACAGCTGACTGCACAAGTGTAAATTGCACACTGGGGTTCATGATTCTTCTGTCCTCAAATCCAGACAAGCTGTGTTACAACGTGATGCAAATCAAAACAAGAAAATACATGTCAGCTTTCGGGCAAGAGATTCCAACCACAGCCGCAGTTTTTATTCATTAAAACAGAATCCAGCCGAGTTGTTTATGCCACAGCTGCCGCTTTGGGCTCCACTTAAACATATACCGTCAATATAGCACTTAAACATATACTGCAATACAGGAGTGCACGATCTGGACAAAGTCCCAGTCAGCACCAACCGACGAGGCACGCATTACGGTCCGGGCTTAAATTGGCCTATAAAAAGACGTTGTTATTGTTCCATTTTAAGTCAATACTGGTCAACATCTTTTTTCCCCCATATTATTATTCTTCGCTTGATTTCACAAAGGCTAAATGGCTTCTAAATCCTTTCAAAAACTTTCACTCCAGACCTCACCAACATGTGTTTGTAGGCAATTCAATTAGATTTCAATTATTTCACGGCGACAATATCCTTCACATCAAATGAACACATTTTTTCCATTGGCTCGATGGTGTCAATGCCATGAATCATCGAAACACCCACAGAAACACTCATCTTGCGAGTGACATGATCAGTACAGCGATCATTCGTAAACTGTGACCTTCTGCAGGCTCATTACGATGATAATTAACAAACGATATACTGCGTGTACCACGCTGAATAAAATCAACTTTACTAATACATTTCTTCCTTCTGAAGTTCTCGAGCACTAGGATTGATCCTGCATGGACACCAAAATCTTATCCTGTTGTCACTGGCAACAGAACAAAGAAGTATATGAACTATGCAGATGATTTTCTGGGTGGGACAGCGGGTACCGTCTCACAGCTCTGATCCACAGCTTGGGTTACCAAGCGGGTTTCCATCAGAGTTTTGTGCAAAATAGAAGCCTTTTTTTTTTTTTAAGTCAACAAAACTCAAGTGCGATTGATCTTCGTTTGCGCTGAGTGATGTTATGTGATTAGAGCTGGGTTTTTCCTCTCACAATAGTCATTCCAATTAAACGTGGAGACAGATCTCCAAGACCTGATAAGTGTTGGCATGGTGATTTCGATCGCATCCACCGCCTCTTCATGTCACGCCATGAGACTTAAAAAAAAAAAAAAATGACAGTGTTTCCATTTCATTTCATTGCTTTGTCGTATCGTCTGAAAACGCGCCACATGCGAGCGTATAAACTTTTTTGCCATATTTGAGAGGGTTTTTATTATTTGTTTGTTTTCCAAACTTCGGGTTCCCGTTACTTGTTTCTAGTTAAGGAGGTTAATGGAAACCCGCCTACTGTCTGTGTGGCCTTTTGCATTTTCTCCCCAGTTTGTGTGGGTTTCCTCCAGGTTCTCTGGTTTCCTCATACATCCCAAAAACATGCCGATTGGTGTACTGTCTATACCAAACTGCCTCTTGATGTGAACGAGTGGCGTCTCATCCGGGGTGTATTCCTGCACTGTGCCCAGGATTCCTGGGATAGCCTGGGTGCAAAGCGGGATCCTGGATCCTGACCGGCTTGAATATATGATGAAGTTTACTTTCTGTTATTTAGCTATATAGCTGCAACTCGGTGTCAACAAGAATAAGCTTGATATATATATATATATATATATATAAACTGTTAGTTGTTGGCAAATATAGTAAGTTGGTTTGGGGCAGTAAGGTAGAGATATAGACTAAACAGGGTAAATAGGGAACTAGAACATGTAAATAATTTAGCTGAAAGGTTGCATATCCGGTAACACAGATTACTCCGTGCATCAACAAATCCTAGTAAAAGAACATTGTGAGAAGAAAAAACCAAAAAACAAAAACACATGTAGAATGAATGAAATGTAACTGATGGAAGCTGGCTTCCGGTTGGACTCTTAGACACTCGCTGTCAATCAAAACGCTTGTTTTCTCCTCGCTATAAGCTTAACCGAATGCGTTTCGCCTACAAAATAAACTCAGATGAAGTGCTCGGAGTTGCAATAGTTCAGCCTGGAAGAAAAATAAGCCGCAGGCAGTAAAACTCACCGACTGCAGGAAGGCGAGAGTGCGCACATAATCTCGCTCGGTGTGGAGCAGCTCGTTGAGCACGCACAGCCGCAGGCGAAGCTGGCGCTCCGAGTCTTTCCCCGGCTGCTCGGCGTGTTCCCGAGCGCGGTCCTCCTGCATGTTCGCCCGAGCAAATCCTCCCCCAAAATGCCACCCGTGCACTCACGAAGACGCGGCGTGGATGTGTCGTGCTTGCCTGGTTGTCTTACTAGTCCATTCGCTAGAACATATTTCCCGTTTGTGTTTTTGTTTTTGTTTTAAAAAGCCACGCCGGTGACGAGCCGAGTGAAGCGAGCGCTGAGCGTCCCGACTGAGGAACTGAAGAGCTCCTGAACACGCCGTCGCTGCGTGGAGGCACAAAGTGACACGCTGTTGTAGTTACACTCACGAGTAAATCAGTCTCTGAGGAGACCAGACCGTCTCTCTCTCAGTCCCGTCTCATGTTCACACTCCCCACACACACACACACACACACACTTGACGACTTTCTCTTCCAGGCACTACTCGAACGGGCTCTGCTTACTTCACAGCATTTCTGATACTGTGTTGTTGTTTTTTTATTGACCGTTATGAGTAGGCTATACTAGAGAAGAAGGTGCCATCTCATCTGCCACCCTGGGAGCTCTTTGGGCTTTCCCTTTAGGGGGAATCCTATCAACTGAAAGTTGACTTTCAAAACAGTTTCCAAGTTGAAAGCTCTGAAGCATCTGAAGAACCTTCGAGGAACCAGTTCTTTTCTCAGGTGTACAGCTGAAAACCTGGATTCGAAAGTCCTCAACTGACAATATGTTCATGTAGGAAAAGCTACGGAGTCCCTAAAGTCCAGAAAGGAGATATTTTTGTCTTGAAGTATAATAATAATAATAGCATGCAATATAAATAACTTGAGCATATGATAGTAACTTGAGTTAGTAAAAGATACATCATTTGTGAGCACAAGAATTAGAAAAGTATAAGCATGAGAAAACAAAATCACCTTTCAGAACTTTATAGGCTCTGTAAAAAGCCCATTAGCATCCCATTTAATCTGATCAAACTTCCAAATGGATGTATTAGAGCTGTTGATGTAGCTGTTTTATCTCTAAAGCTATTGTGTCCTGAGGGGACGGAAATGAGGAAATAAGCAGTGATGCGTGCTTCCGCTGAATACTTCTGACTTGAACAGTGCAACCTGAGGCACAGACGCTTGTGGTTCATTTGGGCAGTGACTTTCTTTCATGTCGGCATACGTGTGCAAAGCTTCCAGGCAAATCATAATCAACTCTTAAGAATGGAAATGACAGTAACAAAAGAGGGAAGTGGGCAAAATGATTTGCAGTAGAGAAAGTAAACAAATCTATCTACCCTACACGATAATGCATAAACTTTCATTCATTCATCGTGTTGCAGTGAAGCTGGAACTTATCCCAGGAACACTGGGTATGAGGTGGGAAATCCCCCTGGGTGAAACACACTCATTTACACCTAGGGGAAATTTAGCACTGGGATGTGGGAGGAAACCAGAGAACCCAGAGGAAGAGAGAACAAGCCTTTGCAGCACAGTGAAATTGACTTTTTCACATATCCAATCTTGTTGGGATGTCGAGGTCAGAGCACAGGGTCAACCATGATATGGTTCAGAAAGGTTAAAGGACCTCTCAATAGTGGTGTCTTGGCAGTGCTGGAGCTGGATACGGAGTTAAATATTGAGTCCCGCTGTATTACTCAGGACGCACTGCAGTGTCTATTCACACACACGATCTCAATACTGATCGGCACAGGGGGTTGATACAACCCCCAGAGACACAGGGAGAACACACAAAACACCACAGAGACAGAAACCCGAACTCAGGGATCCTAGAGCTGTGAGGCAGCAACACTACCCGTTGTGCCGCAGTGCCGCTTAATGCATAAACAATTTCCTCTAAACAGAACAATGTCTGAACAAAATCTTGACAAATGAAGTGTGTTGTGCAGAGTACGCTGGGACAGAACAGTACTTTCTTCTCACCCACACTGTATTTTCAATATTCCTACAGATTTGGTAGGTGTTTGCAGAGGCAGGTTTCAGTTATAATTATGGAGGCACTGCGAGTCAGAAGAACACGAGGACATCCTGACTGCTAGCAAACACCTGAAGAGAAGCTGCAGTCGGAGCCCATGAGCATCCTGTTTACCCGCACTACAAAGAGCAGAATCAAGAAATCGGTTAGTACAAAGGGCACATGTTACCACAAAACCGAGACACTGAAAGCTGCAGCAGAAAGCTGGTCCATTCAGAGTCTTACTTAGCCATTCAAAGGCGCAAAAGTATGTCCTGACAACACAGTCACCTGTGTGGGAATAAAGCGTGACCACAAATGGGTTCACTACACTGCTGTAAATATGTTTGTTCCAATAATTAACCAAGGTTTGATGTAGATCCAGAAAGCCTGGTGTAGGAAACCCTGTTGAGAAACACCTCACACATGCGTATAGAGGACGCCATCTAGTGACGAAATTCAGCACTGATTCAGTATGATGTCACGGAATGGAGAATGTTGCTATGATTTTTTGAATCTACTTTACAATTCAAAATAAATATTTGAGCATTCAAAAGGTACAGTAGGTGCTGTATTCTATTACATTTTATACATGACTACAATTACTATGTTACTGTAGTGAAAAGTATTTGACATTTTTAAAAATATAAAGTAAATCAATAGAGCAAGATTTAATTGATTCAAATGGCCAGATTTTAATATGTTGAAATGTCCTACTTTAAAGCACAGCAAAGGGATTTCATTTTCTAGGGAATGCTAAGGTACTGATATCAGAAACATGAAAAGTGAGCATGAATTGTCTTTCTGCGGGCTACACTGACTTAAAACCTCGAAACAAAGCCTGTTTTACCGCTTATGTAAAATCTAACACTCTTTGATTAAACCTATTGACATAATCGGTTATTGTTGTCAGTTGTTAAATCATGTGACTCGCACCATGATACTGGAATTTTCAGTGTACACCATGCAGACCTGTTTTAATACTATGACCTTTGTGGGTTTCCAATTGTAATCTTCTCATTTCGGCTCCTGCCACAGTGTCTTAGTGCGGTTTAAACTTGACATTTTCAAACTTTCAATGACTTCTTCTTCAGCCATTTTAATGAGGACTTGCTCATGTGTGCTGGATAATCGCCTTCATGCATGACCCATCTGCTCTTCAGATTTGAATCATGGCCTTTTATTATCCTCTAATTTTTTTCCCCTCTGTGTATAAAATTCAGATTTCACTTTGATGACAGGTCAGTCATGCCATCTCCACTCCGAACTCGACCACTGCTACGTTGTTTTAACTCAATGTTTTGTTTTTCTTTTTCTTTTTTTCTTTGCTGTGGAGTTTCCAGTGGTTGAATGAGTCATAGACGCTGGAACCTTTTTACTGTTTACCTTAGTAATGGAGAAGTTCAGGATAAAAATTAATGAGTAAATGGACAACCAGCCCAGACTGTCCAACACATGGCCAACAGTGTTCGGAATGGTGGAGCTGGGAACTAATAAGACTAGTAAGCCTATATATATTATTATACCTTAAATTCTCAAATTGTATCGATGTGTTCATTCCAAGACATTGTCGTTGCTATAGTAACAGCCCATTCCCAGAGATTGTATGGCAGACAATCTGCATAATATAAAAACGGATGATGTTATTTTACGAAGAACATCATGGTGGAGATTTCAGAAAGGAGATGTTTACATGACGTTTATGGAAGGAGTCCCAGGTATCAGAGCTTTGTAACAGTCAGTAGGTTTTCGGACACGGCCGAGTCTTCCGGGCAGAGAAGTTTCTGCTTCCTGGTTTTAATCAAAAGCTGCATTTTTGGTCTTATTATATTCAAGAGAGAGAAAGAATTGACGGTTGATGCTCCACAACACAAGCTTTAAGTGGTTAAAAAGTATGATGTTCATTAATAAATCAAAATTAGCCATCATTGGCATATTGCTGTGGTATTAGAAGAATAAACCAGTTTCAATCACTGGAAAATAATAATGAACAAACCCATCATGGACTATTCTTCTGAATTTGTCTGAAATGTCATCATGTACCTCCAATCTTCACAACCGCAGATACAAATATTTTTGTGGTCTTTGGATCCATTCACTTACACTAAAGTTTATATAATACATTTAAGATGCAGGGTAAAGTGCATTGTACACTTATTAGCAATTTAAAGTTTTTTCTAATCTTGTTTACACAGGTAACATCTAACGTCATCCATTGGAGCCACCATAAATGTGCTGCTTTGCTCTCTTTTTGATTCTTCTGCATTCTTGCAGCCAGTGTGTGACTTCTAGGGGTGTTGATCTAGAGGATCTGGCTTCCAACAACACACTGGTAATCACCTACAGTTCAAGCTGTAGCACCACCTGTGGACTGGGCATCCGTACCCAGAGGCTCTGCCCTTTGGGGACCGATAACCCGGCTAACTCCCTGGCATGCAGAGTTCGTCAGGTCCAGTGTTTGGACAGCTGGCAGTGTGGGCTGCAGACTCAAACAGTCACTACAGGACAGTATCTGGAGCTGGACTGTCTCGAGGAAGTCATGGAAGTCATGGGCCGCTTCGCCTTCGTGGTATCGTGGCGCTTTGCACGAGGGATCATCACCACCGATAACCGCTTCTTCATACGGCGAGACGTCCCAGGGCTGGACAGGGTCATCCTGAATCCGGTGAAGGAGGAGGACGCCGGGACGTATCGCTGTGACGTGCTGGACACGTCTTACCACAGGGTGAAGAGGATGTATAAAGGACTGAAGGTTTTATCTGGACGTGTTCTGAGCCTGAACTTCGCTAAGGGTTTGACTGAGTGGGAGAAACCCGGAGAGATTAATGTAACTGTCGTCACTGGGAAACTGTATCCAAGCAGCACCATGCGAAATGTAGTGCTGCTCAGTTTGTCCATATCCATCACCGTGGCTGTGATTGTCTTCCTTGGTCTGTTTGCTTTTTCTTGCTGGAAAAGGTCAACAAGGGAGGACCCAATGTCCCATGAGTGTTAAGGAAACTCACTAGCTGTTTCACATTACTTCTTTCAAATGCACATACACAAACACAGTAATGTTGCCTTCAATTTTTATATTCCCATTTCATATAAACTGGAATTAGATTGGATTAAATTGCTGAACATGGTGTCGTTTATCCGCACTGCTTCTAATCCCAATAAAGAGGACTCCGGAATCCGAGACGCTGTACAGCGCCGTCTCGGAAATCAATAAATAATGTTCACAAGGCAGCGGAGTAGCGCTTTAACAGCAGCATGCATTATTGACTGCTTAAGTATGCAAACACAATGAACAAATGAGGGGGGGAAAAAAAAAAAAAAAAAACACACCACAGGGTAAATAAACTGGTGCTTTATTGAATCTCTAACATTTAAATCGTGTGCTCACCACAAACTCTCTCAATAACAAACCAATAAAAGGTGCTCTATGAAGTGACGCTACAATCTACAAACTTAATATTAAGGCAGAGAGAGGCCCAACTTCATCGTCTCACAGTAGATCGCAACATTAAAGAACCCAGGAGCTGTTTTTATAGTAGATTTTATACGTGAAAAGAACAAGCAGCTCATTCTTGTGTACTACTCTTCTCAAACCCAGGGATACTTCAAACACATTCCTGGTTTGAATAAATAAGCCGTAAATCCTTTACGATACAAACCCTTTAAACACACACACACACATACATACATACACACACACACACACACGCACACGCACACACGCACACGCACACGCACACACGCTGACTTTATTCCAGAAGAATCTAGTGGGTATATAAATATTCTGAAATGAGTCAGAAAGACTAAGCTACTGTAATGATTGTGTGTAAAGGTAAATATAATCGGCCAGTGTGTTTCTAGAACATTCAACAGCCTTCTGCGTGTACTATACATACCATGAAAGTGAATCAAATGTACGACTCTTCACCCATGACTGAACTTCTGTGCAACAAAACCTTCCCATAATTCAAGACTTCAGTAATCAAGATTTCTTCTCTTAAACAGTGCAATTCGAGCTCTGAACATTGGGCCTCATTAATCAGTCTTTTAAAAAAAAAATGTGGAAATCTGTTTGTACACCAAACAAACCAAAAATTCACGACAACATTTTGGCAATGCTGATATTCTTTGATAAATTCCAAGCACTCTCGTGGCACAACGGAGTCACATTTAGCCCGGCAACAAAACTCCGTAAGCATCAAAGCTCACAGGGAGTTGGAAATAACAAAATGATAACTAAACGGTGAAAAAGCGCCTCCCACGCACGACATGGGCTAAATCTTCCAGCTCAGCCACTGTAGAGTATCAGCTACCACAGGCACAGACCAACCTTTCCTCCTTTTATAGGGTGCCATTACTTTGGTCAAAATTGTATAGCTAGTCGTATTTGTATCGATTTACGGATCTGGTTTGGACTGCTTTCTTTAATATAAAACGACAGAGCTCTGCGAAATTTTCAGAAATCGATGTGAAACTGAAATTGTGATTGATTATACGATTCAGAAGTTAAGATTTACGTTAGCGAGTCTCCTTATACGTAAATGTCCACAAACCCAGGATCCCGTCTCAGAACAGGACTGTGTAAATCTTCACGGATAAACGTTCGTATCCAGCTTGAGAAACGAGGCCCCGTCTTCCTAAAACTACGCACGGCAGACCGATTTCTGCTTTGAGAATTTTAATTTAATTGTAATTTTTTTTATATTTTTTACAGTTCCGGCAGTCGAATGGGTGTCGTGTGTATAATTTGATCAAGCATGTTCTCACTGACGAACTCTTAATGAGAAGGAACACTTCCTTACCAAGTAATAAACTGCACAGTGCTGGAACGGAGGGCCAACCACGCGACAATAGAAGAAGAATAGAGTTTAAAAGTAATGCAACACGTACTCTGTGCCATTCAGATTTCATCCAACGTTCGAGCA
>JAQQZR010000039.1:10914381-10932040 GCA_030068235.1 Notoglanidium macrostoma | reverse complement strand
CATTTTGGAAAATCCTACAATCGTGCTTTTTCTTTTCATCATAAAATCAACAGCATTTTTGGATCAGTGAGGCCATGCGGATAGACAGCATTTAGTATTGGAAAATAAGAAACCTGCTTGCTTACTGTGTCCTGCTCTGCTCAGACAGAACAAATCAATAATAACAAGTCAGCAGGAGTGCTAGGCGCGCTGACCTAAAGAACAATTAGCTCTAATAGGATTTAGTCTACAAATCCAGCTGAGTTGGAATCTAGATTTGATGAGTCTTACCTACAACACCAGGACAGAGAGGAAATAATGCAAAAAAACTCGGCAGGATTCCGTTTTATCATGCTGATGAAGGAACCTACTGAAACCTAAGTGAGCGAGACCTGTCCGAGTCGTACAGTGTCTGCGGACTCCTTCGAACCTTCCTTATTTCACGACGCGCGAGTTACCTATACAATAGTTCGACTAGTCCAAGCCTGACTGGAATGATGACAAATGGACCGCTATCCTTCCAGGATAAATCGTTTCACTAGCCTATTTTTTTTGTTTACCACTACTCTACTTGACACGCTTTTCTACAAGAGTACAAATCAAGCCTCTCGAAGGCATAACAAGGGTGCGTGAGCTGCTAAAAGTAATAAGTCTTTGGTAAAATATTGCTTTGCTATTAACATGCTTGTTCAGCCCAGTATCAACATGGAAGACTGCGGAGTATATAATCAATAATATATAATAAGCAAATTCAGCACACTGATTCGCAACGCTCATCCGACTCGTGCTTTGTTCCAAGGTAAACATGAATAGCGAGCCCTTTTATAAGGAAATGAGATTCGTATTTAGTGTGAGCGCGAACATCCAGCAAATGTAAAATTGCAGTTTAGTAAAGTAAAGTCTGCGATCGACTTGATCACGATAAATAAGCTGGTCTACAAAATGTCTCTTGGTCATTATCGCTGGCTGGTATACTGTAAAGAAAGTAAACAGAGGAAAAAAGAAAAAAAAACAAAAAACGTTTGCTTCAGTATGCAGGTCTAGAAGAGAAACATTTTGCTGGTGTATCAAGTGATTGCTGGAACATTCGTCTAGTATCCAAATTTAAGGCAATGTTTGTTCCTGTATTCAGGTTCACAAACATTATATTAGGCATTCAAGCACTGAAAACTCTTTGCATAAAGAATATGAGAAGCCCCTTGCATTTTGCCATTCCCAGTAAGGTGAAGTATGTGATGGCAAGCACTGTGAAACTTTATACTCATTAAAAAAATAAAAATAATATATATATATATATATATATAAAAAAAAGAGATAAAAATCAAATGCACCCCAAACCCCTGGACTTTAAAAGTTTTCCAAAGAGAGTCTGTTTCTTTTCTTTGTTCAATGAAAACGTATATATATATATATATATATATATTTTTTTTCAAGATTTCTACAGCAGATGACACTGAGGTTGAAAGTGTGCAGAATTCTTTGATGGTAAATTACTCTAACTGAAAGGAATCCCTGGCTGACAGAGGACTGGCCACATTCTAGCTTTCGAAATCAATCAAGTCAGAAGAAACGTTTCTCTTTTATGGGGAAAAAAAAAACTGAATTTGAAACCCCCGGATTTTACATTCCTAGCCAAACCCGATGACCAGAAATAGCTATAACAGCTTCTGCGAAAGACGCTTGGGTTTTAAAAAAAATAATAAATAAAAAAATAATTAAAAAATCGTAGGAAGTGCTGGGACAGGAGTCCACTACCATGAATGCATCACAGCGTGGCCCACAACAGGAAACAGACAAGTTTGGAGATGTCTACTGGTCCGCAGTGATGAGAAGCAATGGGAAAGGGCTCCTTAAAGGACAAACACAAGCTCCATGAGGGTTCTGTGTTTATCTCTTCCCTGATTTCATGTAGGAGGGGATAGCCCCCCGTGCAGTCAGGCCCTCGAAGCGCTTGTACGTGTAGTTAATGAAGACCCAGTCTTTGCTCTTTAAATCAGCTTCGCAATGGTTGGACACGACAGACGCTGAGAGAGAGAGAGAGAGAGAGAGAGAGGAGAGAGGAGAGAGGAGAGAGAATGTTAGTGGTAAATAAACATACAGGTTCAGAAACAAAACCATTTCCTGAACATACATGTTGGTTGGAGGATGTCTGAATCTGGAAACTCGTCGAAGTTCGAGGTGTCGTCGATGCTCTTAATCTCGATCGGAATGGCGGCGGGTCGCTCCCTGTCAAAATAAAAAGGTTTGTCTTTAGATCCTCTAACCTACAAGATAACCACATAGCATGACCGTACACATGAGAATAATTCTGTGAATGAGCCGCTACTGTGATGTAATTCAGAAGCAAATGCAATACAAATCTCATCACTTCCCATATCTTACAGTAGGCTTGTGCGATATAACGGTTTGATTGTCTCTACACTACATTGCCATGCTATCCAGGGATGATTATTCCGATTTTACACAACAGGTAGTTCAAAATACACTAATTTGACTGGTTGTGCAAAATTACAAGAGCGCTGATATTTAGTACAACAGCGCTGGGACGCTTCACTGTGTGCATCGCTCCGCTCATCTGGGTTCACCGCATACATTTCCACTTCCTAATTTGAAACAGTTAGTGACATCATCTGCAGATGACACTTTTCACAAGTATAACTTGAAATATGAAAGCTTGTCAGATGAAGATGAAAGGAAAGGAGGGACGCCAATTTTCACAAATCAATGTGAGCTAGCTAGCCGACGTGCTAGACGGCCGTTATGGATTCTTTGCCGCTATCGGTGCAAAAAATATGAGAGCATTTGGACATGTTGTATCCAAAATGTCACTTACTCAATATTCATTTATTGTTTACCGAACTGTTGTATAAAAGCTATCACGCTCACAATAGTGTGGTCATACTGAATGGCCGTGACTAGCTACGGTTACCTAGACTGCTGATATGGAGTATAGCTGCACTATTGCTCATGCGATATTGCTTAATTAAAATAAGACCAGACCTGCCAGCCTTTATGCATTTTGTGTAGGAGCCTCTCGTTTTGACATAGGAGTGTACTAGTACGAGTTATGACTCAAAAATATGCCAAAAGAGCAGCCTTTTTCTCAATAACTGCTTTTGGGTGAAACATTTTGCCCCAAAAAGATAAAACATGCCTTCAACGAAGTGAGAAATCGAACACTTTTAAATTAACGTTAAGGGTGATGATAATTACAGAGCGATTAAAGAACACTGAGCAGCAAAACTGTGAAAACAGTGACCATGTAAAAGAATTCAATCAAAATGAGCGGTTATTATTATTGAAGAATCACTCAAAAATCCACCATCCAGCTCCCAGAGCAGTACTAGTACACTCTCTCGTACACTTGTACCTGCAATTGTGGAAATGCTTGCCTTGCTGTCTTTTTCAGGACGGGATTTTGTACAATTACATTATTTATTATAATCTTTTAAAATGGAAAAGCAGGGGGAAGAAAAAAAAAAAATAAAAAATAAAAAATAAATCGGTTTCGCACAAGCCTGTCTTGCAACGTGCGACACTGAGCGCTTCTACCTGATATGGTCGTAGTCCACCCCTTCAAAGAAAGGATTGGATTTGATCTCTTCAACTCCGGCAGCGCCGATCCTGTTCTCGCTCTCACAGCAGAACCTAGAACACACCGCACCTTTTATTCCTCAGTTCACCATTAATATTCATAACCTACTCATATTTTTTGCCAACCCGACAGCAATCACATTACATGTGATGAAGGAACTGTAATGATTTTATATTAGCATAATCAACAACAGAGTGGTGTAAATGGTAGAATGTATAAATGCTTAATAACGCTAGAAGCGCAAACTGTACCTGAGAATAAGATCCTTTGCCTTCTCCGAAATGGGAACTTCAGGGGGGAAAGTCAGTGTTTCTCGCCAATTCATGACCTTTCTATACGTCTCCTGAGGAGTCTCTGAGCAGAAGGGTGGGTAACCTGCGCGCGCGCACACACACACACACACACACACACACACACACACACACACACACACACACACACACACACCAAGTTGGTAAAACACCATCTCCTGTTAGCAAGTGGGACAAGCTTAGCCAATCAGAATCGAAAAAACGAACGAGGGGTTTCTGTCTCACCGATCAGCATCTCGTACATGATGACCCCCAGGCTCCACCAGTCACACAGTTTATTGTATCCATTCTGCAGAAATACCTCTGGAGCGATGTAGTCAGGAGTTCCAACAGTGGAGAAGGCCTGAAGTAACACAAACCCCACTTATTCACTAGGACTCCTAACCCAGACAAAACTAATGCAAGTGCGTCTACAAACACGCCAAGCCCATTAATCAACTCAGTCCACGTAACTGAGGAACCTCATAAAGCAGAGCAAGATGAAATATTCCCCCCAGTGCTGCTGCGAGCTTCACTGTACTGTGCGTTTACATCCGTTTACTCACCAGCTGCCTCCGGTTTCTCTTCCATGTCTCGGCTTTTCTTTTTGAATTCATATTTTGGAATGCTGCAAAGCAAAAAAAAAAAAAAAGGTTAAAAACAATACATAGGCCTATTAGCCTTCATTTAAATCTTTGTGTGTAATATACAGGTAGTAAAGATTTCATCGGAGTGTAAAGAAGCAGCAGAATTCTTTCATCACTTGAGAACATAATGAATGAAAGCGCTTCAGATGAAGCAAGTGCGTCTCGTGCTATTTTTGTACAGCACAATGTGATTGGTATTTCTAGCTGCAGCAGTATAGAAACGTCCTTAGTGCAGTATTCAAAGAATGCCACCTTGCATTCTTGGTTTGCGATAACACCGCCCCATACTGCACGAGCTCCATACCGGCTACATGTCACTTACGTGTCCCATCACACGCCGCTCACACTTTACGAAGGTGGACACTGCGGAAGAGTTTTGACTCTAAGCTCTGAAGTGGCATGTGGAGCCCATGCGGTGTGGCAAAAACATGACATGACACCGCACGCTCAATCTTAAAGCTCGGTTATTCTTGTTTTCCCACCTGACAGCGCACGGACTATTTTTACTCCATGGTAGAAGCCACACAGTAAACGCTGCAGCGCTGGCTGTAATAATGAACTACTCAGGGATGTCGGTTGCCAAGGTCTGTAGCGAGGCGTGCTAAATGTTGCGCGCATTCGGTGGTCCGGACGGTTCAGAATTAGATCTGTACGTTTAATTTTTGTAATAAGTTTGATATCGTCATCTTACGCCACAGCCCTGATGAATTCTCAAAAGTGTCGATTTCTTCTCTATAACAGCGCACCTCTGACTGTAATTCAAATCCCAGATTTACATAAACGCCCTCAGTCTAATACACTAGTGTTACTCTATATCAATGGCTCATTCACTGAGACTTTATTGCAGGAAGCGCCACATAATCAAAGACTATTAATAAACAAACAAACATGGCTGTTACTTAACAAAACAATCGGTATAATCATCGACTTTTATGGAAGGAGTCTCGGGTGTCCGTTGTTTGGAACAGTCGGGAAGTTTACTGACAGAGGACAAAGGACTTTCCATTTTCTCAGTAACATTATGAGCTGTGTTATTTTTTTTTTTGTCTTATTAATTTGAAGGGAAATTAAAAATGAGAAGCAGGCGAGGGAATGACTGTTCACAGCAATATGTACGTGATAACAGGAACTAACATTTCTTGTGGACGCTCAGCTTTAAATAGTTAAAAAGCACGACGTGTCGTTCATTAACAGATTAAAAATTGTAATCATTTACAACTTCCTGTGGTGTAAAAGAAATAAATGCTTTCAGGGCATGCTTTTATTAGAAAACCTTTAACTTTCAGGGTGAAAAAAGGTATCACATCACCCCGTCATAGATTACTTTGAAATATGTATATATTTTTTTCCCGATATTGTATATTTTTTTCCATTTTGTTTTATTCTGTCACACAGTTTGCTAACTCAGAAGTAGCATAAAAGTTTGGAGGTTATAAACAAGGTTTACATGTATTACAGGTTTTGCATTTAGTCTTGAGCTGGATCAGAAAAGCAGCCCTGATCACTTTATGTCTGCTTAAACTGTGTAGTTTAGGTCACGATAAGTTTCAATTTCATGCAAAAGTTTGTGTACCCTTGAGATATAAATGAAGACCAAGAACATGATAGCAACAAGACATTTTAGTGTGTTAGGTTTGACCAGTGTTCATTAATTAGTACAAGCTACACTACCAGTAAAACAAAAAACAAACCAAAAAACAGGTCAAATAACCCCTGTTAATGTAGTAGAAACTATGAGTAAATCTTTACACCCCTCTTTTTGAATACGATATGAAGAAGCGATAAACAATGCATGCATGATATTACTTACACACTTATAATGCTGACAACAATAAACTTGGTCTTTTTAATAAGCTAGGCAAACTTTCAGAATCTTCGGAAATACATTTGCAAAGGTACATTTTCCTTTTTAAACCCAGAAACCATGCGGGACTCAGACTTTTGCACTTGACTATACAACACGGGCCAATATTATGAGGAATAAAACTCTACTTTTTAAAGCTGAAATCCAGAATTAAGGTCACACTTATGTCAACTTTCTAAGCACAGCAAGGCCCTGAAGGCAGCATTATTCATGTTGGCTCAGAGAACCTCCCGGCACGGAGGACAGCTCTGAAGCAGCAGAACCGCACTGGAAACTAAACACTGCGTTAGGAACAGCACACATTTAGGAACCTACCCTTCTGTCAACAAGGACATCCTAGCAACTGCTGCCACATGGCCAACCATAGCATGGTGATTTTATTACATACTGGCAGGGAGAGTGAAAGAAGGAGACATCACAGATGCCAATGCTGCTAACAAGCAAATCCAAGCAGGAAGGCACAAGTTTCCACAAAACCTCAAGTGTATATACAGTACGAGTGGATAGCACGGCTCCATGCTAACAGCACAAATGAGAAAGACGTATTCACTGAACTGCTCTTTACCTGCAGAAATGAACCTAGACGTATGCTACAGCCTGCGCACTAAAAGAAAAGACTACCTAGTGTACCAGGGTGTTCACTCCAGCAGCCCCTTTTACACAACCTGTTCAAAGTGGGAATGTTGCGACTTTATTCAGCCTCGCCGTTCTGTGAAAAAGCTCAGAATATGGAAAGGGGGTGGAATTTGTTTGCGCCTCCTCTGAGCCAGAGCGATTACTCCTCACAGAGCCGGAACCTAAAAAGGGACAGCCGGGGACAGCAGTGTGTCATTTTTGACAGTGACATTCTTCTTTCTGAGATCAGAACGAATTCAAACGTCTCCGAATATGGCGTCTAAGGACTGCTCGCCTTTCTGCCTCGAATCACTTCCCACCTTTTCACTTCCCACAATTCCTCCGCCAACATATTTCTGATCGCACGAACAAGATACTCAACAACCTTGCTTGTGTTTGAAGAGTGGCATAAACATGTAAGACTAACAAAAACACTTCAACGCGCAGTTCACCCGCCTTTATAGTTTTGAAAGCAACGGCAGTATGCTCAGGGTATTCATATACCGACACGTAGTTATACGTGCACTAAACGCCGATGCTCTGTAGTGATACGTCATGCTGGCTTGCTATGCAAAAAAACCCACATTGGCATGGCTTTATGCCTTCTTTGTTTGGGTCAGTGTAAACAATCAGAGACGGGATAATGAGTGGTCTTCTTTACGGCAATACCGCGGGAGCTCTGAGTAAAGGGCTAATGTTCAGCAACAGGCAGGAGCTTTCTCCAAACCTTAAATGTCTGGTGTAAGGAAGTACTTGGGCTTCCAGGTAAGCTGTGATGCTGATGACCAGCGAGTGGTGAACTGAAACGTGACATTGTGTTCTGCCAAATGTGTGTACAATACACTAGTGCTAATACCACAAACATGTGGCTAATACAAAGCTAGAAAAAATCTGAGTTTGCACATATTCTATAGTGGAGGACACAGCATGAAAGACAGCTGCGTGACTCAGGAAGCACAACAGAAGGGCAGAAAGGGAAAAGCCCCATGCTTCAGACACACCCCCAGTGTGCCACGCCACTAAAAGATTGGCATGTTTAACTTTCCAAACTTAAGAACGCTACAGCCCAAGTTGAAAATCTTCTGTGGCCTACCTTAACCATTAATCACAACTCTGACCAACACACAAGACTGAGATGAAGTATTTCCCTATAAACTTTTAATTTCATAAACAGAACAATCCTGAATGTGAACGTGGGCCTACGCCGGCGCAGAGCGAAGTAAAAATCCATCCAGAGTTAGTTAGGGTTAGTTAATTCCAATTCCCTGCAAATGGTGAGAGAGAAGATAAGGTCCAGATCAAAATTCGGTCAGATAATCTCTAAATATTCACATGATTAAATATTACATCATAAATATTTAGTCATTTCAAACTTGTATATATAAAACTGAAAATTAATTTTTTGCAACCCACCCGCAGTACCTGCATGGCCCACCAGGGGGTCCACACAGCTTTGGTTATGTAGTATACATGCTACAAGCAGCAATGGTTCATGCAAATAATGCCATAACGTCTCAGTTAGAGCACTTTTAAAAGAATGAACGTTTTAATCAAGTGAAAATATTACACATATCCAGGCAATGCATCGTCGTGCTGTACTGAAAATGCACCTCATCAAGAAACAAGAGCATATTATTACACCCTGACTAATTAGCTCATTTCTCAGATATGCACCAAGCAACGGCAAGAAAACAGCAAAGTTAATAATAAACATCATCTACTTTTTTCAACCAAAGCGAAGACACCGCAGTCCTAGCCACTTGTTTTTTTTCTACTCACGTTTCTGGTTCACAACAACAACGCTCATGAATTCCCAGGTCAGGGTTCACCGAGATAAAGTCAGCAGGATGTGAAAGTAACCGCTAACAGAAGCAAGGGTGTGGTGTGTCTGTCGTTTCAAGAGTTAGTGTGTTACAACACAAGGTGTCTTTAGCAGAGGGGAAAGCAGCATCTATTAGCACTAAACAAGTACAAGGAATCAAATGCTTTTCAGTTTAATAAGGATTGCAACGTCTCCAATAACGACAGACAGACATACACTGAGAACAATGCAGAAAATTACTTCTATGCAAAAAGTATTATATTTGAGGTCCACTCAATTTTCTAGTGTCTCATTAAAGTGCTTATATTAGGAGAGAATGAGTACCACTATACGTAATAGAAAAGAAAACATGGTACTGCAACATTTCTATTGAGAGTATCACTTAAACAGTTCGTGCGTATGCGCACATAATAGCACTAACAGCTGAGTATTTAAACTGCTTTTACGAAATGTTTTGAAAGCAAAAACCTATGGACGATACGTGGATGTTAAAGGGGCCGGCTCAGCCCAGAATCCAGTTCAATGTTTTTGCTTTGAAAGCATGCGGCCGCTGCTCTGTTAGCTTTCTGTACAGCCAAACGTCCGCAAATTCATTCTTCGTGATCTCATTGAAACCTATCTCGTAATTTCAGTTCTTTCACGTGTCATACTTGACAAAACATGTGTATTTCTTCTTTCCTTCGTGGCCGTGTGTGAGACTCCGTATGGTCGGGACTATTGTCTGTTATACACGGAGTACCCATATGAAAACAGAAAGAATTTAAACTATAGATACTTTGACAAATCGCCTTCACTTTCATGCTACAATACAAAATCCTATGGCACAGAATGTCACCGGATTGTTTTTGGAACCTCGGTGGCATTCAAAACGTAGACCCGATACTTGGCGCAGAGGATTCTGGGAAGGCTGAGCCACCCCCTTTAAGTGTAAACACTGTTAAGGGAATTAAAGTACTAAGTACTGACTAATCAACAGCAAATCTCGGCCTTCCCTTTTAAATCTGCAACTTTCCCTGAAAGATGATTTATAAGCTCCCGTTATTCAAACCCCAGACTAATGGAGACAGACTTTGTGTAAACAGCATCATATTTAGTGCAAGCAGACACTGCTGAAGGAAACTGATCTCAGAGGAGGAGTTGAAAGCAAAACCCAGTTACCGAGACAAACCGCTGAGGGATTAGACAGATGACTCAGAAACGTTTGAGATAACTGTAGAATGTTATACCATAATTAGTGACATGAAAGTAAAAGACATGTTGGCTTACTGAAATCGTTGGGCAGGCTGTGGTTGAGGTTTCTATAGAATTCCGTCCTGTGAGCCTTCTTAAGCCCCGTACACAAGCCAAAGTCAGACAGCTTTACATGGCCCTACAAAAACACACACACACACAGAAAAAAACCCATCGTATCAACCTCAAACAGATCATTCTGAGAACTATGCAGTGAGATAGCAAGCACGTTGCTACGTCTACAATCAGCATAATGCTTAATACTCTAAATGAACTCGGGCGGCAAGAAAATGTCCCAAAAGCTGCACATGGTTAAAATTTTTGGGCATGAAGCTTGAACCTTTGAATCCAGTAGCAGGTTGTCAGGTTTAATATCTCTATGGATGAAACCCAGCTGGTGGATGGAGTCGATGGCTAGCACCGTCTCGGCGATGTAAAACTGCGTAGCCTCCTCAGTCAGAGTGTCCTTCTTCATCAACAGTGTCATCATGTCTCCTGCAGGGACGCAAAGCACGTTGCGTTGGAGAAAACTGCTGTGAACTCAATCTGCACAAAGCAAAGTCTATGAAGACGTGGCGTGCCAAGGCTGGAGTGGAAGATCTTGAAGATCCCTGACCTCAACCTGTGAGATGAACTGGTGCGCAGACTGAACCCCAGGCCTCCTCACCTAGCCTGACCTCACTGAAGCTCTCGTGGCTGAATGGGCACAAATCCTCGGAGCTACGTTCCAAAATCTAGTGGAAAGCCTTTCTAGAAGAACGGAGCTTATGGTGTACAATAATGACATCAGCGTGATGGTAAGCTGTCTACATTCCTATATCAAAAAAACATAGACTGGTGTTTATTTAACTTATACGACTACATTAAGCATCAAAAGTCCGAGACACTTGTCTGACAGGCGAGAACGAATAAAACTGATCGCCTGGATACACATTCTGCTTGTGTTAGGATGCTAAATGTCATGTTCAAAATTCTTTAGTTGCAGTTTGCCTTTTTCTGACTAGAATGCAAGTACTTTAAAACAAAATGTTAACAATCTGTGCTACATTAAGCACAGCTAAGTATTCTAAAATTGGATCTGTATGACACCACTAGGACATGATGTATGATGATGACAATGATTAAAGTGAGTATTAATAAACAGGACCCACCTCCAGGTAGGAACTCCATTATGAGGTAGAGGTTCATCTTGTCCTGAAAGCTGTAGAACATCTTCACAACCCACAGGCTGTCCGCCTCCACCAGAATGTCCCTTTCAGCCCGTATATGACCAACCTAGCACGAGAGAGAACCTGTGAAACTGCTGCATGCCATATTGTCGTGCCAGTGAATCAACATCCACCTAGTCTTAGCCTTAATAAGTTTGCAATATCTTTCAGCTTATAGTTTCACTCCATGCTTCATTCACATAACCAACATAAAGCCTAAACCGTGCATAGAGTGCAAAACTCATCTTTCCTTTCTGAGATTCACATACAGGCTACTACACAACATTGTTTTGTCTTCAGGCCTTTATTTTACTAACCTAAAAGAGTTGCTCACCTACTAGCTGGATCACAGAAATGATCCATATTTGATTTAAGGAAGCTATACCTGTTCCTTCTCAAGCATATCAGCTTTGCGCAGGATCTTCATGGCATACACATGGCCTGTGTCCTTCTTCTGAACCAGACGCACCTAGACATCAGAGAAGTGTGTAAGTCTCTCTAAAGTCGAATGAAAAATATCAGACGCTGAAGATGAGCATGCAATGTGATGGAAGCATCACAGAAAAACCCCTCATACCTCTCCGAAAGCGCCACGGCCGATCACTTTGAGCGACTCGAAATCGTCCAAGCCGAGACGGGTTCGCTTGAGCCGCAGAAACTCCGTCTCCTTCCTTGCATGCTGAGAGCGCCGGATACGCTTCTACACAAACAGAGGACAAAGCCGTCACTATTATTTTGTTTTTATTTAAAAAACAAAAAACTTACAACAATGTAACCTCCACACCTCTTCATCAGCTAGTCCCTCTTGATCCATCACCTTCTCCAACTTCTGCTGCCTACCACATGCACGCACACACACACACACACACACACACACACACACACACACACCATTTTAACACAGGGCTGAGCAATTGGACGTTCTGAGGTTACTGTCAGTGCCGTTATAAAACGAACTAACCGCATTATTACATGCATTAAAAAGTTTATGACTGGTCATTTAAAAAGGAGATGCGTGACAAATTAAAGGAAAAACCTGAATGAATGCTTCCAGACCTGTGTACTGCATGAGGCAGTTAAAGAGGACCTGCACTTTTAAATATGTTTTTTGATACGTAAAGTAAATGATATGACTGTATTGTGATGAACCACATCAATGTTGGTGTTAATACTGGCAAATTTATGGACAAAATTTATAAAATATCGGATTGTGACTCATCATCATCCCCCAACCCACCTCCCAGCCCCTAACGCCCCCCACCTCAGCCCCTCAGATATAAACATTACATATTAATAAGCAGCTTTGCCGTTTTTAATCTGCCCCAACACACCAGAGTCCCGCACAATTGTTTTCTACTGGCTCGTCAATCGTCATTGTGATAAAGTTGACATGAAAGAGAAAGTAATCGCCAAAGAAAGCAAACACGTCTTTCTCGTCCTGTATCCGCTTCAATCGAGATGTTTTTCCACAGGGACAATTTGATTCTTGTTTGCTCTGACTGTTACTGGTTCATTACTGATGCTGGATGGCAGAAGCTTGCTACCCTTATCGGCTCTTTCCTTTCCTTTCAATGGGAACGGTGATTAAAGAAATCGGAATTAAATCCACAGGAAGGAACTCAGTAAACAGGAGACTGGGATTGAAAGCACATATTCAGAGACTGTGATGGACGTGCATTAGTACAATTAGGAAACCTACATGCTTTTTTTTAGTCTACTGTACGAACATTTTTGGAACAAATCTTTTATTTTGGAATGCGCAACATGACAAAAATATATCATGATTATTGAAGGTATCTGGATGATACACGGTTATGAATTGCTATCCTACTATCCAATATATATTAGACTACCAGCAATTCGCATTTTAGAAAACTGCTATAATTTTTAAGTTTATCATTAATTTAAAAACCCTGTAACAAATGGTCAGCCCCTGCTCTCACCCAAAACAGTTTCCTACTGCATATTACACATCTCCAAAATGTCTTTAAGCATCATTAAACATTTCCACCGCCCCGGGATGAGTCAGAATCTCCTACACGGGGGTCTGGGACAGAGAAGAAAAGTCGCTGCTTTCCTCCCACGCATGCACCACACCCCATTAGGACAGGAAACCTCTAAAGAAACTCCACTGCATTGCTGAGATGCTCAATATGCTAATGAAGCGCTCAAACCCGCCGGACCGGTTGGGTGGCGAGTGAGCTATTCTCATCTCCTCCACCCGCTCGTGACCACGCAGGGCCGTCTCACCTCATCTCCCGCTCCTCGTGCTGGGAGATCAGGTTGCTGTAGAAGTTCTCCAGGGTCACTTTGGCCATCGTGACCCGCTCCTTGGTGTGGTTGCTCATGGAGGGACAGGACGTCTGACCCGTCATTGCCATGGTTACCTGAAAGGTTATGACAGAGTTTGTAGGTTTACGGGGTTAGAGACTGAAAGATGGATCACAGATCACAGCCATTCCAATAAACACCATGTTTAATGAGTTGAACCGATTCGTTTACATTCCTTTAAATTTGGAGCTTCAGAAGGAAACAAAAACGACTGAAGGCTCACCAATTTTAATCGCGGTCATGAACAGCTTACGCAATTCATTATCGAACAACAGCTGAAGGGAAATAAGCTCATAAATGTTAAACGTTAGTGACTCTGGTGCATTAAATCACGGGTCGCACACGCATGTGTATTTAACCATTTGATTTCTGACTAATCTATTAAATCACTTATCTCAGGGCTAATTTTGTTTAGATTTCGAAGTGAAAAGAATACGATCCTGAACCAGTAATCTAAACTTTACGCATTCAAAGGAAAATCTGCTTATAACGTGCTGATTGCTGTTCATTTAAAATGCCAAACTGATTAAAAAAAATATATATATATTCCTGAACTACCTGTATAACTACACGTGACCTCAAACCCGAGCGAAAGAACTGCTATTACTTCCTTCTATCTTGCAGCTCGAATGCCTCCTTGAACGACACCTTACAGTTTTCTGAAGGTTGAAATAATTTACTACGTCTTCTCAAATATCTACCGCCATCACAGCTGTATTTGGCTACGTGATCCAGTGTTACTCGGGTTACTTTGCAGGTAGGTGACGCTTTGTGTGCTTGCATTAATCACCAGCATGTGGATCGCTTATTAAACCACTCAGACTGCAGATCAGCCTGTTAAATGATGCACGTCCTGCGGCTGACGAAGCTAGGACGGAGGACTGCTTAAAGTCCCAGGCAGATGTTTGGGACTTTTGGGACAAAAAGAGACGTCTAGAATTGACATTAAATAATAACACAACTGTTAAAAAAAAAGAAAAAAAAGAAAAGGGAAATGAATAACATTGCGATCTTTAAGGACTTCGGTCAGGACTGGTGATTTGAGGATATCAAGCCAGTACTACGTTATAATAGAAAACCAGACACAATTATTACGTTCGCTATGATCTGAGTTGATTGCAAGTCCATGATCACATCTTTCCATAGCAGTAAAACACAGACAGTAAACACTACGTCTGTTCTTAATATGATATGACCAAATTGCTGCACCGTTTTAATTATTAATCTATTACTGAATTAGGTTATCAATGGGACATGTTTAATGGACAGGTTGTAGCTACGACGCCTTCCCAAAAACTAGCCATAGACAAATACATTATTTACTTCCGCAGGTTTTGCAAAGCACATTGTTTCTTATGAAGCAAGCTGATTCCTTACAGTATCTATATTCGCAGCTTTATAGTATCGCGCTCATTATCTCTTATCACTTTTATAACTCGGAGCAAAGACGCATCAAGCCTAACAATAAACTAACTGAAAAACATGTTAATAAACATGTAAAACCAGATCATCCGTCACACGGCGAACCTTTCTTTAAGATGATGTTCATTTAACATTTATGAAAGGAGTCGCCAGTGTTCGACTTAACGCTGTTCCTGTCTTCTAAACCCTGTTTACACTTGGACTTAAAATGTGACTTGGGTATGGAATCCCAAGTGGACGGCGCTAAATACAAGTGTAAAGGACCACCAAGAGATATTCAATGTATTCAGGTGGTCTAGGACGCATTTGACCAGATATCTTGTGAAGTGTAAACCGTGATGTGTCCCAGACAACAGGAAAAACACACCATTAATACAGGACGCGTGGTTGTTTTGGTGACCGCGCGCAAAATGTGTACGTGTACGTGGTTGGGATGTTGGGAAATAACGAACGTCCTTTGACCTTCTAGCGAAAGTGATGTAGACATCTGAACGCAAGTGGCGTACGACAGACACGGGTGTAAACAGCAGGAGTCTCGGCTGTCCACACCAGACCCGGAGTGTGAACAGGGCCGTAGTGGTTTCTTGGGAAAAAAAATTTCACCTCAAAAATGAGAGACTGGTTGGGGAACAACTATGTAACGGTGTAATCGCTGACGAATTGCTGTAGTATAGTGGATTAACAGCCTTCAGGACTTGCTGTTAGAGAAAATAATCAAAAGTATCAGTAACAGTGTTTGTGGTCAGGTCACATCACACCACACTTCTCATGAGATAAGTTTTATTTACTTCTTATTTCCAGTACTGATAAATGTGTGTATTACCAGAATGTATAGTTAACAGAAAAGACATGTATTTTGTCAAACAAAATTTTAACACGTGTCAAGCCTACATATAACATTAGCTTAATTTCCGAGTGTTTAGCAGCAGTGTTAAAACTCAATTAATATAAAAAAAAAATGTATCACCACTTGTTTCCTTTCCTCTTTCCCCCCCTCGTTATACACTTTACTAACAATTAATATAAAAATATGTTATATGGCGTCCTGTTTTGTTAGCAAAAACCAAACACAGATAGCCTACTGCTCACCAGTCCTCTATCGTCACTCGCCTTATCAGCGTTAGCTATCTAAGCATCCCAAACAGACCTTCGCTACCTACACTAGCATTCTAACTTGGGTGTAGACGCTACTGTTTAAAAATACACTACGTAGTGGACTAGCTGTCAGATACATAGGTATTTAGGATACAGCCTCACGGATTCTTCCTGACGCGAGAGCAGCGATAGTAAAACTGAAAACGCGTCCAAGTACAATGTTTGGCAACTCGACAAACAGTTAGCAACGCATTAGCTAACTGGCTAAGTTTCCACAAATAAATAAAGGTTATTATGTCGAAGCTAAACGCGACTCCCTCTAGAAACTCACAGATAATTGCTGAAGTGTTTGCTAGCAGCGTCTTAAAGCCCGAGAAACAGTGTCGCTTTCTCTGGAGAACATGACATCATTTAGCTAGATAGTTAAATATGCTACACTGAGTTCAGCAGCTAACTAACGCCGCTGTGCACAAAACCTCCTGTTCACACCTCATGGCTGCTCCACACAACGGTTTACTACAACCAACTGAAGCGAAATCGTGTCATTTACTTCACCATCTACTTCTTATCTGTTATCTGGACAACTTTTAATGGCTTACCTTCTACTCGACGTCAGACTGAATGCAGTCTACTTGTAGACACTGATCATTATTTCCTTCTTCCGAGTCGCTGCTTCAGGAGCGAGTCTCCAAAATAAGAGTCTGACTCACGCGCCATGACGATGAGCACGAATAAAAGTCGGACGAGGTGAAATTACAGGAGGGAGCTTTGGGAATTAATGTATTACCCGAGATATCTTTACCCAACTGATAATCAGCAATTAGGCCACAGAACTTTGTGTACGTTTTTAACGTGAATATGAAAAATATAGTACATAAAGAAAACCGACAATCGTTAGAAAATGATAGATCAGACTGGTTATTTGCTATTTTATTATAATTAGCGCTTACATTTCATACTTATAACTTCATAACCGAAGGAAAGGGCTGATCTTATGTCACTTTACAAACCGGCAGTGCAAATCCACACCCTGTTCACTACATAATACATTATCTTGGTAGGTTAATAGCACATCCAATTTGCTCAGTCAAACAAATGCATCATTGCAGGGAAACACCCATAATGCATAATGTGGCCTTTCTTTACTTTACCTTAATGGTCCTTTTAGATTTCTCAGGTAAGACAGAAGGTTGAAAGCAAAAATAAATGAAGTGTCTTGATTCATCCACCAGACGGCAGCAGAGCTTTATTATTAGTGAGGTTCATACATGAAGATAAGTGTTGAGGCCCAACTATATGCAGTCATCCCTAATGTGCAACAAAGTTCCTTCAGAGGAGATGCTCGGTCAGTCCATTGCTCAGTATATTCACCAACACCACCACTGAAACCACCAGGGTTGGGAAGATTACCAAGGTTGGTATTCCGATAATTGCATGCTAAAAAAAAATGTAATCAGTAATTTAATCTATCCACCCATCCATCTGTTATCTATACCGCTTTATCCATCTGGGTCGCGGGGAAGCTGGAGCCAATCCCAGCATCTTCGGGCGAGAGGCGGGG
>JAQQZR010000039.1:10880348-10912461 GCA_030068235.1 Notoglanidium macrostoma | reverse complement strand
GAAGATGCTGGGATTGGCTCCAGCTTCCCTGCGACCCAGATGGATAAAGCGGTATAGATAATGGATGGATGGATGGACTACTGCAGCTACAAATCTCCTTTAAGTGCTGTGTGTGCATGTATGTGTGTTTAATAATAATAATAATTTATAAATTCTATATTTTATATAGTAATAATTTACCCCAAGCATTTAACACCAGCTTCCCCACGACCCAGACGGATAAAGAAGTATAGATAATGGATGGATGGATGGATATTATTTTTAAACATTTAAATAAACATGTTAGTCTTTTATTTTTTATTAATCATCGGAAGGATTCTGAAATAATGGTAGAGAGTGTCTGTATTGATAAGTAGGCCACACATGTGGGTTGGCCTATGAAGGTTACTAGAACTAACTAACCACAATCTTCAAGAAATCTCAGATAATTCCATTTCCTGTTGAACACGTGACTTGTGGAATATTTACATATTTAATGAGGGTAAAATTGTGCACTTGACAGAACTGGGGGTTTTCATCATAACCTACAATGGAGACTCACGGAAATGATGGTTAAAGCATGAAATGTTAAAGATTAATACTTTAATGCAAAACAACACCAATTTGAATTGTTTTAATGATTCTGTTTCAATATAAAGTGTAGTTATAGCCTAGTGGGACAGGCCAAAATGCTGTTTTCTAAGTGCAGTAGAGGCTTTTAATGTTTGAAACATATGCGTGGATTGTTGTGAAGAACACTTTAGCTGTTTAAAATGCCGTGTACTTTTACTTTAAATAGACTACATATTTGTAATATAATATATTACGGCAACCCCAAACGAGGCACCACCAGTCTGTAGACGCACAGGCTGTGGGAAAACCCCAATCACCGTTTACTCGAAATACACTGAGGGATAGTGACGTCACCGAAGCAGCACAGCTGCACAGCATGACGTTGCGGGGCCAAACTTCCGCGCGCTCTTTTTTTTTTTTCTCACCGCGTGGTTTATTATATTCAGTTTCCACTTTCTGTGTCTCTCTCTCTCTCTCTTTCTCTCTTTCTCTCTCTCCGGGTCTTCTTCCATCCGTCTGTCCTTTCAGCCTGGTCCATTCTCCATCATCCCCCAAAAAAGTTATCCAAACACACAGGAAGCTACCAGACATTAGCTTCAGGCTTGTTATTAAAAAGGTAAGGGCAGTCTGTTAATGAATTCCTTTAACAGGTTAGCAAAAACGTAAAGAAGCAAAAGTATCTTGGTTGATTAGTTTTTTTTAATTATCTTATAATTGTTATATATGCATTAGGGTTTGTTATGATTATTACTTTTTTACTCTTAATCTTAAATACATTTATTTTAATTCACAGTTTTTCAGAGTCTCTAAGTATGGACAAGTATTGTTTTGTAAGCTATAATACTATTTCCGCTTCTTGATTTGTAGTTACTTTATTGGAATATTAACATTTTGTGTGTCAGATTATTGTAAGCGCCATTTTTCTTTGTGAATGAGAGCGTTTCTTTCAGTTCAGTTCCGGGGTTACACGTGTGTAGTTTTTGACACGTTCTAACACATGTTCACGCGCGCGCGCGTTCATCTTGCTATCCTTATGGGGACAATTAAATGACATAATTATTACCCTTAATATAACCCTCACCTTAATCTCAGTAAGCAAAAGGAAGCCTTTTCACTGCAGTTTTTGTAATGGCAAAATGCTTCCACAAGGACCAAACTGTTAGATACTCCTCTTCTTGTGAGGACATTTTATCCACAGCAAGATATAAAAATAATGTGCACACACGTTTATTTTGTTTAAGCCCACCATGATAATGGATCATTTTATTGTGGCTGTGTCTAAGCACATGTAATTGATTTTCTCTGATTTTTTTCCAGAAGTGAACACGTGGCTGGTCATATCTGTTCTGTGAAATTCCCCATGAATCTTGGGGTAATTCTGGCCAGATCTAGGTGGGGAAAAAAACTGTTATTCAGTCTGTTGGCATGTGTGTGAAACTATAAATGTCTAAATCATACACAGAGCTGTACTATATATATGGAATACTTGTACAATTACAAGTCCCTCATATATAAAAACTTTATAAATAAAAATAATCTTAATAAATAAACCTTAGCTTTCATTGTCAAACAACTAATGTGATATTCCCATTACATATGCAGGGCTTCACCAGCTTTATAAACTACAGGAGTCAATGAGAAATAAGGTTAACAGATTAAAAAAGTCCAGCCATGCTGTTATAGGAACAATATAATGTTCTTAGTAAGAATGCCACATGGCTCAGTGACTCACTCTTCTGTTTCCTCATTGACTCATAGGTAAAGCAGCGTTCACATCCTGCTCTCTGATGACATTTAAATACAGGTGCATCATGCAGTTTCTGATTAAGTACACATATCAATATCTCGGGGGGGGGGATCAATATCTCGGGGGGTGTTAATATCTAACACAGAATATGGGTAAGAATAATAAGGAAAATGATGCCTGTAGGCGGCACGGTGGTGCGGTGGTTAGCACTGTCGCCTGACAGCAAGAAGGTCCTGGGTTCGATTCCCGGGTCATCCAGGGTGCCTTTCTTTGTGGAGTTTGCATGTTCTCCCTGTGCATGCGTGGGTTTCCTCCGGGTGCTCCGGTTTCCTCCCACAGTCCAAAGAGGTCAACTGGTGTGTGGTTGTTTGTCTGTGTTGGCCCTGTGGTGGACTGGTGACCTGCCCAGGGTGTACCCCGCCTCTCATCTGAAGATGCTGAGATTGGCTCCAGCTTCCCCGCGACCCGGATGGATAAAGCGGTATAGAGAATGGATGGATGGATGATGCCAGTAAGTCTGGATTAGATGGATATAGATCCTGATTTCCTCATACACTCTTTCCGGTTCTGTCAGAGTGTATTATGAAGAATTGTCTGCTCCCATTGCCTGTTTTTCCTTCTACATTCACATACAACTCCCTGTAGTCCATGGCATATGCTAGGGCATTTGCCAGTATTAATTTGCCCTGCGGTATAGGTTTTGACTATACCATTCTGACGAGTTTGGTTAATGAAGTCATAACGAATGTCGTGAATTTATTCCGTCTGTCAGGAATCTGCTCCTCGCTGCATTGTATGCATTGTAGGCATGCATTGTGGACTCGGCCACACGCACCGCGCTTCCATTATCGAGGAAGCGCACACTTCCGCATCGTGGCGCGGAACACAGAGGACTGCAGTTCCCGTGAGCGCGCGTTCCCAGCCAGGTCACATGACCAGTAATTGGATGCATCTGCATCCAATCCAAGGACAATCATGTGTCATGTTTTAAAGGGACTCTCAGTTGTGTTTCGTGTTTGCGAAGCATTAGACTAGCCACCGTGTTGCTACTGCCGAGCAGTATATTTACCCGTGTTTGTTTATTAGTGTTTTGACTCTGCTTTCCGTGTTTTGATTACTCTTTGGATTTTCTATGACACTGTTTGCTGATCGCGCGACCCGTTTCTGTGTAATTGGATTCTTCTTCTTTAAACTCTCCCACACGTGTCGCTGTGATTGACAGGGCAGAGTCATCCCTCCCACCCAGACAGCAGAGGAAATTTTGCTCTCCTGTGGCATCGTCAATGATTCAAATTCAATATCTCCAGATGACCGGGTGAACGCTTTTCTGTTGTGCAACTTAGATGCCCACAATCATGAAATTTAATGGTTTTTATACCAGGTTGAATTCTCAAATTTGATTGGTCAGAAGGGAAAAAAGTCCATAACAGCAGGTCAGGACTGCCAGCTCTATTTCAGATAACAGATTTAACACCCTTATTCTAATAGGTTATTGTTTCTATAGTGACATCTAATTCACAGGGACTTGTATGGCAGAAGTTCATATGGCAAAGTTTTCTGTCTAGTGATTATTTTCAGAATGAGTCTCTAATGTCAGTGCTTTGTAGCAGCTTGAGGTGAAGCTGTAACTAAGGGTTCAGACATGGGAAAGTCTTCAGGGCTGAAATCTTTTCAATTTATGGTTTCTCTGCTACACACTGCATTATTTTGAAAGACTATTCATAGCTGCTATAACATAAGTGATAACAGGAGCAAACTTGTTTCATGAACATTCCACTACATTAACGACAGGGCAGGTCATTTTTAAGAAGCATTTTTGTTATATTTATTGAAATTCTCTTTGCATACAATGAATTGATCAAATGAATCAAATGACGTCAGTGAATAAATCAAATGCCCCGACAATAAAAAGAAAAAAATATCTGTTATCCATGGCAGGCGCAGGGCTGTAAAAAGCACTGTGGTCCAAATGAAATGATTGGATCTACCTACCAGACATATTGCAGGCGTATTGTTGAAACTAGCGAGCTAGTCGGCAGCTGTGAGTACTAATCATAGCCATGTTTATTGTTTACATTCGTTATGATCATTTCTTTCTATGACGTTTCTTTGTTTCGATCTTTCTGTGTTTCTATGAGAGTGTTTTCTTACATGTCAATGAGACAAGGAAGTTGGATATGACAACAATGCACTCCCCTTCCCTCATGCTCACCTGTGGACTCGTCCTCCAGCAGTAGTCAGGCAGTGCGCGTTCATGTGTATTGAAGGAGTGGCTTTGAAGGGAGGGCTAAAGAGAGGAGGTGGGATTGTTCAGTTGGATACTTTCAAAATCTAGCATACTCTTGCTGGTTTCTCCAAAATTACCTACCCTGCCTTTAAATACAACAATAACAGATAAAAGGTACCATGCACCATTCTTTGCTAAATAGAAAAAAAAAAGTTCAGTAAGGCAAATAGCTGTGGTAGTACAGGATACTTTAGAAATTTAGAATAGAATAGAAAGGAGGTAAAGCATTTAATGTACATTTATCCAGTTGATACTATGGTATCTGACTACACATACACTGAGGACTGGTAACATTCTCTTGTAATACAGAGCACTGCTTGTGTGTGTGTGTCTCTGTAAAAGTTTACAGAGAGAGCCACGTCTACACACTCAAACCCAACCATCGTTTGTAACTTTTATACAACCCCTAATTATACACTGCACATAAAAAAAGATTGTCATGAAAAGCACAAACGATATCAGTTCACTTTAAAGTCATAGTGTTGCACTCGTATGACATATAATTATGATTTGCTGTGCTGTTGAGATCAGTCATGCTCCTTAATTATCCATTACATTGTTGTTAGTTAGTTAATTAGTTAATAATGAATCATTTGTTTAATACTGTTCTGAATCATATCAGTCAGAGAGTTTGGAGACCCAAACTGTATTTAATGCAGACAGTATTTTATTGCAAGGGGTTAAGTAAGGAATAGGAAAGGGTGTGCTGACATAAGCATATATACACACCAAAAAAAAAAAAGAGAAAAAAAAACCTCTGTTGTTTTTTACCATGTCTACACATGTTTGCACACATACACTTTATGTTGTCTTCTACTGTAGCACACGTACATATTTTTGTACTTTTGTAGCACCTTGGTCCTGGAGAAACACTGTCATGTTTCACTGTAAACTGTATTACATGTATATAGTTGAAATGACAATAAAAGCCACTTGACTTGACTTGACTTGTTATAGGAAATTCATCAAGTACAGGGTGGACAGGGTGGTGTGTTGTGTAACCACTCTGAAGTTGCTTAAAAAGAAAAAGAAAAAGGTCAGACAGTGTCAGAATTGTTTATTAACAAGCTATAATGCTCGTCTAATGGACACCAGTAGGTGGACGACAGAATGTAGTAATTTTCTTTAATCTCAGGTCTACCATTAGAGAGGATGGTAGTCCAGAGAACATGTTAAAACAGAGCCTGTTCTAAAATTCAAATCCCAGTTGCTTTCATGTGATTTCAGTATCTATAACAGTTTAATGAGGAAGGGCTGGAGGCAATGAGCTGGTCACATGATCACAGTAAATTCAATTTAGTTCCATTAGCAGTTATGAGCAGCACAAATCCAGGTTTATTATACCGGTTATCCATGTATATCAAACCAGTTGTTATAAGAAATCATTCAAGAGATCAAAGCAATCTATGCAGTTTTACTAAAAAAAAAAAAAAAAAAAATCTTTATTATATATTTGACCTAGAAATTAATAAGAGGGATAATTTGATTTAATAAAAGGTAGCAGATTTTCTGGTGGTTAAAGTTTGGCGTTTATTTACGGCTTCACTGTACCAGGTGCACATGGTAACCTTCAAAATGTCTGATCTCTTAATCTCATTACAAATGCTCCACAGCCAATCACACACAGATATATAGAACAAAACACACACACACCTACCAGTATCAGGTAGTTTCATATCATTTCATTCTTTCCGTCCTTCATTCAAAGACAAAATCACTTACATGTACACACATGCTTTGATGGCTATCCTTTGTTTAAGTGTCTAGTAACAACCATGAACCCATAAGCACACACCTTCCTTCCACACACACTTGTTTTAATCCCAGTTCCTCCAGTGCATTTGCGTAAAGATCTATACAAGGTGAAACACTAGACTGATGTATAGAGTGCGAGACAGATGGCACAGCAACCTACGCCGTCCTGAGCATTTAAATTTAAAATGTTGAAGCACAGAAGTGAAAGAAAAAGCAGGAGTGTAGCGCTCAGCTGCGAGAGGTCTCTTTTTTTTTTTTCTTTTTCTTTTTTTTCTTCACTCCTGCATGAATCAGTTGTTCCTGGCAGGAGCGCTAGTGAGTTGTAGAGCAAGCATCAATAACGACAGAGTCTTGCATCAGACAAGCCACGCGCCCTGGAGAAGAACCTGCTGCTACAACATTTCTCAGTGTGGTTCGTTGATATTTTCTTCTTTTATATTTTATCATAAGTGTAGTTTTGAGAAAGAAAGTGCACTTAGTGTTGGTTGTCTCAGTTTGATTTCATGTGGATCTGCTTGGATGGCATAATAATCTGTTAATCCTCGTAACAAAATTAAATAAAAAAATGTACACAACAGCTACTTTTGCTTTTATTCAGATTTTAGAATAGTTTTGCAGCGCGAGGACTAATCTGTTTTATTGAATTGCTCTTTAAATAAGAGACAATGTTCATCATTTGATCTAATACATGATAAAGCTATAGATGTGAGAATGTACTTTCATATACTCTTTGAAGGACAGGTTTAAGGTGTTGTTTTTTTTTTTTACATTCTGGTTCATGGAAAGATGACTGAAGGTCGGTAACGTTTGCTCTTTTTGTTTCTATTCATCATTTTCCATAATGGGAACTAATGTGTGCTACTGTTTGTGGAAACACATTATATCTAATTTTCGCTCATATCTTTATTTGGTGCGTAAGTAATCAGAAACATTTCCTTCTTTGGCGTCTCAGAGAAATTATAGAAGGAATGTAGTGTGACGCTCCAAACAAAGCCCTGAGTCATAGACTGTAAACGGGAAGGAGCGAATGAGAAACTAGGACCAAGAGGAATGTTCTGCCAAAAGCTGATTATTTCTGTCTGAGACTCTAAATTTCCTGACCCACAAGCTTAACAGTTGCTCTCTGTGGCACAAATTCTTGATGTGATGTTTCTCAACATGTGAACCGAGTCATGCTGATTGCTATATCATTATCTTTATCTGTACAAAAACAAAAACATCTTGCCTTCTGTTTATATTCTATACACTCCAAATCTACGTAGTCATTCTCAGCCCAGAGTGTGACGTGAAGGAGGAGGAGCATATTGTATATCCACCTGCATGTGTCTTTTTTTCTTCTTATTGTTTACAAATGGTTAGGTGTAACTGTTTATTCAGACTGAACTATGTCTCTCAAATTAAACTGGCTCGTTTATCGAAATAAACATTCAGCTGCATTACAGAAATACATGGCACAAGCAATGTGCTTAACTAGCTTGCAGTTCCCATGAATTCAAGAGACTGAGAAGAAAGCAAGCAGCATGCATGCAAATCTCTCACACACACGGGGTTAGTTTATACTAAAATTTCCACAGCATTTTTTGCAGTCCTCAAACATTCACGCTAATAAGACGTTGATTTTGGGCAAAGTCCCCCCCCCCCTTTTTTTCCTTTTCATTTTAGCACTGACCCACTGTTCAACAAGTCCTAACAATGTCCAAATCCCAGGCCCCTTCTCACTAGGCATTAAGGATATTACATGTTTTTATGAATGAGCACAAAGCTTGTACTCTGACCTTTTGGAATATACATGTTTCTTTAGTGTGTTCTCAAAGAGAACATTGAGCATGTGTTCGTAAAGGGTTTAAAGGGACAGGCTCACCCTTCCCAAAATCTGACACGTTGTTTTTGTTTTTGTTTTGAAAGCACTGCTAGCCCTCTGTGCAGCACAACGTCCACAAATTCCCCGTTAGTGATCCCATCAAAACCTATCTTAAACTTTATTCATCATTCATGTACCATAAGTGGAACCTTGAACAAAATTTGCCATGTCCTTCACGCCCACCTACGTGCCGGCCGAGGCTGGTTCTGGTCCAATATGTATGGAATAACGAAAGAAAAATGGAATGAATCCTTTCGAAAGAATTTAAAATATAGATACTTTAACAAAGTATTTTTAATTTGACATTACAATTTAATAACTACGGCCTAGGATGTCGCCAGATTGTTGTGGATTGTTTTTGGAATATCAATGGTGTCGAAAATAGCGACTCACGACTCGGAGCAGAGGATTCTGGTCCCTTTAAAACTTGTAATAAAAGCTTGTTTTTTTGCATTTGCATGTTTTCCAGATATCACTTTCAGAGTTCATCCTTAGAGGAGCGTGTTAAAAGCGTCTCTGTTCTTCCACTACACCATGGAGCTCGACAAGATGGTCAACGGCCACTGTGAGAAAAGAAGCGACGAGAATGGGTATGTTTAATGCTCTCGTGTCCTGCTCAGAACACAACATGAAGCTCTCCACCTTTATTTCACTCCCAAATAATAAGACCAAGATGAGGTGGCATTCGAAATGTATTCAAATAGTGCTTGGCTAGATTATGTAATGTTCCATGAACTGCTCGAGTAAGTTGCAATTTCATAATTCGACAGTTAAAAAAATGTAAGCATTTTAGCAACATAGGTCAGTCGAATGGCAACACATCTTATCTCCACACTTTCACCTCACGTCTGACTTCATTGTAAAACATCCAGGAGCTGTTGCAAAAAATACTCAAAGATTATTTGGGAAGCAAATCATAATTTCAAATTTCAAATGAAAAACATTTCAAGGAGTCAAAGAACCACAGCTAAGACTTGAACAGAAATTCAGAAAGACTTTACGAAGTATGACTGTGCACTTGATATAAATAGGTAGCTGGCTAATGAGTTTCACCTGAGTCTAATTAGTAACCATAGCAACCTAGTATTTTTGTCATTCTGACCCCTGGTAGACAGATGCATTGCTACACTGAGCAGGTATGACTCAGCTGAAACCTTACTGCTGCTGCTCATAGGGTGTGAAGGTATACATTACATAAATTAACCCCAGAAATGAAGTCAATCTGCTTTATTATATGAAACATTAGCTTTGATTGGTATTGTCATTCAAGTGGGTGTTGTCTAACCAACTTTTTAAAGGAGCGGTCTGTTATTTTATATCCCTCTGCTGACAGAAAGACTATTATAAGATGTAATGAAGCACTAACGAGATTTCACTTAACAGTTCAGACCAGTTTATTTTAAAAGATACAATTCCAGACATTTTGGAACTTAACATTTTGGTTAAACATCAAGAAATGGGTTCAGATTAAATCTAATAAGATGTAGATGTATGTGAAATCATTTTTAGAAAACAAATTACTAACTGAATAAGGCCAATCTGGATCACTCTATTTAGGCATTTACATCACACAACATATTATTGTCATACTATTAATATGAACACTAGATTTTAAAGAAATATATTTAGGTTTACAGTCTTTTACAGTCTTACAGTAATTGCTTCACCAAGCAAGTGCACTTTCACTACTAAAACAATTACAGTCTGAGTGGACAATGAACTTTCCCATGTTCGGAAACTTTTGACGGGGAATGTATATTTGGAAAGAATGTTTGGAGAAATCCAAGAAAGCATTACAAATTGTATTGATTGTTTGTTAAAATATTGAAAGTAACATTACCTGTATTAGAAGATTTTTTAAGAAACTGTTTCCTGGCCAACATTAAAAATGATCATTGAGCAGGTAATATGTTTGTATTTGTGTGAATGTGTTTTGTGTGGGTACTCGAGTTCTTGTTTGCTTTCACTGTTTTCACGGTTTCAGATTAGAGTGACCTGAACAAATCAGTGATAAAATAAGAAACAGGGCCTGATAAAACATGTTAGATTAGAAAGTTCACGTTCTCAATAAAGCCAATTATTTTTATCTGAGAGATAGTCTATATAGATTTAATATAGATAAAACTAGACCATAGTTCCTTTTACTTTAATACCTGCATCTCTTCTTTAGCCAAAACTCCCACATATATCATGTTTCTGATAAAATCTCAGTGTGTCTACAGTTTCCATCTGTGACACGAGAAGCCAAATAAAGCATGTGATGTTTTGTATAATTTAAAATGCTCATTAGTGTATCATCAAGAGTGGAAGGAAAGATACAGCCTTAATGTTCTCTAATAAATTTTAGTGTAATCACTTAGAATAAGCTTTAGATGATTAGATCCTCTGATGAGCTTGAAGGCCACAGCAAAGTATCCTTCCTAAAGATGAAACAAAATGAAGCCAGTCTTGCCAAAAATGATTCAAATTATTATATTTTAAATTATGAACTAAATTAGGACACTCGAATTGAGGAAATTATAGCCATTCTTAACTAGTAGTGAATATGTTGTAGCTTGCTAGTTAATGGCTAGATCATTGCTGATATTGGTGGCATTGGGTATTAAGTGGACGTGACTGGCAAATACCCATAAGGGCACAGCTACACTGACACAGTCATCCCTATGATGAAGCATGGTGGTGGCAGCATCATGCTCTGGAGTGTTTTTCAGGGATGGGGATGGGGTGACTGGTCAGAATTGAGAGAAGGATGAAATGTAGCCAACTTTGAAGTCCTGATCTAGAGTGCATACAACCTCTGAGTGGGGCTAAGGATCACCTTTCAGTACGAGATGAAACGTACAGCCACGACAATGCTGGAGTGGATTCTGGATAAGTCTCCTTCAGTGGTCCAGGCAAAGTCCGGAATTGAACTCCATAGAATGTCTGTGGTGAGGCCTGAGGATCACAGACGCAGTTCAAAGAGCCCATCCAATCTGATTGAGCTTGAACCTATGACTTATGACTAAAAAAAAAACTTAATCTCTTAAACCTAAACTAACTTAATCTGTACTTAATCTGTACCTTCTTCTTTTCTGAGCACTGAAAAAGCATGTACGTTTTTGTTTGATTCCTAGGTTTGATGACCTGGAGAATATGCCTGAGAAAGAAGAGTTCCTACCCAATCCGACTCATAAGAAGAAAGAAACTCAGTTTACAGATGTAAGTGTTATCAAGTGTGCACAGATTCTCACATAATCTCTTGCATTTGGACAGTTCTAGGTCTGTTTTGAAGTGCTGATACTTGTTGTAAGGGGTGCCAACATTTATGGTTTAGCTGTAGAACTTGAATGAACTGTAGAATATGTTTGACCCTTGGTTACAATGATGTAGGAGATGCGTGAAAACTACACTTTTCTTTTATCTCAACTAAAACTGCGATCAGACCAAAATTTGTCCATACAAGTCAGTTCACTGAAGGAGAAAGGACCCCTGAAGTGAAAGACACAAATTTGCAGTTACTTGCTTTTGCTTTATTTAGGTGAACTTTGACCATCCTCAGATCTGTGTGTCAACAGAAAACAAAAGTATTATGTATTTCTACTTTCTACAGGTTGTTCAGAGTTCAGGCATCGGGTAAAATATGCTGTGAACGTGCTCATTTTCTTTCCATATATATTGCGTAGGGTCTACTTCATAATTTTCTTTTTTTATGTGTTGAGCTATTTTGTGTTTGCGTTTTGTTTGAATATTTCGTTTCATATCAGTAGTAAGTTTTTAGTCGAAGTCTGTTTATTGTTTATAACTGTTTATATAAAGAAGTTATATAAGAGTAATGTTACTTTTCGACTCCGGCTACGTACAAATAGCTCTGTAATTTTCTTTTGCCGTGGGATACATTTGTTCCTGAATGGAAAAGGGGTCTAAAGCAGATAAGCATGAGTATTTTATAACACAGCTGATGTGCTTTAATGCACCTCGTGATTTGGTGCTGTCATTTTAAAAACTGATTTTTGGTTGCCAAAGCAGGTACATACAGGCAACTTCTCCTCTTGGAATTTAAATTTAATCTGAACGTGAAACCTGTCCCATGTATTACTAAATTCTATGTTTTGTTTTTTTTTACAGTTTGTTGGGAAGACCTCATTTGGGATGTCCATCTTCAATCTCAGTAACGCCATCATGGGCAGCGGAATTCTGGGTCTGGCATATGCCATGTCCAACACTGGCATCATCCTCTTTCTGTGAGTCATTTACACTGTGTGTGATTTGTGGAACATTTTAATAAATAGAATTTTCTACAATTGTGTAAAAGCTGGATAATGCCTGGAACAGGAGTAACAGTCACTGCTCCTTTGTATTGTACAGTTTGTCCAAATTCTACGTAAGAAAGTGAGAACATTTCGATTCCCAGTGCAATGAAAGAATGTTAGTGTCTGGAGTTGGAGTGCTTTTATATTTAGCTCTGTTAAGTGTTCCCATGGCATCAAATTTGGGTCTCAGTTAAGTAAAGGTTGGATATAAGTGGGTGTGTGTGTGTGTGTGTGAGAGAGAGAGAGAGAGAGAGAGAGAGAGGGAGAGAGGGAGGGGGGAGGGAGAGTTATGTGGGTTCTCTCCATGAAAAGGCATCCGCTTTACACGTATTTAGATCAGACCGTGTGTGTGACGTGTCGTTCCACATACACCAGTTACAAGATTTATAAGATTTCTTTTTAAAGGAGAATGCCACTGAAAAGAGCCTTTAGGGGAGAACTGAAAGAAAGAAGCATTTCTGTTTCATATTGTGGTTTAACAGTTCATGAGCATTTGCAAATATTTCAGTCCTGCATTTCCATAAGCTCTCAGCAAAACATCAGGCAACAAATACGTTCCCTATGCAGTTTGTACACTTGCAGTATGTTTGCATTCATTTTCATTTGAGTGGTTCCGAGCTGCTAGCAGACAGCAGTGTGAGTGTGGCTCAGCTGCATGATGCCTAATGCTGCTAATGAGATTACATGGCAGATTTATGCCTCACATTGGTGGTACATTTGTTACTGAGAAACTATAATAGCAGATAGATCAAATTCAAAAGGAACCATGGCTGGTGAACCCTGTACACTGACAAACTGCTTTCTCTTGTTTGCTGCTGTTGCTGTAGAATTCTTATCATCCTCATTGCTATGTTGTCTGCGTACTCCATCCACCTGCTGCTGAAGAGTGCTGGAGTGGTCGGTAAGAGATCAACAAATTAACATTTACACCAGTTACAGTTATCATGCAGTCATTATAATCCTTATGATTTATGTAGAATATGCCATTTTCTAGTGATGATTTTAAATTGGGTTGTACAGTATCATCAGACCATCATACAATTTGTTTCTCTGTTATATTAGGGATTCGTGCATATGAACAGTTGGGTTTCCGTGCATTTGGACGAGCAGGCAAAATCATAGCAGCCTGCGTTATAACCGTTCATAACATTGGAGGTGAGATTGAAAAAAATGTTTGGAACCTATCTAAGTAGCGACGCATATGTACAGTAGTGCTGCCTTTACTCATTTCACATGATGGTGCTTTTGTTCTTTCTCTTTGTTGCCCTACAGCCATGTCCAGCTACCTCTTTATTGTGAAGATGGAGTTACCAGCTGTTATAATAGGCCTGTTGGACAAGGAGATGGACTCGTAAGTAGTTTTCTTTCTTCCATTTCTTATTCATGTCATTACCATAAAAAACAGTGGCATGTTTAGACTATGATGGTGGTATATTTAAGGGTGACGTCACACCTGTTACTTAATCTGTGTTGAGTGGGAATCAGAGGCAAGATGTTACACTTAGTTTGGTTTGTTTGGTTTTGTTTCACAATACATATACTGTAAGTAAATGAAGCAAAAACAATAAAAAAAACATTGGCTGGGGACATGTAGAGCTGAAACTGTACCCATTAAATGTTGATTCATTGGCAGAAATCCAGATTAAAAAAGCAAACAGACATTTGCTACACGTGCAAAGATATCACAGAAGTCATTCCAAATAATAGATTAGATTATTATATAAATAGCTTTTGTGTAACACATCCAATGTTTATTTTCTCTTCTCGTCCAAAAATCTTGAACACGTGGCTTCTCTGCACCACTACAGCTCTGTCCTTTGGCTCAGTTTGCGCTTCATGAGTCAGTTTAGCAGCTCGTGTCCACAAAACAATTCATGATGCATGACGTGGTTGATCCCTGGAGCTGGGTTGATTCATGATCAAATCACTTTCTCACTAAAGCCCAGTCTGCAAATATACAGATATTCTGGAATCTTTTGAAAACATTTTTAGCCCTACACAAAAATTCATACACAAATAGCGTATTTGAAATTATCTGCCCACATGAAAATACAAAATTTTGAAAATGCTTATATGAGCATGCCAGCCCACTGATAAAAAAGTCTTTTATATTACAGCGACTAGGATTGGTCTGAAGCTGTGCATTATTTTCGTATAACAGCATAGGTAAATTTGGCTGTAACATGAATGCTAGATTACTGTAATATTAATGCACCCCCGTTCTAATACCTTATTATTTGTGTAGTAACAGTTTATAAAAGCGGTGGGGGATGGGGTAGGGGTTTTCCAGAAAGCAGGTTTAACAAACTCTGAGCCCAACCCTGAACTCTGAGTTGATGAACCCTGATGGGAAAGATGGGAAACTCCATGTTTTTGGTTTCAGAACAGCTGATCTGAGTTCAGTCAACCCTGAGTATGTTCACTCTGAGTTAAGCATGTGCACGACATACAAAAAAAAAGCCTTCATCAATGGAGCTCTAATACTACAATTCATCATGGCATCCAGCACAAAAAAAAGGTCATTTCCGGGTTTCCCAACGTGTGGTGTGCAGACTGCCTCTAGGGGGTGCCCAAGACAAAAAACAGTAATGGCTGAAGTTAAAAATAATACTTAAAAAAAGAAAATCTAAAATAAATTGTTTGAATTGATTTTTTGCAAGTTTGAAAAACATGCATTTAAAAATATCATAAAATGTCAGTGTACTGTAGTCTAATGATTGAGAACATGCAAACTCCACAGAGAAAGGCTCGAGTTTGAACCCAGAACTGTCTTGCTGTGAGGTGACAGTGCTAACTACTGCACCACCATGCTGCCCTAGGCCAATTTAAAATACAAAAAAAGACAACAGAAGGATTTATATGTGTGGATTTGTTCAGATGGACTAAACTGGTTGTTTTGGTCCACACCCCAGTGCGATTGCTGTGTTCTCTCCTACCTAAATTAACCACACCAAGGGGAAAAAGCACCAGCGTTACATATGTGAAAGTGTCCTAAATCTACTATAGAGACTGCCCACTCGACAAATGTTTCATGTTTCACGACATGTCGTGTATGATGGTCAACAACATATTTCACGGTTTAATAAATGGTTTAAGAAATTATCTAATTGTGAATTTGGATGTCTAGTTCTCAAAATAATGTGTGTGCTTGCTTTGTATTTTTTCTCAACCACCATCCTGTTGTGTGTGTCCTGTTAGAGAGTGGTATGTGAATGGAAGCTATCTCATCATCATCGTCAGTATCTGTATCATCTTACCGCTTGCCCTCATGCGCCATCTCGGTACGTCCACCTTCCTTTTATCTTCGTTCTCATTTTCCCGCCATTATCATATTTCATGGTCATTCACCCTTAGAGTGTTTGTTTTAAATCCTTCGTCTTACAGAAGGATGGTCATAATAGACTATTAATGTTGGTTATTGGTGCTGTAATTTGCATATTTACATCATGCTGTAATGTATCACTTTCAGGGTATCTCGGCTACACCAGTGGTTTCTCGCTCACATGCATGTTTTTCTTCCTCATATCTGTGAGTCCAGTTCATTAATCCGTTCATCTCTCCATTCCTCTGCCACAGTCTAATAAATAACTAGTCTGAAAAAGTTTGATTTAAAGACTTTTTTTGTAGAATTCCTTATAAATAAGTATCTTCTTTCATGGTCCAATAGGTCATCTATAAGAAGTTTGTCACTGCGTGTTCATTGGAACACTCCAGCATCAGCACCAACACTACCACTACACCTCTTTTTACAGCTACACCCCCCCATCATCATTACACACACAACAACACTTGTGAGGCGAAACTGATCACCCTCACGCCACAGGTAAGAAATGCTGCTTTCTGTTGCATGTACAGTAATGGAAAAGTAAATCATAAATTAAGTCCCCAAGTGATTATACTTCATAAATCCTAATGTATTTGTATCCTGAAAGATGGTAGCAGTGCTAACAGTAGTCCTAGTGGGAGTAGTAATGTTAGTAGTAGTATCCTTAGTAGTAGAATTGGTAGTCATAGTAATGGTCGAAGTAGAAATTGTAGTAGTAATGTTAGTACTGGTTGTAATACTGGGGGTAATAAAAAGTTTTCAAGACGATGGATTTAATTGGTCTTATTTGGCCCTGTTCATATTCAAAAGAGAACTTTCTGTAGGGGAGATTGAGGCTTGTTGGCTATGGGGCACTTTAACACACGCTACACCTCTAGCTTTCTACAGGAAGTTCGAAGAAAAAAAAAGGTAACCGAGCGAGCATTTTTGGCCCTCAGTTGGAATAACTGATTTCAAGGGAGCGTTGCACTCTGGGAGCGTTGCACTCGCCTACATCGCCAGCGTATATCACAATACATAACACCAGTCAATACACTGTGAATTAATGGATACATTTTATTGTTTGATTTTTTTTTTTAAATGTGTATAATTATTTTGAGAGTATGAAAAATGGAAAAGTTTATCATTGTCCCCGTGGTCGGAAAAAAAAAAGGTCTCGAGGTCTCCCTCTAAAATTACCAGTCCAGCCCATGCCACTTTAATCTGAGACCATTTTAAAATCAAGTTGAAATGTTTTAATTCCAAGATGAGAGCAAGTAAGTGAAAAGCGATGACTGGAGTTGAGTACTACAACACTAGTAGTAGTAGCGGTCAAAGTAATAGTGGTTGTTGTCATGGTAGTGGCAATATAATAATGGTAGTAGTAGTATTGTTAGTAGTATTATAAAATAAGATGTATGGATAAGGGTGTCTGCCAAATGGCATAAATGTAAATGTATTGTTTAGTTATAGTAGTGGAAGTAGTATTCATAATAGTAAGGGTTGTTGTAATTGTTGTATTAATCGTGCTACACTGAAGCTGATGAGCTGTTTACATTGTGTTACACAGGCTGCGTATACTATTCCTATTCTGGCTTTCGCCTTTGTGTGTCACCCTGAAGTGCTGCCCATCTACACAGAACTGAAAAAGTAAGTCTTTATTTTATGGCTCACATACTGTATACATACTATAACTACTTCCATGTCACCTCTGACATGTATTTAATAACATTTTACGTCAAGGTTCTCTTACCTAGCATTATTTAATTCATTATTTAACATTAGCAGGTGTTAAACTCGACATTAATAAACCATAAGTAATGTTAACAAAGTTAAAACCTGTATTAAAGGTGCAGTCATCAATTCTGTTATGTCAAATTCGGCAAATATCTACTCACTGCCCGCTAGTGAATAGATTTCCCATGACTAAACAGAAGTCCACAAAATTAGCTAAAGATAAATGACAGCTTTTTGCTAAATGCTCGTAAGTTACAGCACTCTGGTCTCCAGATGTAAATCCTGAAGGTTGCTTTTGGCTCAGCTCTGAAGTTCTTCCAGTTAACAAACGCATTGGTTTAATTGGTAACAATTAAGCTGTTAATTGCTTATATTGATCATTATTGGCTTAATTTTATTTATGGATGTTATGAAAATGATTGCAAGGTTTGTTTGTGCTGAATAAAGTGTTGAATCATGTCCTTTAAAGGAACCTTGATGTAAACTGTTACCTGCTGTTTTCTTAAACATTTAAGGAATTATTTTATGTTGGTTGCTAATGAATGTCTTTGATTTTGTCTGTGTGTGTATATTCTGTCATTGATCTACACCAGTCCAACTAAGAAGCGCATGCAGACTGTGGCTAACATCTCCATACTGGCCATGTTCATCATGTACCTACTAACTGCTATTTTTGGCTATCTCACTTTCTATGGTAAGCATGTGCTAGTGGTGTGCGACGGAACTATATTTGGGGTTTATGCATGAATATATACTTTAAATGTGCTGTATACACTCTGAGACGTGTGTGTGTGTGTGTGTGTGTGTGTGTGTGTAGGTAATGTGAAAGATGAACTCCTGAAGAGTTACAGCACAAATGACACACTGATGCTGTGTGTGCGCCTGGCAGTGCTAGTGGCTGTCACCCTCACTGTTCCTGTTGTTCTCTTCCCGGTAAAACACACACACACACACAGACACACAGAGTAGTTTTTCTATCATTGTGAGGACCTTCCGTTGATCTAATGATTAGTGTAGCTAGTTAACCTTGTCTTCACTTAACCGTGAACTATTAGCTCTTTAAATAAAAAAAGTTAATCTTTTTTAGTTTTTCAAGTAAAAGATATATAAGCCTTGCATTATTTTAGGACATTAAACACCATCTTGTTATTATTGGTAGATATGGTCCTTTTTGGTCCCCACAAAGGTCTAGATATGTGTACAAACACATGCATCCTTTCAACTGTTGTCATTTCTTTTTTTCTTTTTTTTAAACAACCGTGTGCATTCTTTGCGTGTGTGTTCAGATCCGTCGTGCCGTGCAGCAGCTGCTGTTTCCCGATAAACCTTTCCACTGGGCTCGTCACATCGCCATCGCCGTGATTCTCCTCATCTTGGTCAACATACTCGTCATCTTCGTCCCCGACATCAGAGAGATCTTTGGTGTCATCGGTGAGTTTCTCCAGCATTCATTACTGCGAAAAGGCTGGATTTAAAGGCTGTTATCATAGCGAATGATTTGAAAATAGTAATAAGATCAGATCAGATAAGATAAGAACTTTATTTATCCCGAGGGAAATTCTTATGCCATTGGCATGTTCAGTGCAACAAGAGAAATAAAGATAGTGCAATGAAGATTTTAAAAGAGAACAATAGTAATTGTGCAAATATACAAAGATATGACAGATTATTATTAAATACAGATTATTAGTGTAGGTTATGAAAAGTGACTTAGTACTTGTGCCTGAGTAAAATGAGACAGCAGCTTGTGATGACAGGATGGGACTAACAAACTGCCGTAAAGGCTGAAAAAGATCACCTACAGAACGAAGAGGAGTTATAAAGCCTTACTGCCACAGCTAGGAAGGATCTCCTGTGGCGTTCGGTTCTGCATTTGGGGTCAATGAGTCTTTTGCTGTGTGTGCTCTGGTGGTTCAGCAAGGAGGCATTCATGGGGTGAGAGGGGTTGTCCATGATCCTGAGGAGCTTTTTCAGCATTCTCCTCTCGGACACCTCCGTCAGATCCTTTAGTCTGACGCCTAGGACAGAACCAGCTTTTTTAATCAGCTTGTTCAGCCCGTTGTAATCTGATGTAGTGATGCTAATGGTGAAGGGCTAACATAAAGTAAACCTTTTTTTCCTCTCAGGAGCCACATCAGCACCCACTCTTATTTTCATACTGCCTGGAATATTCTACATCCGCATCATACCTGAAGAAAAGGAGCCACTGAAATCTCGGCCAAAGATCCAGGTGAATATACTATGCTACAAATTTATTTCTACACGCGTTCTGTGTGGGTCTAATGCACACATTTTACTGAAATTATTGTTCTATTATAACACACACACATTTATGCTATATTGAATAAACTGGCAAAAAAAAGCATTTTAATGTAGAAGAGAAAAAATTGCAAAACATAAGAGATTTGATTTGCAGTTCAATCCTCAAATCAGTATCAACAGCATTAATGATTATAGTAAGTACAGTGTGTAGAGTAGTAGCCTGTAAGTATTAACAATAAAAATATAATTTTCCTTTTGGGAGTATAATTTAGCCAGGGAGACGTAGATGTGGGTCAGCTCATTAGTCCTTCAGTCATTAGACAGACACATTTACTTACAAGAGGCAGCATGAAGCGGTGATGTGGATACTCAACCATGCTTGGACATCATTATGGGGTTTTTTGTTGTTGTTTTTTTTTAAGGTCGTTATTTCATCTCACCACTAAAACACTTTAGATGCAATTTTCTTAATTTTGGTAGTCTGATTTTAAAACTCACACTCAGTTTTCTATCCGATTTCAGTTGTAAAGAGTTCAACTGTCTATGCATGCATTCATGATACCATTGGTTTCAGAAAGGGTTGCAAAAGACTTCTTAGATCATCCTTTATTCTGTTAACCATTTTTTTTTTTTCAGCAAGATCGGACAAAAGTATCTTACGGAAGTCAAGAACGACTGTGTTTGCAATAATTTTTTATTAGAGTTAATTATTTTGTTATCTTGAGATAACCAAGCTTGTTTTCTTGAGATTTATAAATTTTTTTCATTCATCATCGACAGACTGAATATAAATATGAAATCACGTTCACCAGAAGGTCACTTTTATTTATTTCTTACCTTAACGTATTTTTATGTACATGTAACGCAAAACAACGTGGGGCGAACTTGACCATGCTTTTTGAAGTGGAGCCTAGCTTGGCCACAGAATAACTGTTAAAGACATCATTAAGGCCATCCAGTTTGCCATGTGACCTGCAAGACCATCCGACTGTACACAGTGACCCCCACATATAGCCTACAGACGCGTCACTGTGACCCTGGACTTTTTTCAACAAATCTATGGTGTAGGCAATCATTATAGGCAGTCTGTCAATAATGAATGAATGAAAAAAAAAAGAAGAATAAATTAATAAACAAATAAAACGCATAAATAACTACATAAAACCAATTGAATGCATTTTAAATAGAAAAATATCTGATCTTGGTTAAGTGTATTTATTTAGTCTATGATAATTTCCAAAATATTACAATTCACAAACTTCAACAAGCGTGTTCGATTTGGGTTGGAAAACATTTGTCTGTAGGACTAACAATGTTACGCAACACTTCTATAGTGCCACCATGCTAGTCTTCCCACTCATCTGAGTTACATCTTAAATGTTTATATTTGTTTATATCTTTTGCCCTTCAGGCAGCAATATTTGCGACTCTGGGCTTCATCTTCATGGTGATGAGTATTACCTCCATCGTCGTACAGTGGGTGACTGGGGGCAATGGAGTGGGAGGACACTAACAGATATCAGGACAGGAGAGCAGTAAGGATGCACACAGAAGCACACACACTTTCCATCACTTACTATCAAACATGCGGACCTCTAAAACCAAGGATGCTGCAGCCCACAACCAAAGCCATGATACGCTGCAAAATACTCTGAATACGTCACAAAGACTCATGTCGTCTTCATATAAGAGTCCCATAATCTGCCACCACTATAAATACTGGACCTGATGCCTGCTGGATGGATGGATGGATGGATGGATTACAGCAAAACGGACATCATTCAATAAGGAATTTTTCAAATTGTATTAATTTTATTTTAATAGCATAACGTAGGATTTATTGGATTTGTGAGCAGAAAGAACACTGATAAGCACTCTAGCACTGCGACACCCTTACAGTAAACATTTTTTCTGAACTCATTTATTCTTATACTGGCATATTTGTACTGTATTCTTTGGCCGACAAAGCTTAACTTGTATGTACGATATAACCTGATTTAAAAGTAAGTTTTCCTTTTTACGTCTGATTCTGTGCACAGCCATATTGATTTGACATCACGCAATAAACAGGAAAGGACCTTGGATTTGATAAGACTTACCCCAGTTACTCCAAGGCATTTTTTGTCATGAATTTACTCTGTTGAGAAAAAGGGTTCACGAAGTTGTTCAAAAATGCTAACTGCACTATCTATAGCAAATGCTATACTATACTACAATACAATACAATACAATACATAATTTATCCCTTATTTAAAAGAACCATTTTTTCCTCTTTTTGCTATAGGTGCTGTTACTCTTTTTCCAAAGATCATTACAATAAATAGAAAACGTCATAAATACATTTTTCAGTTATATTGTACACAAAAACAAATCTAAATTGTAATTTAGAATTATTCATAAATGTGTATATATATTTAAATATTACCCAGTCCTACTCTGTACTATGTGAAATACAGTTAAGACTACAGTAATAGCTGCCGTATGCAGTCGCTATACCAGTGCTTTACCCCTTCAGAAGAATTTGTATTGAAATTTTAAGAGAAATGAATATATCGTGTTGTATATCGACACCGGCTGTGCTTCAGCTTATACCATGGTATAAATTTTAGGCCATACCGCCCAGCCCTATAAGTAACCCTGTCGACCAAAGACCAGCGTAAAGACCAAAGACAAATATTTAAAACCATATTACAGCAAGAAAATGCAAACTACATGGTGTTTAAATAGAATGTGGCACCCAGTTAAGCTGAATTCAGACAAAAAGTTAGGCTAAATATCTTGTATAATATTAAAGTATGAAACATAAAGTAGTACAAAATGTAAAATATTGTTTACATAGGAAATGTCGGCAGATATAGCTATCTACATAGCGTGTTTTTTTACATCACAGCAGTGTGCTTAAAGAGCAATTTGTCATTTTGTAAGCAAATTACTGGGAAGACATGTTCATTGTTTTTTTATTTGTGTATTTATATGTTGTAAATGGTGTAAGAGAACTTAGTGCAGAGATAAGAAGACATTTTGATGATGTGTGTGTTTTCTGTACATCTTGATTTGCAGAAAGGCTATAAAATCATTAAGAGCTCACTTTAATTATTACAATGCATGCAGAAGAATTTCACTGTCTTTTCTATTTACACCGAATTAAGAAACACAGAAACACAACTTGCTCTATTTTCTGTAAATGCTGGTTCTTTATTCTGATCACTCATATAGGTTACTCCTACAGATTACTCCTACTTCTACTCTGTAAAGCATCATTTCTGTCTTTATTTGTGGTTATTTTCTCTCTAATGCATGACCTAATTTGTTCTAAATGATTTTTACACAAAGTTCCAGTTACTGGTGTAGGATTTCCCATCAGCCATGGGTAAAGTGTTTTGTGATAGTCACTTGCAAACAATATAATATAGAAAAGCATCTGTGTGCAGTGGCCAGGGAAAACCCTTTACATGGTGAAATGTGGTCATTTCCTACTATATATATAGTTCATTCAAAACATTTCTGAAACATTTTTTTTTTTTGCATGCAAAAACAAGTCACATTTCATTCCCCACCCCCAGATTGCATTTATCATTTCATGGACATTTTGACAGCCAAAATCTGATTACAAAAATGAACCGCTTAGGATTATATTTGAGCTGGAGTGTGTGTAGCCACACAACAATTTGATCATTCTGGCATTTTTATAGAAAGCCCAGGTAAGATTGAAAAAAAATGACTATTGTCATATAATTTTGGCAAAATATATTTAGTCCTGTAAAACCTTTGTACAAATGCAGGAGTTCAGCTGCAATAATATGACGGGTTTCTTAAACCACCACACAAATGACTTCTGAGGTATAAACTTTGCACTTTTATTTGTTAGCATCTGGTTATTTTAGCAACACATGTTGGATATTCACGTCACCGCTAATGTCTAGTTTCTCTGTATAACCAGTCTCTGAAGTGCTGTGTACTGTAGGTCATGTGAACAGTATTGATCCGTTGGACCAAAGTGTTGCCAAATATTATGTCTGGACTAAAAAGATTTGATATAAATTTTGTATAAATGTTTGTTAACATTGACCAAACGTTCGCTGCAAGAATTTGTGTAAAAATAAGAAAATAAGTTATTTGTAAATAGGTTTAAAGCTGGGTCTACATTTTATATCTAAACATTTCTGGAAAAAAATATTTTACCATCAAACTGAAAGATATTACAAAAAATTCCATTTGATTGTTAAAAGTGCATATAATGAAGCAATTTATTTGAATATTAATTAATATATTTGCAATTATTTGGGTAAAAAGGATCTTGTGTGTAATCAGTAAATGAAGGCAGTTGTCATTTTTTTTCAATAAAGTTTAACTGAGGTAAAGAATCTTTATTCGGATTGGTCATTTTCTCTTTTTTTATTTTAATGATCCTCCAGAGGTAATCACATGACTTTGTATATAAAGAGATGTATAACAGGTTTCATGTAAATTGATATTTTATGTTATGAAAAATGGGAGCTGGGAGAATATACACTCACCATCTGTTTTATTAGGAACACCTGTATGTCTGCACATTCATGCAGTTATCTAATCAGCCAATCATCTGGCAACAGCACAATGGACAATGGGAAAAGTCAAGAGCTTCATCGAACATCACAATGAAGAAAGTCTTTTTAACCATGCCGTGCTTGTTGCTGACAGATGGGCTGATTGGAGTATTTTAGAAACTGCTGATTTCCTGGGGTTTTCACACGCAACAGTCTCTACACAGAATGGTGTGAAAAACAAAAAAACGTTGAATGAGTGATAGTTCTGTGGGTGGAAATGCCTTGTTAATAAGAGAGGTCAGAGGAAAATGGCCAAAATGGTTCAAGCTGCCAGGAAGGATATAGTAACTGGATGGGCTACAACCACATTGGGTTCCACTCCTGTCAGCCAGAAACAGGAATCGGAGGCTATCATGGGCACAGACTCACTGAAACTGGACAGCTAAAGATCAGAAAAAAAATCATCGTGTCTTTTTCCAGGATTCAACTGTCCTGGAACCTGATGTGAACTTCTGCTGTTGTAGCTCATCCACCTCAAGGTTTGATACTTTTCTGCTCACCTCAGTTGTAAAGAATGCTTATTGGAGTTATTGTAGACTTCCTCTCAGCTCACGCCAGTTTGGTCATTCTCCTCCGATCTCTCTCATCAACAAGGCGTTTCAGTCTGTAGTCCCTCCACTCGCAAGATGTTCTGTGTTTTTGGCAACATTCTGTGTAAACTCCAGAGAAAATGTGACGCTCGCAGGAGATCATGGCCATACCCACCACTGACGTCTCTGAGGTGTATAGAATATATTCAAAAATATAACAATTGCCTAAAAATAAATCACCTTTGGTTCTGAAAAGATACTGTACAATGCCATTATAGCCAACTTTCTCATCTGATCACCGGCATGACGTCATTGCTTTAGCGTCCTTGGGTGGAGTGAATGATCTTGTGATTACTACAAAATCTTTACTCAACACGGTGGTTCTCCATCACGATGTCAGCCAGTAAGTTTCACTTGAGTGAATTAAAGAGCTAGCTAGCTGACATTAGTTCCATCCAACCAATGTCTGTTTGATAAACTTTCGATGAAAGATCACTTCATTTCAGTTTGTGTAAAGGCTTGAAATTGAGATACCCCTATATGTTTTTATTTTCTGTGCAAGATTATGCTAGACTAGCAGACGCTGGTAATGTTTGCATGTACTATAGGCTCAGTTTAACAACACAAACCTAGCCTAATTATAGCGTCATAATATAGTATTATCATATAAAACACATTTTGTTTAGGATTATCTACTATTTGAGACACGTTTCTATGATTCAAATCCAAAATTATGCAAACACAAAGATGAAATAAAGGTGTGTATAATTTTACTAAATAATTTTTTAATACATTTTGGCAAGAGAGACAAGTGAGGCATCACTGATAAAGGGACACTGGATAGAGAGAACCAAGCGTAGAGGACAGACAGATGAGATGAGAGGGCTGATGTCGGTCAGACACATTTCTACATGAATTGGATTCAGCCAAGTTTAAAAATAAACATAACCATAAATATATCCGCAAGCGCCGACGACGGGCACTTGCACTGCCACATTAACATTACACACCAATTTAAAGTGTCCTTTTTTACTAGGCTGAGATGGGTGAAAAAGCCACTCTTTCTGTTGTCAAATGGTGGCGCAAGAGCCAGTCTATGGAGAGGCATCCAGCAGGGGCGCTAAACCTGAGGTGGCTTCACTTTTAGAGACAATACGCTGTCCAGGTTTCCTACGGTCGATGGATTAGGACAACTGAAGTTCTTGACCTGTATCTGCATGATCTTTTTGCAATAGGCTGCCTCCCCATGATTGATTAAATGGACAATTGTATGAATGTGCAGGTGTACAGGTGTTCCTAATAAAGTGAACAGTAAATATACATCTCTGGTTTAAATGGACAGAAAGGGGAAACTGTGTTGAAGCAACAAAATGTAAGGAAGTATATTTTTAGCAAACTCATTAGACTGCACATCCTTTCTTTTACAGCTTTTACAAAGTTGATTGTATTTACACAGTGTGAGAAAAGCAGAATGTTTTTTTCTATATTAAAGAATAGCGTGATCAACGTGACAGTTCCACAAAAAGTGATTAAATAATGGGAAAAGGACAAAAACATGTCAGTGATTTTAATAATTTTTAGCCAGTTTCTTGGAAACACCTACATACACCTTGATCCTTTCCTCTGGAAACTGTTTTTTTTTTAACAAACTGGTTTATTAACAAAAAAGACAAGCAACATTTTACATAAAGAATAAGGTTTGTGGAGTGACATCAGTTCAACAACAGGTGTGCCAAAGTGCTTTATACACTTACATTTTATGTAATTCTGTCATTATGTGTAAACTCTTCTGGACAATAACTAGCCGGCAAGCTACCTAGTTAACCGAGTAAGTTCAATGTTATTTAGCAACAGTCTGATTCATGATTTTACTTTCGGACAGCATGTAGCGCACAATATTTTAATCGAGCATGAAAGATGGCATCTGTGATTATGCAGCTAATGCAGCAGAGAGACTTGAAAACATACCAGCCATATATAGAATCCCAAATATGCAGCACACTACTGGGCATAAATTGCACTACATTACTCAATAACATTTACATTTACGGCATTTGGCAGACGCCCTATAAAACTGAACATTTCTTTCAGATAAACTAATATGCAAGGTAACCATTTAGCTGTATCATTATTACTTCACATACAAAACAATTCTGAAACAACAAAAAGTTGTTATTTTATGATATTTTCCAGTAATTAGTAAAAGGTAAATGATGCAATTTGAATTTCCATGCCCGTCCGCCATATTCATTTGCTCCTGTATGTCTGAAGAACATTCGTGACTGGTGGACATGGTGTTCAATAGGGCACCTGACTATCTCGTCTCGCCACATGATAAACTCCTCCACTCCCACTTTTTGAGGGGTCCAATTTGATTAAAATTCCTAATGCTATTCTGAACTAGTTTAGTTTAGTTATATCTTTGTTCTGAACTTTATAAGTGACTCATTACTTTCTTCGAACAGGTTCTAAAGCTGTCCTTGGTGAAATGACTACAGATTAAATATACGCTAGAAAGCTACATTAGTTACATACATAATCTTTTCTTGGATGAAGTCCCTGTACCCATTTGTTTGTGAATTCCACATGGATTTCGAGTGACCTGTAATTTTTGCATTGTTCATAAGGACTGACTTGATTATTACGCTGATTTTCACCAAATTTTGCATCTTTGTATCCATTAAAAATTCATCCTTGTCAAGTCCTTTCACTTATAAGCTCTTCTGTCACTTCCAAACCAAACAACATTCTTCGCAATGTCTGCTTGTAAACACTGTAAACATTGAAAATACAATGTTGCAGATATAATATAGCAGATCAATCCCACAGTGAAACGGTGATGAATGAGCTTGAAACTGAATGAAAATGTGAAAACGGATTCTGGGTTCCTCATAGACAAGTCTGTTTAATGCTACTCCACACACTACGTATTTCTTCAGTCATCAGACGACAATATGAAGGTAAATTAGATTAGACTTTATATAATAGTGCCATCTAGGGGTCATAAACATTATTACATCATAACAATGTATACAAAGTATATTGCTAAATAATATCACAAACTTTTTTGAGGGGGAAATGCACCTTTAATAGGTGACAGGCTGGGCCAACATTCAGGGTTCTGTGATAGGAACAATCCCCCAAAAAACTTTATTTTAAAGTAAAAAAACCCCTGATGAAACCATGTACATTCATGCATTCACTCATTCAATCATTTATTCATGTTCAGTATCCACTTTATCTTAGTCGGGGTTGCAGTGAACCGAGACTATCCAGGGAACTCTAGGTGAAAGGCAGGAATAAACACTGGATGGGATGTGAGTCCATTGCAGGGTACCATGCTCCCACACATACACACAGACACACAAACACTTATTCATACCTAGGGGAAATTTAAAATAGCTAATCTACCTTCTGACCTAATTTTGCATGGTGGAAAGAAACCAGAGAACCCACGTGCACACAGTGAGAATATGTGAAACTCCACACTGACAGTTACCCAATGTTGTGGACCAAATAAAGGAGCCCAGAGACGTGTGGTGCAAGTGCATGCTACTGTATTACACCTTTTGTGGGTTTTTTTGTTTGTCTGTTTGTTTGTTTGTTTGTTCATAAAACAAAAAATTTATTGGTGCCCAATAAAGTATTTCATGTTGAATATTACATTTAGTGAAAGTGAAAGAAAACACAACTAACCCAAAACCCAAAACCAAAGTAACACTAAACCCTAGTGCGTACCTTGCATAAATACGTAACAGCGATGCTGGCAGATTAAGACTTCAACGCTGTGGATTTAAGTTAACATCTCAGAAAACCACTGTGACATTATTTTATATTAGTGACACTTCCTGTTATTTCAGTGGCACTTCCTGTTCCACTGTTATTATGAGTCAGTGGCAAAACTTTCTGTGTTTAAGATATAATCCATGTTATGAAGTTGGATTCATAAATATGGTGAGTCTAGTCTATAGGAAGGTTAAAACGACTTTGCTGCATGTTAAAAAAAATGTTTAGATACTATTAGGCCTTACAGTGACATCCTAAAGTTGCTGGTAGCAAATCATCATTCTGCGAGCAATGGCACGAGTGAGTGTGTGAAAATAGAAAAGAGAAAAAAACCAATGTGCTTGTCCACTTCCTGTGAGAAGCCAGTGCTCGCTGTAAGCTATACAACAGAAGTAGGAAGAGAAACCTGTTTGTGTCATCTGGGGTCTGCTGAGCTAAAAGAGAAAAAGAGAGAAAGAGAGATCTTGCTTTCTTTTAGGGCTCTGAAACCTGTTGAGGGTAAAGTAGTGTCTGAGGGCCAGTAGGAGGTCATGAAGCGCAGGTCGAAAGAGAAAAGTCAGGACACGGTGGGCAGCCGTTTGCTCAGTGCTCAGGAGAATGAAAAAGTGGAGGATCTGCTGGGCAGGAGGTGTATGGTAAGTACACAGCCTGTTATGGGGTGAGGTGGGTTCTGGGTGACAGGATTTTCTGTGTAAGTGCAGATCTTCGTACTACAACAAAAACTACAGTTTCCTGTTCTGAATTCATTGTGGTTGTAGATTTTAGATGAGTGCGATATGTACCAAATCAGTGTAGTTATTAAAATATGCATATAACATTCCTTTTAAAAGCTTCAAGTGTAATTAATTAGTTTTTACTGTTCATTAATGTTCATATTCAATAAAAAGTGACCTCGCAAATTGACAGAAAATGCTTATTTTGATGCAATTTTTGAACTCTTGATTAGGTTTAATACCATTTTTACATATTTTTAGCCTGACCATTGTGTATCCTAATTTTCTTTTATAAAAGATTTTTTTTTTTTTTTTAATAAAAGTTCTATTTTTTTGCACTCTTCTGGTTCCTAAGATACCTGAACCAGATATTCAGTGTTCCTGTTTGCAGGTAGAGAGGTAAAATGTTATTAATCATTTTGTATTATGAACTTCGCATTCTCATTTAGTTTATTTACTCGCTTTCATTCAAAGCGACTTAAGAACGAGGCAGAAAAGATCCAAGCACAAAGCTGAAAAGTTGTTCATTAAGGGCCTTTTTCAAGCGCTAAACAGAGGCTCTGAATTAGTTATGGGATTTGAACTCACAACCTTCCAACCTCTTGTAAAGGACTATAACCATTACTGTTATAGCATCAGGTGAAGACACAGAGACGTGCATCAAATACTGCCATTGTTAACAAAAACAAAAAAAAGGAAGAAATGAAAGAAAGGGAAGGAAAGATAACTACACACCGATGCTCAGTGGGTTTAACCCGACATAATTTTTTTTAAAAACCTGGTATGCGGGCAGACAAAGCTAGTTTGACAATAGATGTTCGCTGCAAGACATAAGGTTTGGTTAATTCTGGTTCAGAACCTGTGAACAGAATAGATAATTACAAGCTTCATTTTTCTCATAAATAGTTGTTAGTAGACTGTAGATCTTATGCATGTTTATATATTAATGGATTAATGAATATAACTTTTTCAGCTTCTCGGGTGAAATAATGTATTCTCTTAAAATGAATGTGAACGAGATTCTCCAGATTCGCAAAAGTGCATTTTAAGAGAAAAGGCTTATTATAATAATACCGTACTTAGCCTTTTTTTCAGCCCCTTGGGTCATTGAGGAGGAAGTGCTGGGTGATTAAGGGATCTGAGAAAAAAAAAATTCAACATCAGGTAGAAAGGTCAAGCTGATTTTAAGCTAAATTCCTGTTTTAAGGTCTGTGCATATAAAGCATTTGATATATAGATATTTGATGTGTTCATTATGAAATTATTTGAAATAACCAGTTTATAGTCGATAATATATAAAAGTGTATATTATTTAGCAGAAAAACCGCAAACTACGTTTTGTATGTGCTCACTCCATTTCAAGATAGTCTATTCTTAATAGGGAAGTTCTTCTTAAGCTTCCCCTGTAGGTCCATTGCTAAACATCCTAAAACCTGTAACGCATACACAGTAACAAGCTGTCTTCCATAGTGATGGTCATTTTCATCTTCTCTTAATATCAATATTTTTCATTGAGGGTTTAGTGTCAATTTCAGCACGTGAACGTGACAGATTTCTGAAAAAGTTCACCATATCATTCTGAAATCTACTGTAAATCTATGCACTCACGGTGTTTATATACAAAATGGAGTCAGAAGAACAGAAAACTATTCATACTATTGCATGAATTCTTTACATTTAACACATTGTGTCAAGACACTACTACAATAAGAGCTTCCTCTATTTTAAATCTGCCATACTGCGAAGACTCGTTCCAGTGCGTGCACAGCTGAGAGGCTTGCTTTGGTTTGTAAATCTTGCGTGAAAAATTTGATTAGTACTGAATGTCTAGAGCCTGAATTGACCATTGTTATAATGTCCATTGATTTGAATATAGTTTGGCATGTGAACTTTAGGCCTGTAGGTTAAACCATTAAACTCCCAGGAACCAATTGTATATTCTGGAAAAGCTGTGTTTTCACATGATTACAAAACTATTAAAAACTCTTAAAACTATAAAAAAAAAAAAAAAAAAAACAGACTGTACTTGCTGACATGTTACTTGTTAGCCTGAGAGCTTTAGTGTGTATGGGTTATGGCAGGGGTGGGGGGTTTGTGTGTCTTGAGGTGTGAAAACAGTCATGTACTTTTCCTCTAAAGCTTTTTGTGAACAGTGGGCAGGGGTAACAGAGGAAGTGTGCTCTAGACACTTCCTGTCACAATTCATCTACCGTGTAGCCAGTGATGCACCCTATTTGTATGCAGCTTCCAAGAAAAATATTCATCACAAGTCCAAACACAACATATATGAAGGTGTACCGTTCTCAACTCCAGAAATAGCAAATCATGTCTTACTATACAATCATATGTTTGCTTTGTGTTGTCCTGCGTGTTCGTACTGTCTAGTCTCTGTGTACGACAGTGGTGCAGTTGTTCATGGCTCTGCCACACAGCCCCAACAACTGGAGTCAGCAGCATACAGGCGTGCTCTGCTTCGTAAAGGACAATCCTCAGCGCTCCTACTTCATCCGCCTCTACGACATCATGGTACTGACGCTTGTACACAATTTTTAACCTTTAAGGACCTCAATTAAAAACACACTTGTAGGTCTAAGTATATAATTTTGTCACAAGAACAACAACAACAATACACACACACACACACACACACACACACACACACACACACACACACACACACACACACACACACACACACACA
>JAQQZR010000039.1:10866889-10880248 GCA_030068235.1 Notoglanidium macrostoma | reverse complement strand
CACACACACACACACACACACACACACACACACACACACACACACACACACACACACACACACACACACAGAATAAAGCCACATACACAATGACAATAACGTAGAAAAGAAAGAGAGAATGAATCATTCTAAATTGTTGCAGAGTGAATTATTTAAAAAAAAAGAAGCATTTAACAAGTCACAGTATAATTTCAAGAAAGCTTTGCCTAAACATTAACCTTTTCCTAGTACGCCTGTCCCCAATTTGTTACCATCTGCCTACAGTGAGATATGATGTTAGATAGCTTACTATAGAAAGTCCATGTAGAAAATATTTTACCTGTGATTCTGCAAGTAAAAGAAAATCGCTGCAAAGTGAATGAGTGTTTTTAAATTGTAAAAACAAAAACATAAATACATGTTTGTGGTTAATTGCAGTGTACATTGAAAAAAAAAAAACAAACAAACAAAAAAAACCCTTTCTGTATTACTTGCCAACAGAGTTTTTATTTACTGATAGAGACTTTAAAGCACTTATGTAAGTTGCTCTGGATAAGGGCGTCTGTCAAATGCCGTAAATGTAAATGTAAATGTAAATGTAAATGTAAATGTAAATGTAAATGTAAGTACTGTCTACCACAGTATACTGTATTGAAATTAAATAATGAATATATGCTCAAAGTGCAAACTTTAATTTAAGGGTATTTATATACAAATAAGGTGAATAGCAAGAGAATTACAGCACTTTAAAAGAGTATAAATAATTGGACAAACTAACAATCATAAATTAAATCATCATTTTTAATATTAGTTGCAAATCCTTTGTAGTCAATAACTGCCTGAAGTATGGAACTCATAGACATCACCAGATGCTGGGTTTCTTCCCTGGTGATGCTCTGCCAGGCCTTTACTATAGCTGTTTACAGTTCCTGCTTATTCTTGGGGTGTTTTGTCTTCAATTTTGCCTTCAGCATGTGAAATGCATGCTCAGTTTGATTCAGGTCAGGAGACTGATTTGGCCAATCTTAGTTCTAGGTTCCCTCCAAAGTGTGCTTCAGATCATTGTCCATCTACACTGTGAAGTGTCATCCAGTGTGTTTTGAAGCATTTGGCTGAATCTGAGCTTATAATTTCAACCTATACACTTCAGAATTCATCCTGCTGCTTTTGCCAATCTGTCCAATGGATGTTTTATTCTATGTATGTTTTTTTTAGTTTTAAGATATTTTTAATTCTTTAAACTGGTCTTTCTGTTGACTGTTGAAGCTTATCAATAGTTTACATCTTGTGGTGGACCCTCTGTATTTACTCCAGTGAAGACTTCTCTGGATAGTTGACTTTGACACAGCTATGCCTACCTCCAGGAGGGTATTCTTGATCTGGCCAGCTGTTATGAAGTGGTTTTTAGTCACCAGGGAAAAACTTCTTCTGTCATCCACTACAATTTTTCCTTCATCTTCCAGGTCTTTTGCTGTTCCATGAGCATTCTTTCATTTAAATAACATACCAAATGGTTGCTTTGACCACACCTAATGTTTCTGCTATCTCTCTGTTGAGTTTGGTTTTGCTGAGTGATGGCTTGCTTCACTGGAAGTGACAGCTCTTTGTGCTTTATAGTATAGTGTGAGCTAACAGGCACACACTCCAAATGCGAGTGTCGCACTTGAAATCAAATCTAGATATTTTATGTGCCCACCTGTATGTGACATGTACTAAAGTTTCTCCACATTTGTCACCTTTATTGTATGTAAAATATGAAACACATATATAAAGTGCTGTAATCCCTGCATCGTTCATCTGATTTGCATGCACATACAGTACCTTCAAGTTAAAGATGAAAATTTGCAATTCATTATTTTACTATTCATTTTTTAATTTCAAGTCTAATGTACTGTGGTAGACAGCCAAATAACAATAACTGTCAATGTCTAAATATTTATAGATCTGATTGTATATAAGAATATTTGGAGACAAGTACACTGCCAAGTACACATGCGGGTAATTTTTCATTGCAGTTTGCTTATTGATTTAGCATTTACTCCCATGTGTATGTACTGTATACTTGAAGAGTACAGAATTGTACTTACTAATGTGGTTATGGAACTTATTTATAAGTATACTAAATACGTAGGACAGGACATCCCTCCTCTTTCAGTAAAAAAATGTCTATCTGAAAGAAACAATCTCAATATTATAATCCCAATATTAGCAAATTTTCAAAATGATTTTATCATTATGTAAACTTAAAGTGTATTTATTATGTGGTTCACTTGCAAAGTAAACTACAGTAAGTAGTAAGTGTATAGGTACTAATAATATAAAAACAGACTCATGTAGTTCATATAATTCATTTAATTAATTAATTCATAGTTATACTTTTTGTCCCATCACGCAGTATGTAGTATATACAATAGTGCATTATGTATAGCATATCATAACATGTGTTTAATACACCAAGAGTACTTGTAATACAGTAATTGTAAAATGTATTTTATTTATTTACTGTGACTGAACTTGAAATGTGTCTCCATCCCAGGCAAGTAAACTTCTTTGGGAGCAGGAGCTCTTTAGCCAGTTCACCTATCGCAAACTCATGCCCTTCTTTCACACCTTCCACGCAGATGTGAGTATTCAGTTACTTTTCTTGTTGTAAGTATGTAGTAGTTTAACTATTAACACATATCAGTGTTACAGTGTATTAATGTATGCTGTCATGCTTCGCAATTGCTATAAGTTGAAGTCAGGTCAAAACCAAAAGGGGCAATCTCTCTGAGTAGTTTCTAGTCATCTGAAAATTGTACTGGTGGTTTTTGTGGGAATCATTTTAAGAACTGTGACCGCAATGTGTTCTTTCTCAGGATTGCCAGGTGGGCCTAAATTTTGCAAATGAGGAAGAAGCTGAGAACTTTTTCGTTATGGTGGATGAGAAGATCAACCAGAGAAATAAACACTTGGGTCAGTTAAACAAGCATGGCCATGAATAAGAAAAGGTCTTGGTTTATCATTGTCTAAAACATGTATATCATTGTCTAAAATGGTAGAATTTATAGCTTATACCTGGCCTGATACTTAATGGTTTGAAATGCTAACAGCTTCCTCTTGTATGATTTCTTTAGAGAAGCGCCAGGGTAAAGGCCATAATCTCAGTCCAGGTAAAACTGAATATTGGTCGTATTAGCTGACAAACAGCATGCTCATGTATTTGCACTTTGTAAATACCATTTTATTTTTTTTCAGCTCATGATGCATTGCCACCACTACCTCCAAATGGTAAGTAATGCATTAACAATAAAATGCTTTACTTCACATGGCAGTGCCAAAAAAATTTGTGATCTATAATTAGTTATTTGAACAATTGTATTGTTTCCTTAAGTTTTCATTGCTTATGTGTGGTGAAACTTTTAAAACTAGGTTCTGGAAGTCAGAATCAATTTCCTTTGGGAAACATCCAGAATCAGGCCCCTCCAACCAAGTCAAAGAAAGAGAAAAAGGAGAAAGAGAAAAAGAGCAAAAAGAAGGGCTCTAAATTATCCAAGGCATTAATTGGAGCACCTAGTGGGTTTACGTGAGTGCTAAAAGATTTGAAAGTATTTTGCGCTTCGGCTTTTGCTGATCATGCTGCTTAAGACCTTTCACATTGTGTTTTCCTTTGATTGACAGCCACTGTTTGTAAATAATATGGAGCGGTGAAGAAGGACTAAGCTCTATATAGGTATTATGCTTTATATGTTTCAGCCATGTTGGGCACCTTGGTATGCAGAACAATAGCATGGACCCAGATTTGATGAAGCTGCTGTCACGTGCTGGAATCAGTGAGGCAGATATGAGAGACTCTGAGACCTCACAACTTATCTATGATGTCATTGAGCGCTCAGGTGGAATGGAAGCAGTCAAGAAGGAAGTGAACCAGGATGGTAAGTTTATGACCAAATGTAGATTTATGAGCTTTTGCTGTGTGGCAAAACAAAACATTGCATTTGGTACATGTATTCAAATGTGCATGTCCCCTGCAGAACGTCCTCCACCTCCACCTCCTGGTGCTCGTCGGACATCTCTTCCCCCAGTGCCTCCTGGATCTTCTTCAGCTCCTTTTCCCTCACAAGGTCGTTTAGGACCCTTACCACCTCCTCCTGGAGGAACTCCATCCACTGGCACTAGGTCCTCTTCAGTACGTTCTCCACCAACACCATCAGCAGCACGCACAGGACCCCTACCACCACCTCCACAAGGAGGACGTAGAGGGCCTTTACCCCAAACCCCAGGTTCACAGGTAGCACCTTCAGCAAGAAGTGGACCCCTACCACCAGTACCAGGAGGGCATAGTGCTCCCCTTCCCCCTCCACCAGGAGATCGAGGTGGTACTCCATCATCTGCTACTCTTCCACGTAGTGGAGCCTTACCTCCTCTTCCTGGAAGGGGTAGTGGGCCCTCAACTCCAGCACAGCGAAGTGGACCACAACACCCTTCATCAAGAGATCAAAGGGCCCCTATGCCTCCTGGACATTCTTCTGCATCTCTTCCACCATTACCAGGAAGACGGACTGGATTCATGCCACAACCTTCAAATGATGAATGTTATTTGCTGCCACCTCCAACACTCCCTGAAGAATTACCTCCTCCCCCATCTTCTGATTTTCTGCCACTAGAGAGTGAGGATTTGCCACCACCGCCTCTTCCATCCGAGTCCTTCCAACCTCCACCAACCAACGAATGGCAGACTTCTCGCATGGATCCACATCCACCAATGGCTAATTCTAGCATAGGAGGTCCAGCTCCTCCTCCACCTCCTCCACCTCCTCCACCTCCTGCTGCCCCAGCACCCACATTGGCAAGCGGGCCACCACCTCTCAAAGCCAGCAGTGGGGGAGGAGGTAGAGGAGCATTACTGGACCAGATACGCATAGGGACAAAGCTCAAAACGGTAAGAATAATAATTCTGATGATTTTGCACTAAGAATATCATTACAGTAATGTATTGTATTTTGTTACTAGGTAACAGCCAGCCCTGATCCACCCTCATCTGCAGTAACAGATTCAGAAGAGGGAATAGTGGGAGCCCTTATGATGGTCATGCAGAAGCGAAGTAAAGTTATTCACTCATCAGGTATTCAATTATTCAGTTTTCTATTTTATTAGATTGTACATATATTTTAGCAACTGATACACTTTAGTTCCTGCATATGTGAATTCGAAGCATGTTATCCCTCATGTCTTCTCATAATATGTGTGTAAAATGGGATCGATTATTTCTTCTAGATGAAGGAGATGAATTTGATGATGAAGATGATGACGATGATGAGTGGGATTAATTTAAAATCAAGTGAAGGATGGTGTTGCAATGAGCATTAGCATGCCTACACAGAAAAACTGGTGAATCATTTTGCAATACCTGAAAAATTCAATTTGGAACTTTCAATAAAATAATTTTTCATTAAACTATTAAACTGCAAGTTGAAACAACACAGTGACTTCATTTTGTTAACTGAAACCCTTTTTTCATTCCAAGTCCACCAATTCACCATGGGGTAAAGCATTTTGCTCACACTGAGCACGTGAAATGCCTGTTCCACAATCTATGTAAGGTGCTAACATTTCTATGGCTCAGAAAACACAATGTAACTGAAGTACCTTGTTTATAAGTTCATTGTTTATATGGTCCATTTTTTTTTTGGAAAACATAAAAGAGAAGCTAAGGTTTTTATTATTCTCTATGATACTGATATATAAATCTAGCACAAACACTGTAAGCAGCAATGCTCTTTTATTTCCATTATGATCTTATATCTAAAAACATGAAAGAACATTCAAACAACACAATGTGAGCCTAACCTTTTTAATGCTAATAAAATCTTGTGCCGTTTTAGTTACCACCAGTCCAGTGTTACTATTTTTGAAGGTGAGATCATTAGTCACTACACAATAGGTGATGAAACCTATATACAAAAAACACTGTATTATTATAATTACATTTTAAATAAATATAATTTTATATCTGGTCTGTCATGCAAAAATGCCCCCCACCTTTTATATACTCTATAAACTCTCTACTAAAGCAAAAATATACAACCTAAAAATAAATACACATTGTCATTCAGCTACAGTGACACCCATGAAGACATTGTAGTGTTCCTGAAAAAAATAATGGTCGAATTTTCCAACCAGGAAAGATAACCAGGATACATGTACAGCTTTATCTACTGATTTACTGTTATCTGCTCTGGACCATATGCTTTTGGTGTCCAGGCAGCAAATGGGAAATTGCACTACCCCACAGACTGAACAATTACACATATGCACGAACAGGAAAATTGTTGTCTAGTCATGATCTGCAGTTAAATCATACTCTAAGGTGCTTAAACTTAAGTTACACTGGTAAACTTATAGCACTTTTTGAAATGTCAAATATATTATGCAGCAAAACTGGAGAGTTTGTAGTTGGGTCAAAAAATGTACAAATATCACAATGATGGTCAGAGCATTTGTTATGGTCAAAATATGGTCCAAAATCAATGTAAAACACCAAAAGACTTAATGACAGATGAGGACATATGACCCATTCACAAACATAAGAAATAAAGAAGAAAGTATGCAAACTGCAATGACAACAAAAATGAGAATGAGTTGAGTAGACGAGTCTCTTATGAAATAGGGTGTTTACGCCTGTGTCCCTTCACCTCACTCTCAATGATGTACAGAATGGACCAATAGGTGAATGTAGGATTAGACAGGCCAGTCTCAGCCTCCACTGGGCTCATGACCTTCTGTGTGTCTGCGGTTTGGACGTTTGCTTTGCTGCTGCCCCCAGTCAGTGAGCTGTTCCCAGTAGGATTGGCAGTACTGGTGGATCACACGCATCTCAGGTTCTAAGATTTGCACATTGCCAGCTGAGGGATGGGCTTCAGGTTTGTTATGCCTTCTCATCATTTCCTCCTCTTTATCCTCGTCATCGGGTACAGTGAGGGCCACTGCGATGTCACGGTCGAGAATGCGCAGGGAGACACGTGCTAGAGTGTGCTTGAAGTTATTCTCAGTGGCCAGGCAGTGGTATAACCCAGCATCTGCGTGGGTGAGTGATTTCAGAAGGACACCTTGAGGTGTGCTCAGGACTTCCCCAACTCTATTTAGCTGCATAAGGATTATATAGTAAAAGATTACTGAGATAAAACTGCAACCCACGGCCACTACACACTACACTGAAAACAGCTATATCTACAGCTATAAATTACTTTACTGAAGAATAGTATTAAGCTAAAATTACTAATCAAATCTACCGTTATCATTCAAATATCATAACACAGTAGCTCATACACAAACATGAGTATGAACAAGTCTGTCGTTTCCATTTTAAATGGAGCGTGATCGATTCTGGAGATAAATTGTTGATATTTGTACGGATATCTGAGCCAAACAAAAGGTGCTTTCGGACCAGAGGAACTTTTTCATAGTTCTTAGAACTGTTGGAGGACGTGCCCCCTTTTTTGTGTGTCTGACCCACAAGACCTGCGAACAATTATAGTACTTTAAACACTGTTTTGAAGGACTATTTTAGCTCCTACTTCAAGGTTTTCGGACCGTACAGTTCTAGGGACTTATCGAGAGGAACTATCCCTGAAGAGCTCCTCTGAGAACTACACACCTTCAAGGGCCTTTTTTCTGTTTGCATTTACACTACCATTAGGAACGGTGAAGTGACATAAGAAGCATCAAAATTGCATTGTATTTCCTCTGTCGCATGTAGGATCAATGAAGTCTGGACTTCACTGTCAGTCCATTTATCAATTTTTTCAAATTCTTTTAAATGCTAATGTTAAGAGCTGCTGTTTACATGGCTGACATTTTACATGAATTTAAGGCTGTACCCGACTCTACATTTTTCCAGTCAAACTGGATTCGGCTGTTCAGAACGAACATGCAAAGATTTTTCGTATAGACTATCTGGCAATTAGAAAATCCAATGGTGATGATTTTTTCAGTGGTTTTAGTGATGATTTCGACCATGTCATGTTTCTACCTTATGGATTTGTTGGAATACTGAGACAGGCAGCACACACGCATTTCTGTTTAAATCAAGCTCTTATAGCCAATTTTTTTTTTTATTTCATTTTAGTTTGCTTCTATCATCTGTTAACTAGCACATGCTATCATATGGATGTTTTTTTTTAGCAAGCACTTTTTCTTAGCAAGCAAGTTTCTGTCTGTTATCTGTTATTCTGTTATTGTAATGCACACTGATTGCAAAAAGAACACGGACATGAAGAATCTCACTACATTTATGTCTGGACCATTCACTGTACACATACATCTCTCAAGGTTTCTATTGTGCTGGGAGAGTACCTACCCTGAAGTAGGCGCAAAGAAAGTCCCTAAAAACAGCGTTCTAAGAACTATAATCGTTCTCAGTTCCTGTAGTGCAAACACACAAAAAAGGTGTTATTTCCTCCAGCAGTTATAAGAACTATGAAATGTTCCTCTGGTCCAAAAGTGCCTTAGGAGTGATGGAATAGTTACTGGAATATTTTGTTCGTTTTCCATCTACAGAGGCAGATAAGGCTGTGTATGAACACCAGATTTGTTTTCAGCGTACATACAGAACTAGTGAACCAAGAGGAGATATTTGCTGAATTTGATAAAAAAAAGTGTATTGGATTGGAATCAATGACTGCACTTTTAAGTGATGAAGAACGTTCAGGATCTTACCACTTTCCTTCTTCCGTCTTTTTGGTAGAGCCATTTGACAGTAGCCTGAGGCGATCGTGGTACACACTCCAAAAACGTGCTGCTTCCCTCCACGCCAAACTGCACCGTCTCCTTCAGTCTCTTCTCCACTGAAAACCGATATTAGAATGACAGCTATGCTTTATCATAAAACATAGTGATGACCAAATATGTCAAGTATAAAACACAACTGGGTGTGATTGTATAGGAAAAATAATCTAGGATGTGGTAGTGCAATGCCACTACCAGCCCAAAGCTGACAATTTCCTTTATTAAGAATGACACATTGTACTCTTTATCCATTTATAGTTACTTTTAATGTTGTGGATTATTCACAAGACAAGTTCCTGTTAGCACTAACCTAAAGTTTACCTCTGACTGTTACTGTTAAGCACTGATTTTACTATAGACATACTAATATATTATAATGAACATATTACTATATACCTGTGATTTGCATTGCACTACTGTCAGAGCTGCTGCCATTGAAAATTAAAAAGACCAATCAGAATAAAAAAATGAATAGCATTGTGGTATAAAGGCTGACTTATACCATACCCATAACATAAGGAATACCAGAACATACCGAATGCTTTTTTTTTTGCTTAGCCCTTATAATAACATGTATAAAAGGACTTTCGTTAAAAAAGCAGTTGAGAGAGAATTCAACACCGCATGCTGTACCTTTAGCATTAAACCCTCTACACTGCCGTAGAGGGTCACCATGTTTTACATCCTGCCTTCTGCTCCTCCTTAAAAAACAGAGAGCCAAAATCAAGATTCAAACCAGTGTTATAAATGTAACAAATATTCCTGAGTCATTAAACAGCTTTAGTGGAGAGTTTCTATTGACCTTTACTAACCTTTTAGTAGCCTGTGTGAAGGGGGTGCAGCTCTCTCCATCCCACGCACAGTAGGGGTCACGGGCGAGGCAGCAGTCTGAGCAGGCCTTCCCATACACGCCACAGCGATGCAATGACACCTGGGTAAGACCTGAGTCTGATGATACGTACAGCTGTTGCTATAGAGATGGGAAGAGAAATACTGATCATTTAACATTGGTTTCTGTTATAAAACATCACACCAAAGCACTATTGAATTCCTGGATCTGAATGCTCAGAAGGTTTTGATTAAGTAAGGAATAAAACACTTTGGATATCCTGTTATAGGAAAATCATCCATGACGGGGTGGTTTGACATGGACTGAAGCGAAGCAGATTAGTTTCCTGTAATATAACATCCCAAAAGGTTTCATTATTCTTATACCACAGTGATTTGCTAACTATTGTAAATTTTATTGCTTTATGAATGGGCACATCATGCTTTTTAACCATTTACCAGAATTGGTAGTTCCTGTTATCAGTGATACAGAATTATATAAAACCTAATATAAATATATAATATAAACATTTTGTAAAAAGACATTTTATGGAAGCAGTCTCGGTTATCAGCGCTTTCTAACAGTCAGTAATTTTTTCCACCACAGGAAAGTTTTCAGGACAGAGGAGTTTGTGCTTTCTGGTTTCTCTTTGGTCCAAGAGGAATAAAACACTTTGGTACGTAATGTTATAGGAAAATAATCAGCTTGGGGTAATGGTCCAATGAGAAGCATCACACTACTCTGTTGTTGATTATTTACCTAACAACAACATGCCCTGTCATGTTCCTTAGTTACTCCACTTTATAATGTTAAATATGTTACTACAAGGCTACTTAAAAATGTTTTACCCTTTTCGCAGATATTCTCATTGTTTTAACAGGAACTGGTGTCTGTAGAAAAAGCAAAAGGTATAGCAAATTATACATTCTGACTAATACTGTGGTATTTCTTAGCATCAGATAAGCAGTTCACTTCATTACCCTGAACACTTCCACTTCCTCTAATGTCAGCTCTTCCATGGTAGTCGGATCTTTGGGCAGAACTATAACCTTTTGTACTGTTCCACGATCTGTAAAGGCAGGAAAATGTACAGGATTGTAAGGTATTTGGGAAAGAGAAGAATTATGAATGAATGAATGAATGAATGAATGAATGAACTGCATCCAGAATACTCACCTGTGCCTAGAAAAAACACCTCATATCTCCCATCTACAGCATCCACCTGGTCCACAGCGATGGTGGTAAACCTGTAGTCTACGCCTGAGCGCACCACCAGGGGGCGCTTGTGTATAGGATACACAGAGTGATACATGAGTGGGTGCGCGCGAATGAAGTTCACAGCCTCGTCTGAGAATGCCTTAGTCGAGTGCAAACTCGGTGTAAACGTACCTCCTGGACACTAGAGGATAACACAGAGCTATGTTACTAGACGAATGGCAACGCAGACAGTAATCCTCCTGAGAAATGCAGTAGATGCAGACAGAGTAAACATTATGATGATTTTACATACATATGCATAAATATAAATGTATGCAACTCACAGTTCCAGGTCGGGGATAGGGGATCTTTCCCGTGTACATTGTCCATTGGTAATTGTGCCCATGTTTGTGGGCAAAAGGCCCATTGAATACATTACGTATGTCAGCCATAGAGTACACACACACAGCTGATCCCTTAAAAACAGACCTGAGACAGATATATGAAACTAAGCTGAGCACATATGACAATTTTTTCTTACATGTACAGCAAAAATGAAGTTATTGTTACCCTGCAGTGGAGAAAACAGCATAGACCATAGGGTTACGCTCATCCTGGGTGGGTTGAATAAAGACGTCTCCTGAAAGGGAGAAGCATCATTTAATGAATTAGCAGCTCAATGTCAAAAATGAGACCACTGTTAAAAATCCAGCTCAGAACAATATAAGCTTTAGGTGGTCACCCAGCCTCATCTGGCTAGTGATAGGGTGGTCTAGCTTGCTGGCTGGTTTGCCTTCTGATATGTTAGAATTAGCCTCTCCAGCAAGAATTACTCTGATAAATTAGAATTAACCTGACAAACCAAATGTAGCCTAACCAGCCAATAAGTAGCTAAAAACCCCTCTAAAACCATCGAATCCTACCAGCTAAAACCAGTCTGAACAGTAAGAATCAGCCTGCAAGTATCCAAAACCTCTCTAAAATCATCAAAGCTCATCATCTACAGCCATTTTTCTCACCTAGGACCAGTCTGACCAAATTAGAACTAGCTGTACCAGCTAGAATCAATCTGAATGTTAAAAAAAACCCATTAAACTTGAGCAGCTAGTACCAGCTTGAACAGAAAGAAGTCTTAATACAGTTCATTCATTCATTCAGTCATTTATTCATTCATTCATACTTCTTCCCTTTCCTGAATACCCAAAACAACCCCTATAAAGCCATCAAACCTGACCAGATAAAACCAGTTTGATGAGTTAGAACCAGTCTGACCAGTTAGAACAAGCCTGCAAGTCTCCAAAGGCCCCCTAAAAGAATCTCAACTGACAAGTCTGACCAGCTACAACCAATCTAACCAGTTAGAATCAGCCTGTACAGCTAGAACAAGCCTGTAGGTGTCCAAAATCCCTCTGAAACCATAAAGTCAGACCAGTTAGAATCAGCCTGACCAGTTTGGACAGGTGTCCAGAGCTCCACTAAACCAACAAACCTGATCAGCTTGACCAGCTGAGGCTGGTGACCAGCTAAAACCAGCCTTCTGGCCAAGGCTGTTTTTTTTCAGCAGGGACAGTACCACATGAATATCCTACTCATTAAATTACTCATTAAATTGTGAAGCGTGTTTAATTTACTCACTCAGCTCATCAAAGAAGGTCTCCACACCATCCTCACCCATCACAGAGCACACCAGCCTGGCTTTTAGAAATGTTGTCCACTTGTTAACTAGAGACTTCTGGCCTCCTTCATCATTCTGGTAACACAGACATAATCACACTCACTTTATTCTGCTGTAATACAATGCTGATATTTGAGAAGAATTAACTCCATCCTAATTAATGTTCTGTCAGTTCCAGGCAGCTTATACAGCAACTCCACCACATGCTATCTGCTTGTCAACTGCATCGTTAAATTCCATGGACATGTCCCTTTATGAATGAAATTCTATTGCTCATCAGCTAAGTGCTACAAATGATGCTTTATCAAGCCTGGGATTATTTCTTCTTGCAATTAAAAGGCTGTTCATAAATTTCAGGTGGGCAATGTATCTACAACCATTATCTTTTTAACAATTAATATGTCAGATTTATAAATTTTCTGTGCTCCATGATTAAATTACAATCATGGAATATATCCTTAATCACTAGTATTTTTTTTGTTGTTGAAGGACCGCACCAGACACACTCTTCCCACTCTGGCCAACACGCTGGGGCTCGCCGTCCCTCCAGAGTCCAGACTCTTCTCCCGGAAGAAAAAGTAGAGTTTGTCATCATTCTTATCGGAGCTGTCAGGAATCTGCTTTATTTGAATGAACACTGGTTCTAAAATAGAGACAGAGAGGAAGTGAGCAAGAAAGAAAGACAATGTGTTTCATGTAATAATAATAATAATACGGTGTTCCATTTATAAAATGTATCAAATGTCTGATTCGCATTTCATATTTTTTGCATTCATTTTAGGATTCACATTTTTTTATTTTATTTTATTCATTCATTCCTGGATTACATGTTCAACACATTCCATCCATCCATCCATCCATCCATCCATCCATCCATCCATCCATCCATCCATCCATCCATCCATCCATCCAT
>JAQQZR010000039.1:10788488-10847943 GCA_030068235.1 Notoglanidium macrostoma | reverse complement strand
ATAGATAGATAGATAGATAGATAGATAGATAGATAGATAGATAGATAGATAGATAGATAGACAGACAGACAGATAGACTGGAATGTTCTTGGGAGGTGGGATGAAAACCAGGAACACAGAAGAAACTCACAGGGTTGTGAGGAGAACATCTGAAATTCCACACAGACAGTAACCCAAGTTCATGATTAAACGTACAGACAGCAATCTTACTGGTTGCACCACCATGTAACCCAGATTATAATAAAATATTGTAAATAATGCTGATTAACGAGCAAAATTATAAACTTAGATTTCACTTAAGTTCATAATCTTGTTATTCTTATTTGTCTATTCTGGTTATTATCTCTCTTTTCAAGGACAGTCCTTTCTTGTCAATTATATCATCCTGGGAACAGCATTCTGTGGAATCACCACTCAAATTCTGCCCTGCCTTTAACTCTCAGAAGATGATGTACTTTTGCTGTAAAAGAAGGCTCTTGTAGTCAACTGCACCAGATGGAAATACAGAGTGCTATATGTTATAACTGCTATTGTCTAAATGATGCAACAGTAAAAAGATGTTTTCAAAGGATATACAGACAAAATCAGAATCAAATATTTCTACATTGCTTTGATATACCACAGAAGATCAAATGCAATAAACCCATTTATAAAATAAATGTCTCTGACAACGGAGACAAAAAATCACAGGGGGGGAGGGGTGCTGTTGAAAAGAAATTTCTCCCGCATGGAAAACCGTCGCTCTGCAGTCGTGTAGACCTCAAAGAGTGCTTTACTGTGTGTGTGTGTGTGTGTGTGTGTGTGTGTGTGCGCGAACTTGAGAATGGCTGAGACAGGTCAATGTATTAACATCTCCACTGTGTCAAATTCAAAAGAACACATAGTCTACCAAGTATGTGTCATTTCAGTGGCGGCTTATGCTTATAACTTGTCATTGGGATCATCTTGGCTATTTACTGTAACGTAATTGTTAATTTGGCTTACCATGTTTATCCTTAAAATGATGTCTTATATACAGTTTGCTCTTGAAAAAAGCTCTTGTTTGACTGACAAATGTCTGACACCTGTCACATTTTGAACAAGAGGCCCCTGTAGAGGAAACAGTTAGAAAAGGGCACCAAAGGGCAATAAAGTGTTAGTAAATTCCCCAGATTCTTTACTTGGCATTTGTGCGGCTAATGACAACGGAGACAAAAAATCACCGGGGGGGAAAGGGGTGCTGTTGAAAAGAAATTTCTCCCGCACGGAAAATCGTCTCGGTGCAGTCGTGTAGGCCTCAAAGAGTGCTTTACTGTGTGTGCGTGTGTGTTCGTACACTTGAGAATGGCTGAGACAGGCCAGTATATTAACATCTCTACTGTGTCAAATTCAAAAGAACACAGCAAAAGTCCAGAATTTTTCGTAAGCTGCATTCATACAGTACTGCATGTCAAAATAGTATGCCACGCATACACAGACTACTATTTAGAAATGGCCTACTATTTAGTGGAGTAGTTTGTGAATTTGGATGTAGCTTAGCCTTGTCGGTCCATGTGAATATAATCATAGGTAGTGTACAGCTTTGACAAAGCTTACTATTAAGTTAGTGTGTAATTATGGCCATAGCCCTGTTGTGCCTTATATGAAAACCACAGGATAGTTTATGTGTTAATTCACTACTTGGGAATTAGGTCTACTTTATCTTACTATAGCCTTCAAACAGTGTATTTTACTTGTTTGTTTGATAGCAGACTTCATTATTTGTTCAGCAGATTATTATGTTTTTGACTTTCTTTTCTTCATATTGTCCTTAAAGCTGACCTTCAATGACTGTTTGAACAGTGAAGTCTTCTTTTCCACCGCCTGCTTTGAGGTGTGCCTCTTCTTTCTTTCTCCCTTTTGTAGTGCTGTGCGGATGTGGAGGTGGTTTCTTGTCTTTCTCTCTCCTTGTGGGAGGCATCCTTTATTTCCCTCTCTGAGGAAGTGACTAAAATGTGAGCTTTATGTTCAGTTTCCATGCCCCATTCACCCACAGTGGCCCTGAGTTCCAGGACTGAGCTCCTCTCCCATTCACTGCCTGCAGCATTCAGCTTATGTCAAAGGCCAAACACTATGACTGATCCATCATGTGGTCTAAGAACAAAAAACTGGAGGGTTTATGTGATCATACGTGGTCAGGACTTATTATAAGGGGCTGAATGTTGGCTCTGAAATGACATGTGACCTGACACGAAAGCAAATAATTTGATTATACCCACAGTTAGCTAATGGCGATTCCTGGAATTGTGTAGACATATAAAATTTAAGATATTGTCTAGACCAGGTGGTCCTACATATGTTCCAAATGACTATAGTGGCAAAGGTTTGTCGTTTCTCTCTTCCAGCACACCGCATTTAATGGGAATTATTAATTCATTCTTGTTTATTAACTGTGTTATCCTGGTCTGGGTCAAGGTGAATCTAGAACCTGCGGAAAACAGGGCATGAGGTGGGAAAACACCCTGGACGGGATGCCAGTCCATTCGAAATCACTATGAAAGCACAATCACACACTCAGTCACATCTACGGACAATTTTATGTAGTTTCTACTACTAGCTTGTTTTTCGTAGATTGGAGGAAACCTGAGAACCAGGACAAAACCCACCCAGACACTGACACCCCTTTTCCACCAACAGGGAATGGGTTCCATTTTGGTTTGCACACCAAAGTTTGAGCATTTTGACCAAAAATAAATGGGTTTGGAACCAAAAGACAGTGCAGTGTTTTTTCCAGTACAAACCGAGATGACATCAGTGCGCATGTCATTAGTTTGGAGAGGAAGCAGAGGGCAGCAATGCAAACTCAATGGAAAAGGATTAAATCAGACAAATATCTACAATGAAAGAACAAAGCCTTGCAGGCAATCAATGTGTTCTGCCATCATGCTATTACTGTTTACTTCCATTATGCATTGTGCAATTCACTCCATTGATGACGCATCCTTGATTACAACGGTTCTGCCTAAAACTGGAGGAAACGCAGGCTGATTCAGTATATGGCACCAAGGTGCAAAGGATCCTGAATGGAACTATTTCAAGAACCTGTTCCATGTTGGTGGAAAAGGGGTAAGAGAGAACATACAGGCAGTACATCCATCCATTATCTATATTGTTTATCTGTCAAGGTTTACTGTGAAACTGGAGTCAATCCCAGCTGACGTTTTTGTGAGAGGCAGGATACACCCTGGACCGGTCTCCAATCTATTGCAAGACTAACACAGAGACGAATAACCATTCAACATTCACACCTATGGGCAATTTAATGTAGCCATTTTAACCTACTCTGCATGTCTTTGTGCTGTGGGAGGAAACTGGAGCATCTGGAGGAAACCCACACAGGGTGGGTTGCATGGGGAAATGCCCCATACAGGAAGAACCCAATTGGGCATGAGATTCGAACCCAAAACCTTCTTGCTGTGAGGCGACAGCACTGCAATTATCTGGTGGTAAATAATGTACTTCTGTGCTGTGGTCATTTTAAATGAAAACTCCTAGGGTTAAATGGTAAATTGTTCACAGTGCACTCAAGGGAGAAGGTTTACACATTATACCTGTATCTGGTCTCAATCTTGCTTGGTTGGAGAAAGTCGTGGATTATCATTGTGTGAGGTGTCTCAGGGGTAGTAGCTCAGTGGGTCAGATTTTGAGTTCAAGATTGACAGAGAACCACTGTTAGGCCCTTACACCAGACTCTTAACCTCACCTGCTCAGGTATGTGCTTGGATTTTTCATCCTCTCTTTTAAAAGCAACGGTGGAAAAAGTACAAAAACAAACTGTTTGAGTGAAAGTACTGCTACTGTAGTAATACCTCACTTGAGTTAAAGTAAAAGTAGTATAATTTACTAGTATTTACTAGTGCTATTTACTTTAAATTTACTAGTATAAAGATAGAAAAACCACTCAAAAGTAAATAAGTAATCTGATGAAAAAAATACTTTAGTAATTATGTTATGTGTCTGTGTACAGTTGACTCAACTAATCTGAAAATGCTCTCTATACGAGGAACACATTTTTGAATAGTTATGCTAACTCACTATCCGAGCTATGCTAAACTGAACATCAGCTTGATTATAAGTAAGGTAAGATTAGACAAATATTGTTGAGTTTTCAGAAGCATGCTAGTTCATTACATAGATAGATAACTTAATTCATCCACGTGTTTGGCTACATAGTTAGCTGTCAAGCAAAGATGCGCATTATCTGAAAGCATTACCAGTAGGCTATACAGAACAGAGACATACAGTATTAACACAACAGGCAAGTGATACTGAACACTGAATTGACATCTTTCATATTGTAAAATCAAAAGATCTGGCTAGCTAGTCTAGCTCACTGAACTAGCTAATTTTTCATAAGTTTGAAAGTTCATCTGTTAAATGCCAATATCACCACAGGTTTTGGCATGCGTCATTTGCAGGTTATTATCAAGCAGTATTTAAAACTGAGCATACTTGATAAACTCTAACCCTAGCCCAGGGATATTCATAAGTCTCCACTGTCTCAGACATTGCTGCCGCTGACTAAGCATTTGGTGTAGACTCTTTGACAATAAACTTCTAGTGAGCTAAAATGCATTATTATTTAAGTTGAATTAAGTTGAATATTTTATATTTAATACTTTTTTGTACAATGCTATAATTATACAGAAATGTAGTACTATGATTTGATTATAAAAAGTACAGTTAACCATGAACTCAAGTACTTTAACAAGTTCATGTACAGTAGTTTGTTACTTTCCACACTGTTTATAAGTCCCATTGGATAAAAGCATCTGCCAAAATGTAAATGTAAATGCATATAAAATTTCAAAACCACTTGCTGCAAAAACTTGTTTGTAGCTGCTTTGTTAAGTGCGCAGGTGTGGTGCTTTCCTCAAGGGATTAAGACTGTCAGATGTAGATATGCATACAGTCTTTTGAAATGTGTTGTGAATATATTTGTCACACATTTGTAGAAATGACAGCACGGACCATGAGAACGATATCCCTGGAGCTTGATAAAAGATCAAAGTAATAAGAGGTATGAAAACACGCTCCTGTCACATGACGTCTAGGTGTGCAATCAAGGCATTGTATAGATCTGCAAAAGAATGTGTGTCTTCATGCATGTAAGAGCGTGTGCTTGTGTGTCCTGGCTCATCTTAAAGCAGAAACTTCAAACACACAGTGCAACCACATTCTTTCACCATGGGCCTTCAGTCTTCCGCAGTTCCATACAACAATAACCAGTAGGCAACGGCTTATTTATGTGTTAACTTGGATAAATCAGAACAAAAGTGATGGATCTATGCGAATGTGAAAATGCTCTGCATATGGGAGCGTCCTGCACATCTGTCTGTGGGGATAAATCTGTCAGCACTTTAGCGTTAGCCTAGAGGGGACCAGAATGGAGCAGTGTGATAATTCCCTGTCATATTAAAGATGGATGCAGTGCTGGGTGATTTTGGGCTGCTAAAAGTTCCACTGAGGTGTATGTGTGTGTGCTGCTCTGTTTAGCATGAATTAAAGAGGCTATTTTGGCTTTTCAGCTGTGTGATGGTTTCTCTCTTCAGGAGGCCAGTGGAAATGGAACACACACTGGCTTGTTTTATTACCCTTGTAGGGACCTCCCAGTGATGCAATTATTAATGCATCTACTTAATGCTGTGGGCCGCAAGTCCCACGGTAACCAACACACACACTCACACACACACACACATTCTCTCTCTCTCTCTCTCTCTGTTTATGGAAATGCTGCTTTTGAATAACATAGAACTGTATGCTCAGATGATTATGCTATTAACAATAAACACTGACTGCATATCGTCTATTGCTTAAAGTTCTTCCTGTTCTTGTACACTCACTGAATAGTACAGAACATACAGCCATGGGCTGCTTGAAGGGAGGAGAGAGGAAACCCCAAAGTAGCTGTGTATACTTTCCATTTGTGATCAGGATCATTTATCTGTCCAACAATACATTCACATACAGGGAGGCCCAGCTAATACGTTAATCTCACTTTCTCTTATACTATTGCTCAACCCCTACTTTTGCCATCATATTTCATGCTTTGTTTCCCTTCTCTTTACCCATATGTTCTCATTTTCACCTTTACTGACTTAAATGTGCTTCATTAAACAAAGAACAAAAATAAACACACAATGAAAGAAAAAGCATGGACCATGAACAGCACAGACAGATTTAGTCTCTATGTTGGAGAATGACATAACAAGTTAGCTACTCTAAAGGATTGCACATTTGCTAGTGACAGCAAGAGACAAGCCTGGCCCATAATCTTGTGCGCTTAACGTCCATGTCCGATAATAACAGGAAGGCCTGATTCTCAACTGCAGGCCTGACCGTTTTTTAAAATCTGGGCAGGTCTTTGCTGGTGGAATATTTATAGCATTGCATTAAGAAAGGAATCAAATGTGGTTAAGTGTTCCATTGCAACATTGACTCTCCTCTGTTGAGGCCTGCCCAGATATGCCTGGCTCAAGGCTGTCTGTAAAGTCGTGGTGCTGAGATTGTGTATTTTAATTAGTAATTTTATAGTGACCTTAATGGTTTCATTACTGGATTTGTAGGTTGTTATTATTCTTATTATTGAAGTAACAAGTTTACAATATCTAAAAGAATACAATAAACAAAAAGAAATGGTTTATTTGGATTTGTGCCCAGTGCTAAGTGACATATTTTTGCAGTGGTATATATGCAAAAGTTCAAACTACAGTATATGCAATATTTGGCTTTACAAGATTGAGTCAGTAACTAAAGTCATTTGTATGAGTCACTTGTGTCATATGAAAGAAAACGCAGCAATTAACATACCCACATCTACCAATGTACTTGAGCAGGTGTTCTCAATATTTTTCTGCAGCCTGGTGTCCCCTTTTACAGTAAAATATATCCCTAGAAATGCTTTTTTGGGGAAAAAAAAATCGATTGCACAATTTAGCTCATTATTTAATTAGAGCAAAAGAGCTTTCTATTGTTAAACTTTTTTTTTTTTTTAACATACAGAACAAATTAGCCCGAATTTGACATTCTTTATAGGCTGACATGTTTTAAGGTATTTAGGGTTGGATTAAACCCATTCAAATCAGTCCAGAGCAGTCAACCAGGTTATGCTTTATGGATCCCTGGACCCCACTGTGAAAACCACTGTAATGGAAAGACTGTTGTAGAATAAAAGTGAGACTTCGTTGACATATAAATAATTTATATAGAAGTAATTGTGTTTTGTGAAACAAACAAATATCTAACCGGATTCTGCAATATAAGGACATTTAACTGCTCAGTTCACAGCTAGACGCATATTCTCGAATATCATTTTGGCTATACTGCCCCCTAACGGAAACTAAGAACTAATTCAAGCCTGTAAAAGACTTCAGCTTTGGGAACTCTGATAAAAAGGTTAAATAAAATGTAGGTTACGGTTTATTTTTTCTCTGGAGTGGTATCCTAATCTTTTATATCTTAAATATGTATTTTTCAATGGGAAATGTGTACCCTTAAAAAAGATTTAAAGTACATAATTACCTTTTAGGACACATTATATGTACCTATCTATAGGGAAAAAGATAGATAATAAAATACAAGAGTTGTTCGCTTAACTTTATCATTCCAGCTACAACGAAAACTGTATTTTGTTTTACTGAGCCCTTTCATTGCCGCTTGTAACATGCTGTTGTTTATGTGCTCTCGCCATTTCCTCCAGTGGCCCCGTTAAAGGCACAGTCTCACACTTCATAATTTCGAGGTAAAGTTCATTAGATGAGTCGATACCTCAGGATTACAACTTGCTACAATGGCATAGCAAGTACACTGAACGTTTTCAAAGCATCGTAAAAAAAAAAAAAAAAAAAGACCCTTAAAAATTCAAAGTTATTCCAGTTAATTGATTGATTCAATATAACTGTTATGGAGTATTCTTCTGTACAACAGCGTGCAACAACGCTTTCTGGAAGCTTCTTATCAAGCTATAGCTTGTGTGAAAGAGGTGATAAGGACAATGTTGAAAACAATGATAAAACAGGCAGAATTTGTGCTTTTGTGTCTGTGTACATATTGGATCATCTACCCGAAGTACAGTAGTAACCACTGTCTTTTTGCAAAATAATTAATGTATTAAACTTTTCTTTTGGTAAGCAAGAAATAATAGCAGCAAATAGTTAGCTGCTCTGCTAAGCGGAAAGCTCTTGTATAGTATACTGACTACACAAAATGAACAAATACAACCTTTATTTTAAAAAGGGACATTTATTTAAAGACAAATCATACCATATATGTGAAACTTTTAAGCTATAAACTTTACCACACAAAAATAGCTTTCTCTTCGGGTGCTTTAGGTGGAATACACATTAAAATTACAAAGTTAACAAATTATAAACCCTTGATTAAGGGTTAGAAATTACACTTACAATAAACATCTTGGATGTATAAACTTAGTATTGTAGAATTTCACCAACCAAAAATGAAGTTGTATGTGTGGATAAGGCATGATAATTTCAAGTGGCAGTAGATTCATTACAAATCCCAATAAATAATAATAAAACTATGATGAGGGATAAAGCAGAAATTCAGCGCTGCCTATGACAATACAGGAAAAAAAATTACAAATGCCCTACATATACACACTCATACAAATGTATAATTAATGTTTTATGAATGTATAATAACACAAAAAAAGCCTATTGATAAAGCTAGATCACAACACCTGGCCTAATGAGTTCCTGATTTGCATGACAAAAAAAAAAAGGATATGATTATTCATTACAGCTTGTGACTACTTATAGCATGTTCATGCATGTGTGTCAACAGTGTGCTGCCATCTATTTGAGTGCCATTATCATAAACAGAGCTGCCATATAGTACAAACGAATGATTCGGTTTCCTACCATGCGCAGAAAAAGTAATTCCTTCTGGCAGAAGTGTTTCTATCTGCTTATTCTTATAAAAACCAAACAAACCAGAAAAGATATCAACCTATGATTATTTTTCATTCATTTACCTAAAAATTTGAATAACTATTAACAACTCAGACCAAAGTAATAAATCTTATTATACCCAAGAAAAACGTCAAAGAAACAACTCCGTTGTAATAAACATCCCTGAGTGGTCCAGTTTTGGTTCAGAACTAAGTGCATCCTAGTTCAAATTTATTTAGAACACACCCTTTAAGAATGATTACCACAAAGTCAAAGAATATCAAACTCACAACCAACAAATCTGGTTAAAGGGTTTTGATTTTGTGGTATTGGTCATATAAATCCTTATGCATAGCAGAATCTTTTTTTTTTTTGTTTGTTTTTTTTTTTTTTTTTTAAAAACAAGTCGGACTTCTGGCTCTGCTTCAGAAGCTCGTCATGACAAAAACAGTGGGCCAACAGGAACATATCAACTGGGCTCCCTCACCGAGTTACAGTAGTTGTCCATCTAGCTGTGAATAGACCATGCGATAAAAAAATTATGCATTTTAACAGTAACCACTGTTAAAACCTCTACTGTAGCTTGGAATAAAAATGTGAAAATAAAAAAGTTAGTCTGGATTAGCAATGGGAAAACACAAAGCCTGTACACATGAATTACACCGCCATGTAACATCTCTCATTAAACCTTCCAGTTTTTTTTATTTACATTCTGTATTTTGTAGCAAAATATTAGAGACCTCATCTTGCATTCGCTTGGATTACAACCAGCAATTTTTGCTGTTTCTTTAAAAACTCACACGATACTCTACTTATTAGACATGATATAGCTACTTGCAATAACAATGCCCTAATGAGTCCATAATTTGCTTGAAGAATAACGCTAATCTTTATTTGCATACTATTGCTAGTTCTCTTCTTGCTCTTCATCCTCATTAATGTCAACATCATCTTTCTCTTCCTGGCCCAGCTCTCGGACCTCACTGCTGGCTGAGTGACACACCTCTTCCACTTCCTCTATATCTACATCCTCTTCTTGCCTCTCCTCAGTGGAAGATTCCACTCCTTCATGGTCACTGTCAACAGCACCTGAAACAAATGTGTAATGAGTAGAGCAACATAGATTACTTTATGGCCGTCTTCCAAAGTTAGTGATTAAACAGCAAAAAATTTAAAAAGTCTAGCAGTTCCTTACTTTGAAGCATATTCTTCCATTTAGTTTATATATTCTATAAACTAAAAGGCACATTCTAGAGTACATATTGTACATTCTTGCCTGTTACATCATGGATCATCATTACCTGTGACTCGACCTTCATCTTCGTTGTCCTCGTCATCCTGATCTTCCTGTTCTTGTTGTCGATCATGGCTGATGAGTTCCTGGTCATCATCTGAATCCGAGATGATCACACACTCATCTCCATTACTGTTTTGGGGTGGTTTGGATGTGCTAGCAAACATTATTCAGACAGCAGGTTTAAAGGTGAGGAGTGAACTGGCCTACTGCCAACCCAGAATTTAGAATTGTGCATTTTATTACCTGCCATTTTCCCGTGGCTCCCACAGTGGTGTCAGGTAGTACCTAAGAGGGTCTTTGTACAGGTCATCCTTCAGGATCTATATCAGAATGAGGCACAGATGCACAGTCTAGTCTCATTATTGAACCTTAACCTATATGATCAACCAACCAAAATGTAAATCAGAAACAACTTATCTGCATGTGCTTAACATGTATTATAGGTCAGTCTCTTAGCACATTGTTAGAGTCATATACTTATGCACTATGATTCTTAACTAGTCAAACAGTGTTTCTCTAGCTATGCTGCTATACAGTAAGGTTTTTTCTTTCTCGGGTTGTTGCCTACAGAGGCCACTTATCCACCAGGCAACTTTTTTTTTTTTTTTTTTTTTTTTTTTTAAAAAAAAGGAATTGGATTGGACGCCTAGTCTTCTTGTCTTGCCCATCTCAACTAATAACTTGTCCACTTTTGTACACTACCCAGTTATACCTTACCTGTGCTATTTCATCCATGCCAGGACTACTATGGTCATCAAACCAGTAGAAGAAACTCTCATAAACTCCTCGTGAATTCCGCCTGGGTTCTCCATTTCTTGTCAAGGACTGTCCATGATGCCAAACAATTGGGTTTGAGAAAGAAACTGGGGATCCTGAAGAGAAAGCAATACAATGACCATCACTATATAAAGATATGCAAGACTATATCCATCACTTAAAAATGACCAATGGTTGAATGATCTTACCTCCCAGTCCAAGATGGAGCTCTTTTACTATGACTTTGTTCTGAAAGAACGGATTTCGGCGGAAATGAAAGCAAATCCGGTAGCCAAGTTTGTTGTGTTTAAAAGTTTCGATCTGTGCAAAACACAGCATGGGTAAGAGGTGTTAATAAAATCTGTATTTCACCAGTGGGGTAGATCTAATCATGTTTGTTGAAATGTCATTAGACACAGATGAACAGAATTGGGTACTTCACCTCCAAATTAATCATGTAGCTGAGAGCATCTTCATCATTTTCATCGATCTGTGCTGACAGGTGTGGGTGGTTGAGAAGCTGAAATACTCTTGGTTAAGTAAACAAGATATGAACATCATTTAACAAAGCTCGTTCCAATCAAAATAAATGATGGTCTTATATTGCACTTCTGCAAAATGAGGTCAGGAATTGCATTTTGGTGTGCTTCTGTGATAAATTAGGACATTACATTTGTGTTGAGTTTTAAAATTTACAGTTTCTGCCAGCTGCAGTGTTGTAGCGTATCTGGACATCACACAACATTATTAAAGCAGGAGAACATAAAAGCAGAGCCTAATACTCTTAGAGATGCAGTGTGTTGTACATAGTACACAATTTAAGATATAATCTTGTAAGCACCTTCACAGGGCCTTGGCAAAAAAAATGCAGGCCTTTTTTTTTTTTTTTTTTACAAACTTTCTAGACATTCTATACTCAGAGTTCTTAAAACAGACATGTCCAATCTTATCTGTAAAGGGCTACTAGGACTGTAGGTTTTCATTCCATCCAAACACCTGATAGCTATCTGAAGTCCAAGATCAACTGATTGTACAGATGTAATCATGTGCAACTCCTGCTTTGTTGGAAACCTGCAGCCATAACAGCCCATTATAGATTAGATTGGACATGTCTGTCTTAAAGGCATAATTAAAACTAAAACATTAAGTGTTACATACATTAGGGATGATATATTTGTGCAGAGAATAAGGATGTTTTCTGAAAGCAATGAATTTAGAGATTAAGAGGATGAGTTAGAGTACACTTACTCTTTTTCTAACCAGTTTCTTTTCTTTTCCATACATACCTTCCATACATAGCTCCTCATGAACTCTACACGAGAAGAGGAGAACATTACAAATGATATATCAGGGCATATCATATAACCTACATCACTGAAAGCAGCAGAACATTGCAGGGAAGTGGGAAAGGATACGGCGGTGAGCCAGAAGCCTGGGATGCTCTGCGCGATGGCGGCGCGCTGCTCGAGGTGAGGACGCCGCTGACGGCCCAACTTGAGCTCGAGGCGCCGGTGCAGGCGCGCGCCCTTCTTTTCCAGTGCGTCCAGCCGCATCTGCACGTGCGCCAGGAGCGCGACGGAGCGCCGCAGCTCGGGGGCCATCTGCATCGACACGATAGCGCACTCCTCGCGCTCCCGATCATCGTCGTCGTCATCAGACGAGCTGGCCGTCAAGGAGGATCCAGGGAGGGAGTCATCATCATCATCGTCGTCGTCGTCGTCCTCCTCCTCCTCCTCTGCACGGCGCGCGCGCACCCGCGCCTCTCCACCGACCCCTCTCAGCGCGGATACCGAGCAGCTGTCCTCCACACGCCCACTCGGCTCCAACTCGGCACGGCTCTGTTTACTGGCCGGGGTTTCACCGAGGGCTTGTTTGGATGAACAAGGCGTTTCAGTACCTTGGTCCCCTCCACTGGTGAGGCTCGCGAGTACTTCAGCTGCGACTATAGTTGCGCAATCGGAGCGCGCCTTCTGGCCTTCAAACGACTCTCCCTCTACATCTCTGTCTTTCCGTTCAGTTCCACGGACGAGTTCTGTCCCATTTGCATTCTGCACTCTGTTTTCACACAGCTCAGGAGCGCCATTTTTGTGCTTTAATCGAACCGCGTCTTTTTCGGCGCGTTCACGCGAAGCGGTCTCTCCATCTTCCTCCTCGTCCACTTTGTGCTGTTTGGACAGCGGGGAGTCCTCCTGCTGCCGCGGGCTCGCGCTTCTTTTTCTATTACATCCGGACGGCTTATTACTGCTGTCCGACGTTGTATTCATGTTATATTGAGCCACAAACACTTGTTATTGTGTTTAAAATTATTGCTTGATAACTTGCTGATCGGATTCTCCCCCGATAGACGTGATCTTACTGATTAGCTAGGTTAGCCAACTTGCTAGCTAGCACGCTAACCCGTTTGCATAGCACTTCTCCTCTGTCCGGAAACCTAGAGTTTAGAAGCCTACCTCGGTTGTATGCTAACTATCAAAAGTATTTACTTCCCTGCACTGACAATACTGCTGTTTTCCTCTGCAAGAAAGTGTAAAATTCGCTTACTTATATGTGTGACAAGGCCTCGTGTTTTCCAGTTCCGCGTACTTGTTTATAATTTGTCCTTCGTTCGCCATTTGGCTGAAGCCAAACGTTCTTAGAACAAGAAAAACAATGCTCTGATTGGCTGAACCGCGCCGCGCAAAAATCATCTCAGCCAATTGTAAAGCAGATCAGCTGAACATGAACCGCGTCCCTTTTATGCTTTTTAAAGCCACGGTTAATTATTTTGCTAGTTTTGGGACTGCAAATTTTGCATGTAAAAAGAACACGCAGAAAGACTCGGGTTACTCTAAAAGTATCATTTTTATTTCAACATAGGACAGTCAAGACCGTTTAAATACAATGAAATATCACAAGAATTTGTGTACTTTAGTATTTTAGGCATCTGCCTATGTAGAGCATCTGTCTTTGCAGTTAAAAAGCTATTGAGTTAAAATCATCCCATCAGAAACGGCATTCAAAATGCTAAATTTTGAAATTGAATTTGAAAGTCATCGTGTTAATTTGTATTATACCATCTGAAATGGAATTTCGAACCGAATTTGAATTTCATGGTTTGCAAAACCTGAAACTGAAGTTCATGCTCAAGAGTGTGCAACTGAAATTTTAACATGAATTATTCACATTTTCAGAATTGCTTTAAAAAAAACCCTGCAGGTAAAAGCAGGTGAATACAGAACCCAGAAAAAAAATCTGATCTTTTTTTTTTTTTTGCATTTACATTCAAAATTCTAATCAAATAACTCTAACTCCATAAAAGGTCACAGACAGTTTAGAGGAAGAAGCCTAATGAAAATCAGAAATTACTCATATATTCACTGAAAAAGGCATTTTGAGGTATTGGTGACATTGCACAGAATGTCTCAACATGTGATTTAACACTGAAGAATGAAATTTCAAGAATAAAACATGGAATAGTGTGCCAGCCAGCTCATGTCTTGGTCCCTGAAAAAAATAAGAGTGAAATTGGTCAATAATAGCTTAACAGATTCTGATCGGTTTTATTAGTTTTTTTAGTAAAAAAGTCTTATTATGCAATTCATATGCATCACGTGCAGCCAGTCCATATAGAAGTAGTTAATATTATATAAATAAAAGTTGTATTTTGCATTTATCGATTATGTCCTGACTTATTCCATGGACTTAACCGTTTTGGGATAGTGCACCTGTGTAGCTTCTGCCCTCTCCTTCTCAGAAATTCTGCCTCATCCACTGTCCAAACAGAGCCTTTTCCTCCATCAACACGTACAAAGCACTTATGGAGGCTTAGGTTGTGCCGGACTGCATTCTACATGTGTGGGATTTAAAAACATTAGTGAGATATATGGTAATCAGTCTATTTTAACAGGTTTTTATATAGGACACACCTTTAGTGCATGAAAAAACAAGAAAACATTCTCTAAAAAATGCCTATTGACCCGTCACATCCGTGTGTTTCTGTGAGCAATTCTCAAGCTTAAATATGTTTGGTTATATAGCTGTGGTTTGAAACTTCTGCTTGTGGCCACTGAGTCACAGAGCAAAAATGTACAAGGTGCCTTTTACCTTCCACGTGGCTGTGTTATGACGGAAGTAGAAGAACTTGCGTGTGAACCAGTGATAGATTTCATTCAGTGTTAGCTGTTTGTCAGGAGATTCGAGAATCGCCTAAATAGCAAGATACAAAGTAAACATGATTGATTAACGTTAGAAAAATCAAGAGGAATGTATTTGTTAGTAGGAGAAACATTAACCATGCTCACTCACCCATCTTATCATTGATGCATAAGTAAATGGTGGCCTCATGTTCGTGTATTTGTAGCACTCAATACTGGGGACAATTCCTGCAGAATAATCGCAACATATTTAAACTTCACACAATTAAATCAAATCAGAGACTGTCGTACTGCATGCTAATGTACACAATGAATGTTTGATATAGTCACAGATGTAAGGCCAAAAGACACAGTATCCAAAAGTCTAAGTCCCCTAAAGTTTTTTACTCAGCTGATACTTGACTATTCACTGGTTGTGGTGGGTCTGGAGTCAATCCCAGGACCACTGGACACAAGACAGATAAATTATCAAATTGTATCATATGTTCAGACTTTACATACAGTGTTAATTCTTGTCATGTCATATTGCCCCTACAAAAATACCTCTGCATAATCTCACTGATACTGATATTGACACAATTGGCATAATATTTTATGCCCTAACATCACAACTGCTTTTAGTGACATGTAAGCTCTTGGCTAATATTGTTGGTAAAGTTGGTAATGGAATTAGTTTTACCTAACTTCTCAATTGAAACATTTCTTGACAGAGGGCTTTGACATGGTGGTTATTTTTTTTAATAATCTGCGGCCGTGACTTAATATATTGAGGTTATGCATTAAGCTTCTAGTGGGTATGACACCCCACCACCCCCACACACACACCTTGACCAGATGCTTTTGGTAGCCATCTGGCAGAATTTTGGTTGGATATTTGATGACTCTTCTTGGCAAAATTGGTAGAGTTCAATTAAATTTGTGTGTTTCCTGGCACAGACCCTACTTTTAAGCAAAGTCCACATATTTTCTGATAGGGTTGAGGTCAGGACTTGTTTTAAGCTTACCAATTGCCTGCTTTATTCATTCCACAACCAGCTTTGATGTGTGTTTGGGGTCATTGTCCTGTTGGAACAAACAATTGTGTCCAAGCTTCAACAGCCTTGCTGATGGTTTGAGGTTATGCTGAAGAATTCTGTTTCTTCATTATTCCATCCACTTTGTGCAATGATCCAGTTCCTCTGGCCTCAGAAACAGCCCCAGAGCATGATGCTACCACCACCATACTTAACAGTTGGTACAGTGTTCCTCTGTACCTCTTATCATTGTGGCCTCAATTTTTGTCTCATCTGACCATAAAACTCCTCCAGAAAGCTTTTTCTTTGTCCATGTGGCCAGTTGCAAACCTTAGTTGAGTTTCAAGGTGTCAATTTTGGAGCAGGAGCTTCATTCATGGATGGCAGCCTCTTAGTCCATTGTGATGTAAAACTCTGTAACTGTAGACAGTGTTGCAGCAGCTTCCAGTTCATGGCAGATCTGTGCCTTGATGGTTCCTAGGTTGCTCCTGACCATCTGAACCTATTTCCTCTCAGCTGCGGTTGCTACACCTCCCACTAACTTGTACTTGTCAAACAACCCCTTTTTTATGTTGTGCACAGAGAAGCTACTAGCGGTAGTCAGTCTTACAATACAATAGTCTTACAATAACAGGAAGTTAAAAGGCCTTGGCCTTGACAAGTCAAAAGATATTTTGGAACTTTCAGCACAACTGAATTAATAAGCTAAGTGGGTGTATGTATATTTTTGACCCTGTAGGTATAATTTTGACCCTGTGTTGACCCTGAATTTCAGAAATTAAAACTTGTGCACCAAATTCTTGTTTTTTCTATTAAAGATGAATGTTGTACAGTCATTGTTCCACAGAAAACAAAAACAGTTGTTAAAACACAGGGGGTCAGATCACAGGGTCAGCATTGAAACAGTGCCCCTGGAGCTGTTAGGGTGAAGGGTCTTGCTCAAGGAACTCCCAACCATGTGATCAGCAACACAGAGTCTTAACCACAGAGCCACTACTGCCCTAATATATAGAAAGATACAAGTTAGGATCTCAACATCTATTTCATGGTCACAAAAATGAGTTAGACACAGAGAAATCAAATGAATTAGACTACTGTGGCCACTGGAACCTAAGCGTTTAGATTGACAATATTACACTTTACTTTAATCTTTGAATTACTACTGGTGTTAATGGCACTGCCACATGGATGCCATTAGTCTGTATCAACTTGGGCTCAAGTTTTGTGACCTCAGTATATTAATTACTGTCCATGCATTATTAAATAATAACCACCATGTCACCTCAGAGGCTCTGTACTTTTTTGCTTTTATTGTTTTTGTACTGTGTGTGTGTGTGTGTTTGCGCACTAACCTGGTATGAATGGCGTTGTTGGGATCTGCCAGTATCCTGGAGGTAGCATGTCAGCTGAGGCTGCGTTTTGTGCATGTAGAATGCTCAAACTCTGACAGGACTGCGGGCTTCCTGAAGGGGTACTGGACTGCTTCACTCTTGGGTTAGCCTGGAGTATGAGCGCATGTTGGTAAATTACTCTTTGAGGACTGGAAACGATGTAGGAAGACTTCTTGTCCATTTTTAAAGTATTTCAGCATGAATACTGCATGATGTGTTATTGTTACTTTAGCAAAACTGCTTACATCAAACAGATGCAAGTACATGGACTGTAGCCGCTGCCTCTCCACCATCAACTGCAACAAGCACACAGGTTGTCAGCTTCATCAGTGATAACGCTTTAAATCAATATACTTCATGAATGTGTTGTGTGCATACCTGACTCTCCATGAGTTCAACCATATTTTTCTGCACTCTCCATTGTTCAAAGGTTTTGTCCCCAGGGCCATGTGCTGAATAGAGATGTCTTTATAGGATACAAGAAATAACAATAAGAGTGTATTAATTCAAGAAACCAGCATGCTTGAGAGAAAAATGCTTTGGCAGAAAAATTGCTAATGATGAAAATGTAAAATTTTTATAATTTAAAAAATTGTTGCCATCAGGTGCATCACAAATAAATGCTAAATGTCTTGACTTACTTCAGGAAGTGGTTATAATCCTTGAATGCTTCCTTGCAGCCTGGCCAGGTACACACACCTTTGTTAAATAAAAGGTTTTCAGAGGTCTGTGGAGGACTTCAAAAACAAAATAAATAGTTTAGAATAGAACAATAGATGAAATATTGATTTTGGTCTAATTGTTTAGTTGCTGTGTTACCTTGAGAATGAGCCTATAAATATGTTTCATATGTCTTGTTTGATGTAAATTTTAGGAGGAACACAAAAAAAACCTATAACATTCAGATGCTAGGTTTTGAAACGTTTGACATTTCACTTAACGAACTAAATTAGTTACAAGAATCGAACAATATGAATGTTAAATATATGATTGTCAGTATGGCAAGTGGCTGAAAAATTCTAAGCAGTTTTAGGGATGTTAATATTGTAGCACTCATTGGGGTAAAATGTCATATTTAAGTCAAAGTATTACACCTACTTGCTAAGTTCGGCATCTGTTCACCCACATGAAAATTAAAGTAAAAAAAAAAAAACTAAAAACAAAACAAAATAGGAGAAAAACAACAAAAAATAGTCTTAAAATGTATTAAGAAGGTGGTGGACCACCACAAGCTACCAGATGCACATTGGCACTGATTGTACAAGTGTCTATAACCGGAGGGATGAACACAGTTCTTCCAAAGGATATTCCCTTGGTTGGTGTTTAGGTGATGATGCACTGTCTAACACATCAGTCTAAAACCTCCTAAGGGTGTTTAACTGGGTTGGCATTTGGTGAGTGTGAAGGCCATGGCATATGATTACATAATTTTCATACTCAATGTCATCCTGAAAAAGACTACTCCAATCAGAATAGAAATGTTTCTTCATTCGAGTAAGGTGATCATTCAGAGCTTTGTATCGATTTTAAGTGGTCTTCCCTCTAAGTAGATAAATGGAGACAAACCTTACCAGCAATCTGCTTCCTATAGTATAACAAAGCAGACAATTTTTCCCTTTAGTTTGTCATCTATTTTATTCCCACACTCCCTGTTTTGCATCTTGGATTTGTTATAGCATTACAGGTAAATCCATTTGATAACTTTTATCTGCCTGTTGTATGAATGAACTGAAGATTGGACAAAATTTATAGTAGCAGTACTGAAAATACAGTTTGGCGTAGTATGCAAATAAGCATACATTTAACATTGGATGAGTTAAATAGTACGAACAGCAATGAGGTTAAAAAAGAATTTTGACTGCATTTCTTATTTTCAAGAGTTGCAGTACATTTGTTTTTGAATTAGAAAGCACTGGTAGTGCACAGTTCCTGCAAGATTTAATTTCGATGATGATTGGCCAATGATAAGCTTTTCAAGTGCTGATGTTTTTTCTATCATTAAACCACATCTACTGACTGTTAACAATATTTAGTTCTAAACTCTATGTTGGAGAAAAAGCTGCTGAGAAACAGTTACTGTAGTGGTCAAATAAAAAAAAAAATTGTGGTCAGTACAGCAAAACAGAATACACCAAGTTTTACCCTGCCATGTCTAAATGTCTTCCCAGTCTTAGAAATCAAAAACTAAACTAAAAAAAATCTAAATCAATAGGAGGTGAAAGGTCAATTTTTTTACTTTATGTAGCTTCCAAAAAAAGAGAAAAGTGGAAAAAAATCAGAACAGAGATTTCTTATAAAACTCATCATTCTAGAAATCTGGGCAACATTGTAAAATTCTGTGCAAAAGCAGCTATAGGTTGATAAGGCTCAGCTTGCTTGCACTACTGTATTTATCAACCCAGTTTCATGTCTATGAACTATGGTTTGACCTGCGTAATCAAAAAAGAATAAAGAAGAGTAAGAAGCAACAAAATAAGAGCACCAAATGCTTGGATCTCTAATATAAAGAAAAAGAAATAAAAGGGCAGAGAGAAAAGAGGAAGGAGGAAAAATATTTCTGACAAATTTTTCTATCATAGTTGGGAACTTGTTTATTGTATATTGATTCGATACCTTACACCATATGGTCAAAATATGTAGATACCTGACTATAACACCCATATATGAGTCTTCCCCAAACTGTTGCCACAAAGCTGGAAGCACAAAATTGTGTAGAAAGTCTTTATATGCTGTAGCATTTTGATTTCCCTTCAATGGAACAAAGAGGCCCAAACCTGTTTCAGCAATGGCTACCAAAGTGAGCTGCGTAAAGACATACTGTTTTGGAAGAACTTAAGTGACCTGCACAGAGCCCTGACCTCAACCCTACTGAACACTTTTCAGATGAATTGGAACACCAACCTGTCCAGCATCAGTGCACAAGCACATTAATGCACTTGTGATGAATGAGCACAAATCTCCACAGTCATGTTTCAAAATGTAGCGGAAAAACCTTTTCAGAAGAGTGGAGGCTGTTGTAACAGCAAATAAGGGACCAGCTCTATATTAATGCCAATGGTTCTGGAAAGGAATGTTCAAAAAACATATCTGGTTCTGATGGTCAGCTGTCATCATCATCAACATTTGACCATATAGGATAGATTGTCATCTACAACCAAATTGGTGACACTGTATATTGATGGTGCTTTCATAGTCTGGTATTGCAGTAAGGTCCTGACCTCACTAGGTGTTAGAGGTAGATCTCCTATTATAATTACTAGGCAATCATTGACTAGGTTAACAGGTTTAGTGTTTTTAATTCTGATTTCTGGGCTGAAAGCCAGTCAGGAATTCATTTTCCTTTGTTCCATAGCAGGGTGTGGAACAAAGCATAAATGTCTTGATGAGAATGCTTTTGAAAACCTGTTTGAAATAGAAAAACGGCCTATAACAGCAGAAAAAGTTAAGATAAAAAACCTTTTAATGTGCATCCTATGTAGTATCAAGCAGTAAAACAGCAGTCCAGACTTCAAGTTAGCAGTTCCAGACTTCAAGAATCAACTAGTTTCTGTACTTACTCTGTATGGTGCTCTGTTGTGCCCTGAGCAGGACTTGTTCCAGGAGCATTGACTCTGGTGGGATAGTCTGTGTCATAAGATGGCAAGCTGACTAGCACTTTATTGTCCATTTCTTCCTTAAATACGAGTTCAGCGGAACTGTCACCAACACCAGACTGGCTGGACATGGCTGTGGATTTGTTAGGCTTTCTATTAGAAATTCAATTTCATGTCATTGATAGAAGTAAAATATGAAATTGTTTTGTTTTGATGAGTGTACCATGTGGCAGAGTCTGGTGGCCCTTGCGGAGAACTGATGGTCTCTGCAGGATGGACTGCTGATGTTGCTTGGTGTTTTTTTCACTGGTGCCCTGGACACAGCAAACAAGTGGTGTGAAGATCTGTAGGTAATATATGTAAGGAATAATGCACAAAAACACATTCTGTTATACTCAACAATGGTGTAGTGTGATGCCTGAAGTTGATCATGTTTTACAAACAGCTCCTTCCAAAGTGCTCTATTCCTGTTATACCACAGCAATTTGCCAGAAATTACCATTTTTATGTATTAAGGATTGATGTTTTATTAACGGTTAATGTATGGATCAGCCATGAAACATGTTAGTTCCTGATATCATAGCATCTATGAACAGTTATTCCCTCACCAGCCTCTTTTCTTCTCTCTCTCTTAAAGTTAATAAAACAAAAGATTGTAGTGTGTCATGTTACTGTCAAGTTCTCTGCCCTTTCTCATAGAGGAAAACTTAAAAGGCGCAATCGTCGCATGCTACAAAGTGCTGACACTGGAGGATCCTTTCAAAAATGCTGAATAAACATCTCCTTACATGCACTGTACTATATCTGTACATATAGTACATAACTACACAGCTGTACTATATCAAAAGGTATTTTCACATTTTCAATTTAAGTACGACATCCGTCACACAAATCCATGTATAAGAGCGTATTAATATACACCTTGCACCCACACTGCTATAGAAAATGTATCCAGACCTTCTGAGGCATTGTGTTAAATTTAGGATATATATTATATACTTTTATATAGTTTTTGTTTTGGGACTCTCAATAACTTTGTACTTTCACACATCTCCGAATGCTTAACAGAATGTGTTACAAAGGTGGTTCAAAGATCATGTCAAGTGGTCATCGAATGTTTTCTTACTGAGCTACAGCAAAAAAGTGTAGACGCAGCCTTTGTTTTTAACAAACTCAATATTCAGATTAAGATTCAACCACAGTTTTTTTAAAACCTTTAGAATTTTTTAAAACAAATAAACTGCGTATTTTTCTTCCATCTTTATTTTACTTTTGCTTTTACTTTTGTTCTTCGCACTAAATGTCCCTTATTCGAGTAATACCTGAGTTTAATTGCTCATCCAGTTATCAATGTCTGTTTTTTTTCTTCTTCCTTACAACAGCAATATTTTAAGCAGCAATTTAAATGGATGAATGATACAAACTTCAATCGTATTACCTTTGTGATGATGCACTGAGTGGCTCTGGAAGATGAATTGCCTGCTGTGGACTTTATCTGTGATCTTAGAAAGCCAGGAGGCTCTTCTACCAGCTGATGAAGTTGCTTCTGTTCCTTTGCACTACTGCCGCTGTCTTGTCCTCCACTTGTCCCAGCACCATTATGAAGCATAGCTAAAGTTATATACACTGTTAGTTATTATTTACACCCATTTAATTAGTGGTAGACTTCAAATCTGTAAGAACTGCATAAGGTTATTCATCTTAAAGCATATACAATAATGGATATTTACATGATATTCAGAAAATAACATGAATTATTCAGTTAGTTGTACATTTAAACTAATAGGCAAGTCATGCGGTTACTAGTAGACTGTGGTGGTTAACATTTATTATTATTATTATTATTATTATTATTATTATTATTATTATTATTATTATTATTATTATTATTATTATTATATATTTTAATTAAAAAAAAGTGTACCTAAAATATAAACAGGCTCAACCAAATACTATACCTTTGACATTTTAACATTTTAAAACTGAATATTAAGAAGAGCAGTGGGTTGGGGTTTTTGGTTTTTTTTTTGCAGTCATTTTAATTTTTAATAACCCTTTACAAATTGTTTGCCAGTTATTACTAATTGCTGAAGTGCTCTAGGCATATAGACTATGGAAACCTACATGAATGATTGTATTGGTGCTTTCATATTGTTCTGACAAAATATGATTATATAACAATATAATACTTTATTGAGCTTTGGAATAATCTTGAGTAATTATATATATTGTTAATATGTATATATAAGTATGCATAAATATGTGATAGTTATTTACATAATAGTTCATAATAGAAATAATAGTACATAATAGAAAATCAACAACATAATGTGTTAAGCCACTGAGAAGTCTTTGAAATATATAATATGAATATATATTTATAAAACTACTATAAAATATGAATAACTTGTACTATAGTATTTGTGCACAATGTGTACATAAAAAAGTACTAATGACAACATTGCCATAAGCTTTACTGCACTACATAGGAAACATCAACCAAAGCTGGATTAGATCCAGTTGCCTGCTGATGTTTCCTTGGTTGCCTCTACCGAACTGTTTCCAGACATATTGTGTGTCAAAAAGACAAAACAAAACAAAACACATGCATATCCGTGTATTCTATGCTGTTGTGGTGTTGCACAGGTGTGCACTGAACTGAAGACGATGGAAGCAACCTGTGGACCACAGGAAAGCTTGCAGATGGAAACAACACACACACACTCACTCACTCACACAGTCTCACACACACACACACACATACACACACACACATCCGCCTGTGTAGGGCCCCCCACGTTAAGGAAAAAAAAAAACCTAAAGTGACTCTATTCACTTGCAACAACTGAATTTTATTGCAACAGATTATTTCAATTCATTTTAATGTACTGCATCTATATTCAATAAAAATGCAGTCATAGAAAGCTTACTTTAAATCAGCAAATCTATTTTAAGGTATGAAAAAGACAAAAAGATTACAAAAATACTGATGTAATTCAGAAAGAGTATAATACATCTATAATACAGTATAATACAGTTTAATCTGCAGTTTGTTTACATTCCTCAGTTCTTTGAAATGCTAAATTAAGTTGTGTAACAGCTGCAGCACTCAAATACCTGAACCTTTTTTTCTTTTTCTTTTTTTTTTAACAAATTCAAAAAAGAGCATAAAAAGTACTTTCACCTTTGGATTTTTTTAACACTAGAGCTTTGTGGTTTAGTGTTGAACCTGTTTAGAAGTGAACTGAGTTTGTGTCTGCTTTCTCTAAAAGGTGACAGGTGACATTTACAGGCATACAACCACATAAATGTCACTTTTTTTTCACCTTGGGGGTTTTTCTAAAAAGTCAAAACTTTGCCTGAATCTGAGAATAATCAGAGGAAATAATTTGTTTTGTGGGGGTTTGGGGTGAATGGGTGCACAGAAAATATTTTTTGATGTCTTTTATGCATTTTACAAATACTATACTTGTAGATATAATGACATTGCTTACACTACTCAAAATGACAAAAATACTTTTTAAGAGATTATCTCAATTAAAATTTGCAAGATAGTAGTAAGAATAGTAGTAAGGAATAAGTAGGAAGTTAATCTGCTTATATAATACAGTACCTAACATTTTTTGTTTTATGTAAAGAATAAAACACTTTGGGTCATGTGATTATTGGAAAAATAATCAACAACCGAGCACTGTTACTACCCTGAAGCTGATTGTTTTTCTATTAAAGCACATCATAGTGTTACTCCTTTCATATGACAGCAATATGCGAAGTATTACAAGTCATGCTTTTCAGCATTTTACAGTTAATGTTTCATGATTGAAATGTCTGCAACACAAGTTAGTTCCTGTTATCACTAACATTATAAACAGTTCCATCACCAGGCTCTCTTTTTTCTCTCTCTTGAAATAAATGAGACAAAAAAAAAACAAAAACAGCCCAGCTTGTCATGTTACCAAGAAACCGGAAAGCACAAAAAAAACAAAACAAAAAAACACCCTTACTGACAAAAAGTGATGAGACTGGAGACTCCTTACATGAATTTTAAATAAAGTCTTCTTACAAAATATTTCATCATATAAACAATTAGATGCTTTATTTTGTTAAATAACAAAGTTTTTTGTAAAATCTGAATCTGTTTATTACAAGTCTTATGTGATGTCTGCATTTAAGTCCCTGTAAATGAGCTAGAAATGATAACAGAAACAGTGCATTAATATAAACTGTGATTTGAATTAAAGCTGACACTACTATTAATTCCTCTTACAACTTCTGACCAATCATATTTGAGAATTTTAGCATTGTAGTATAAAAGGTTAAAAACCACATACAATTATGTCTAAGAAAAAATACTATTATTTATCTTTAGGCTTATGCTTCCTTATGCATCCTTAAAGTATTCATTATGATGGATAGTGGTTATGACAAAATTTTTTGACATTTCGTACCAATATAGTCAAATACAAAGGTACATTCACCATCTACTTTATTACCTACACATTACTCACATCAAACATCAGGACGATGAAACAGTGTGATCTCTGTGACTGATTGTGGCATAGAAGTTTTAGTCAGATTGGCTGGTTTGAGTATTTCATAAACTGCTGATCCCACTGTTCTTGGCAGACAGGAGTGGAACCAGATGTGGTCTTCTGCTGTTCCATTGATCTTCTGTTGATCTTCTAGCTTATCCACCTCAAGGTTTGATGTGCATTCTGACATGCTTTTCTGCTCAACATGGTAGTAAATAGTGCTTATTTGAGTTACTATAGATTTCCTGTCAGCTTAGACCAGTCTGGTCAATCTCCTCTGATCTCTCTCATCAACAAGGTGTTTCAGCCTGCAGACCCTTCACCCACAGGATGTTTTTGTTTTTCACACCATTCTATATAAACTCTAGAAACTGTTGTGTATGAAATTCCCAGGAGATCAGCAGTTTATGAAATACTCAAACCAGACTTTCTGGCACCAACACCCATGTCACAGTTAAATTCACAGAGATGACATTTATCCTGATTCTGACGTTTGATGTGAGCATCAGCAGAACCTGTATCTGCATGATTTTTGCATTGCGCTACGGCCACATGATTGTCTGATTAGATATCTGCACTAATGTGCAGTTGTACAGTTGTCTCTATTAAAGTGAACTGTGAGTGTATAATGTAATGTCCGATCCTTTGCCATTATTCCTCTGAAGATTTACAGTAGTAAGACCTAAAATTACCCACATATGAACAAAAATGGGTTTGGTCACCTTGGCTAACAAGTTTTCCTGACACCACAATTATAAAGACAATGTGAAAAATGTCATTCCCCGCTATGCAGCAAGGCAGAAACCCCAGCTAGCTAATAACAACATGAATGTTTAGCATTTCAGGGTTGGTACCAAGCCAGATGCATGATCCTTGAAACAGTTGACATGTTCGAAACAGATATAGGAAAGTGAAACTTCATGAGAGATAGGTCTATGTTAGGGCTAGTCATTCAACAAGACCATGAATGAAATGAGCAGTTTGTGCTCATGAATCCAGTCATTTACATTCTCTCATTTGGTTGACATTTTTAACCAAAGCCACTTACAAGTGACAAGTGAGACAGGATACAGCTGAGCAGTTGAGGGTTAAGGGACTTGCTCAAGAACCGAACTAGAAACTTTCTAATCAGTAGTCAAAGCTAGTAATAACCAAGAAAATTTGATACAGTATTTTGTGACTTTAACCCAGCAAATGTCACATTTTAGATTGAAATACTGTATATTCCAACACTGGAATAATTGATTTTTTTTTATTTTTATAATAAACATCTAAATTAAATACTTCACACCTAATTATTTAGATTTTACATTCATGCCTAATCAGACTAATATGAATTGTACTCTATATTCACACATTATTGTATAGTCAAGCTTATTTACTGCTCTTCCACTGTTAGATTAAGTGAAATGTATTATGTATTTCTCAGTCTGAATACATCTATTTCTCAGTTCATTCATCATGTTACCCCTTCTGAAACTATAGACATATCCTCTAAATATTCTAAGCCTTAAAACATACAAAAAACAAACTTGCAACAAGCAATACTAAAGAAAGCAACTAATAAGTGGAAATGTGAATGGAATCAAATAATCTGCCAACCTCAGCAAGCATCAGCACTCTGGCCCAAGAATTAGGTTTATTTGGGCCAGCAGCAAAGTATGTGAAAATGTACAAAAGACATTGATCTCCGCACAGCCATGAGGCAAAGCATAAGCCTCCAAAGCTCCAAAAGTTTCCACCAAATGACCACAAACAAGTTGATAGTTGTAGGAAGAACAAAGAGAGCTACAGCTAAACATGAGAACTGTGACATATGTGAAAGCTACTCATACTCCGAATGATAAAATCTTCAAAGTATAGAAGAGTTCATATAAGTAAAGCAAGATTACATTGGAATACTTTTTGTCTAGTTGGTTGTAAATCCTGACATCGACTGTCACTCTGCCATTTCTGGTGATTTGGCTGATAATTCTGATATCTGTATGACAATTTTTAATCTCTTTTTGTCAGTGATTACTTATAAGAATTTTTCATTATGAATAAGCCAGTGTATTAATAGTGTTCATAATGCACTGATTATGCACTTATATGTATGCCTGCATTGCGTGACTATAAAGCAACCAAACTGGAAAATAAGCATCATTAACATTATCGGGTAATTTCACTATTACTCTCATCATATCTGTAAATAGTAGGCTAATATTACAGATATTGTTTTAGGTCTATTGATGACCTCATACCACATGCTGTATGAAGCCTTTTACATCCCACTTAATATTCATTCTGACTCAACAGTCTAGTTTACAGTATTTATTTTTCCATGTCTTTTAAACTTCCTTCACCTGCATACTAGAATGTATGTAACAAAAACTGATTCAGACTGAATTTGATATCAGTGAGTCATTTGGAATATAGCTCTCTAGAATGGTAGTTGTAGATCATCAGTGTGATGTGGGTTCCTGTTCTTGATAAACTCATGGTTAATGAAGCTGACAAATTTCGCTTGAAGCAGCGAAGCACGGCACAGCTAGCCCCATACTGGATTTTTTTTTTTTACATTAACGTAAGATTTGTAAAACTATTTTTTCAACTGCATAACCAGCCATTATTCTGTACATCTGTATAAATCTCCATCTGTAAAGCTCATTATTTGAGATGGTCATTTTGTGCTTTAGTCATTTGTATGTGACAAGTCAAACATGTCTGCAACTTAAGCAGGAGTTCATTTTTACTCTCAAATGGCCCATGGTTACATATCCCAAGTATGTTTCTATGCAAAGGCAAGCCCGATGATCTGTTTGTTATACCACAACACTTCCCGTAACACATCTTTAGAACGAATTGTACTAGATACTAATACACATTGTGGGTGCAATGTATCTTATAACTCCTTTTACTAATCCTACATAACTGTAAGAATATAGCAAATGTTTTCCATCTTAAATGGCATACCTAACAGCAAGATTAAAAGCAGATAAGTTTGTCATTGTTTACTACCTCCATTTATGTTACTCTGTAGTTTTTGTGTTTAGTATTCTCTTACATACATACATCATTTAAACTTTCAGATGATGTTTCATCCATTTTCAGAATTTGTAACTTACCTTGTCATGTCAAATGATCTTCCAGCACTAAAGATAGCTCCTTTTAAATCTACTAATAATGCTGATGGAAAATTATTATACGCTTCACTACTTTTACTCTGTTAGAACTGTAAGAAGTGTGTCAGTGTTACCTCTCACTGCCTTTGTGTCTTTCCCACTCAGTTTGTCTCACTATGGTTTCACTGCTGTGCAGGAAAAGATGGGTCCTTTTGACAGGAAGAAAAACCATAAACAGTTCTCTAGTAAGTGTAAGATACACAATTCTCCATTGTGGCCTCATTTGTGACTGTAATTGAGGAAATGAGCATTTTCTCAGCCTCTCAATTTCAGTTGAGATTCATACCAACATCTAATACCAGGGCCACGAAAATTCTATAAAGTAAAACTGTAAACAAATGTGTTCATAAAATGTTTACTTTAGTGAAGCTATCTTTACCTTAAAGAATATAAAGATCATTTATATTCCTTAGCTGTAAGACTATATAGTTGATTGACAAGTTTACAAGTCATTTACAAAAACCCAATACAAAAACCTTATATGGTGGTATCAGATTAAGGTTTCAGGACTTCCCTATCAGTCCTTCTATTTGATGGATAAAGATATGCTGACAGGAAATATGAACTTTAAATGGAAAGCAAAAAAATGTAAACCAAATAGTATGGATACTATAACGGATAGAATCATTGACTGAGGACTTACCGTTGTCTGCAGATAAACCTGTAGTTGAAAAAGTACTGGTCGAATGATTTTTGATGGCCGGGCCAGCCCCCTTTATATGTTTCACGCTAGATCTATGGAAACGTGTGTGTGTGTGTGTGTGTGTGTGTGTGTGTGTGTGTGTGTGTGTGTGTGCTTTAATATTTTGTGCAGATGTGTACAAAATAAGCATGTACCGTTATCAAATTTCTACAAGGTGAACCCACCAGCTACACACCAAATATTCCCCCTTCCTTAAAAAAACCTTCAATTTCAGACATATTTCCTTGTACCAAAGTTGCTTTTATATAAAACCAGCTTATACATGCAAAATGAGTTCTAGGACATTAAGGGGTGATGAATTCAAAAGTGTGACTATACAACACACTGTATCTGTTTCCATTTTTATAGACACTTTATTCACTCACTCTTTTTATGTGTATGTCATAATGCCAATAGTGTTGGATGCTGCTGAATTCCAAAATGAAATGGATGAAATGTCCTGTAGCTTTTATAGTCTTTAATAACTCTTTGTTAACCTGTTATTTTCCAAGTATATTCTGTGAATTTGAATTAATGACAAGGAAAGATAACCCTTTAATGGAAAAGAACATGGGGAAGACCATTCCGGAAGACAAAAATGCGCAAAAAAATAACCTGTTACGTATTTGGAAAGTCCATTTACGGGGTATGGCGTACATGACGTGACACTAATGGGGGGTGAACCTATGTTCACATGTACGCACCATGTCAGATTAGTCTTGAATGCAGAAAAAAACAAGTTCATCCTGTTGTTGGTTTTTGAACAAATTGTTCTCAAGCTGTTTACTAGTGATGTTCTCAAGCTCAGACATCAAGACATACCAAACCTCTCTCTCCACTGAACATTGTGTATTATTATTACTATTATTATTACTATTATTATTATTATTATTATTATCATACTCATCATAATCATAATCATCATCATCATAGTAATAATAATAATAATAATAATAATAATAATAATAATAATAATAATAATAATAATAATAATAATAATTATTATTATTATTATTATTATTATTATTCTACTGTACAAGCAGAAAAAACACACTTTCTTTGACTAGTTAAAAGACTTTGACTAAACAGTTTAAATAAAATGAAAAATATAGTAGCTCCAAATTTGCCACATCATAAATGTGTACAAATACTGGGATAATAAACAATTTAGTCTTAAACACTGGGTTTTTAACCTGTATCAGGTATATGCACACATCTCACATAGTTCTACTTATTTTAAGCCCAGGGATTAATGTATAACTTCAGTAAAATCAAACATCGCAAAAATCCTCTGTAGCCAAAAGCAAGTGGAAGTGGTATAGATGATGTTTATTTTTTCTTATGGTTCTTAATCAGACCTGCTTATGGACATGACTTCATAATTACAATTTGCAACAACTATGCAACAATTCCCTTTAAAAGGGCATAATTATTTTAATAATGGTGCCCACAGGATGTGGTGACAATTTCCTTGACGTTTGTTTCCATTTAAATTGCTTTGTGTGACCACATATCAAAATATGTTTAATGTACTGCAATTTACTGCATGTCATTTTCTGCAATAAACTCAAAACAAAAAAGTCAACATTCCACTGAATTATATTTTCTGAACCATTACTGCAACTGGGAATTTTAACCAGCTGCTTTATAGAATTTAGGTTGTATGATCCTAAAAATGAAGTAATCATAATGGCAAAACGCAACACTAGATCAACAGTATTTTTCTGACTTCTGAGTATTAATCTGACTCAAATAGTATCTTAAAGATTGTTACTTGTACTAAAGTACACCTACTTCTATAACCTTGTTATCCTACTTTCCCACCACGTAGCCTTCCATGTTTAGACTTATATACAGTATATATATATACTATTTTTATGTTGATGTTTCTTACACAATGATCTGTCGATTACACCAGCCACATTTTCCCTAACATCCAAGGTAACCATTAAAACTGCCTTTGTCTAACAGCAATTGCAGAAAGAGAAAGAAAATATGGAACAGTTTTCACAAATCAAGAACATACATTTAATTTAAATAATACCTGAATTAATATACTGGTTGTAAATCTTGTTGTCTATCAGATTCTGTTAATGTAATGCCAAATGTCCAGAAAATAACACTCAGTGTAAATCATTATTACCAAATCCATAACTACTACCATGCTAAGTCAGCGTGTGCAGCCTTTTCAATTAGTTTAGATAGTTTGTATCTGTTTATTAAATTTCCTGGATTGTTCATTCAACTGACTGATGAGATTGAATTCATCAATTAACCATTTAAAGTCTTTGTGTTTATTATTCAGTTATTCATTCAAGACATTTTGGGGGGAAAAGCTTAGTAGTTTCATGAGTGCATAATGTAAGGGTCCACCTAATACTAGCCACGATAAAATGTGACATGTGACTGGATAGCAATCCTGAAGGATCTATGATAGAAGGTCTTACAGGAAAATTCTACTGATAGTCACGAACAAACAAACAAGCAAACATCTTTGTATGTTACACAGTGATTTAAATCAATGATATTTTAGGAAATGTTAAACATACAAAATTGTTGCTACAAAGATTATATTCCATTGTCTTACCCAATCCACAAACAGCATCAAAAATTAGATTCAAATAGTTTTATAATACAAGCACAGAAATACCTCTGTCAATTACATTATATGCAATGTACTGTCTGTTGACATTACATCCAATGACTGAGTGAATGCTGAATATCTCTTTCTTGCTAATCTAGAGTAAGGTTTATGATTCGCTTGACAACTCTAACTCTACCTTATAGCTAGCGTATCTTTAATTACCTGCATTTCCACACCTGCAGCATTTAAGGGTCGTTCAAGAGGACTGGACATGAAGGTGCATTGCACATATCCAGAGCTTTACAAAAGATGTGCGATGCACTTCCTGAAAATAAGCGTTTGAACAGCACTTGCACACTTCAGTGTATGAACTGATATGAAATAGCGTATGATCATCTTCTATAGATTTTTTAAACTAACCTTCATCCTTCCACCTATGACATCAGTTTATAGACAAACTCCACCTACAAACGAAGAAGGTATCTTCAAGATGTTTATCAAGCCTATCTTACCTGGAGTTCCGCTTCAACAAATTCTAGTGACTGATATCTGTATAGGACAAGGTTACCCACATATTTTGCATATGTAAAAAGGCTGAGGAAAACTGATCACTACAATCACATTATTCCAATGGCAATAACGTGAAATTTGGTCTGTTTATATCTCTGAAAAACACAAATCAACATCTTTAAATCATACTCACGATCATACTTGAGACAAGAAAAGTCTCAGAACAATCTTAGAACATTTTTGGCAAGTCGGCTATTAAGGATAAAATGAAGCAGTTTGGGTTGTTTGCTGGCCAGTCACTCGAGCTTATAAGCTATTTTGTCACAATTTTAATGTTGTGCCACAACCCAAAGACATTCAGTACTGTGCAAAAATCTTAGGCACCCTTTTTTTTTTTTTTTTGCATACATTTTGTGGTAGATATTTCTTTTATTGAGTCAGTACAAAAACATTGTAGATTTCCAAACATTATATTTAAAAAATGTATTGAAATAGGACTAATTTGTAATAATATTTTGTATTGAAAAATGTTTGTATGTCAGTAAAGAAATCAACATATGTAACAGACCACTTTTCAGACAAAAAACAAAATAAAGGCTCCTGGGTGTTGCATGCAATAAAAGAAGTCAAATGTGAGTCTCCAAAGATGCTCAATAAAATGTATCAGCTCATTTCCTTATAAACCTGTATACATTGGACGTGGGACCATTGTTAAGACAAACAACAGCAAAGGGTCATCACACACATATATTGACTTTGTATACTATTATTACTGTTTGCTGAACGTTGTAGTGATTTTCTTTTGAGTAGAAAGATTTATCTTCATTATTGTTTGTCATTTGTACAGCATTTCATTACATGTTCCTAAGACTTCTGCACAGTACTGTATATAATAGCCTAAGCTTAGTCGGAGCCAAGATTATTTTGGGGTTGCACATTAACAAAATTCTATAGATGCTATGGGAAAGTCTATATGTAATATTGCATCACACTATTTTAAAATTATTATGAGGACATTTAATATTTTATTGAGAATCAGAAAATATTAAGGAGCAAATTTCAACATTTTTGCAAGAAAGACAGTGAGGAGTAATAGACACATAGACAAAGGGTCATGATTCTATGGGCTAGACTTGTCTGAATATTTATGTGTTTATGTTTTGAATACTCATGTAACAAAATATACAGACGGTTGCTGTCATAAGGAGCACAAAACTAATGAACACAGTATACCTCTGGGACATTAATAATAATAATAATAATAATAATAATAATATCATCATCATCATCATCATCATCAAGTACGTATAGAAGCCTTCTGAATAGAATTTGTGAGTATGACGAGTTAAAAATAGAGTTAATAGAGTGTGATTCCTGATCAAAAAGACTAACAGGAGATGAATAATCAAGCAACTGTAAATAATAATAATAATCATTATTCAGCATAAGGACTACGAAGACACCACCACCACATTATTTTATTTCTACTCCCCGGGTAAAAGCTCTAAACACCCTTAGCGTGGCAGGTAAATGGGTCAGGGGGCGTGGAGGCTACAGTGCGGCGCGAGCAAGGGGCAAGAGCACGCCACCAGAAATACTTCATCTGTGTTGTGACCCCTTGAAAACGATGGACACGCCACTTCCTTCTAAATTTAGCCACATTCTCGACGGCGCTCAGTGAGCAACCAAAGCGCCGCTCTCGTGTAGTAGCTGATGTGACCAGAATAAGCAGCTGGTCCCTCGAGATTGGCTGAAGCTCCGCCGCGCTCCATTGCTGCGATGCGGTTCGGCACGTTCTGAGTGCGCGCGACAGAGAACTCCATCGTCATCCGGGCAAGAACACAGCAGTCATGGCGCAAGGGAACCATTTCCTAACTATCCCCAAACAGGAGGGTCTTTTCACGACCATTAAGAGCGGCCGAGCCGGGGAGGCCCACGACGATTCCCCGGTCGAAGATGAGGATGAGGAAGAAACCGAGGAAGATGTGCGGTTCATACCGCGGTGCTCTCCGGTACCGAGAAAGCGCGGCCCGTCGATCACAGACGAAACGGCCGAGTACATGCGGATTCGCCTCGCGCTTCCACAGAGGAGAGTGTCTTTCGCGGACGCCTTGGGAGGAGAGCTGGCCGACGTGCGGGAGTTCGCCGCGTTCGACTCGGGCGACGACGACGACGACAACGCCAACTGGGAGGACGAAGAGGCGAAGTGTCGCAGGGCTTACCTCCAGCCCGTTTACCGCGTGTGGCCTGAGTTCCAGGCTTGTGCAGGAAGCGACCTGACGCTCGCGGTGCGCGCTAATAAAGTAGAAGTGGAGAAAGTGGCAGCCGTGCAGGACGAGCCGCTCTCTTTCGATGCGCTTATTTGCGTACTTAACATTTCTTATCAAAAGTGCGTCTACGTCCGGTCCACCACGGACGGCTGGATCACTCACTCGGACACAGTCGCTGAATACGTGCAAGGTTCCCACGACGGCGACACTGACAGGTTTTCGGTCAGACTCTCCTTCGCCGAGCCGTATCTGTTCAACGGAGCGCGGATCGACTTCGTTGTCCGTTATGAAACGCCTGAAGGAGAGTTTTGGGCAAACAATTCTGGCAGGAATTATTCAGTAAGCCTTCTCATGTCCTATGACGAAGACAAGGGCCCAGATAATAATGTAGACGATCGAGAAATTAAAGGCATACTGAAGCCTCCAAGATACAGGTAAATGCCCTGCAATGCGTGCATTATAAATAGGCATATAATACTAACAGCTTATCACGCGTATGTTTCAGCAATACCCAGTACTAAAAAACCCTTGGCATTTGTTTATCCAGTCTCATATTGTGTTGCTGCATCTGTATATGTTGATTGCATGTGAGAGTAAAGTCTCGAACAGTCACTGGTCACATTAATATGAAACCATCATTCACCTGGTTCAGACAGGCAATTCTTTACCAATCTTTAACTGTCCAGTTTCAGTGATCGTGCACTCACTGTAGCCTCAGATTCCTGTTCTTGGCTAACAGACGTGCACCCTGAAATGGTCTTCTGCTGTTGTAATCCAACAGCTGTTGTAAATCCATCCACCTCAAGGTTCGGCATGATGCTTTTCTACTCACCACGGTTACAAAGAGTGGTTATTGTTGCCATAGCCTTCCTGTCAGTTCGAACCACTCTGGCGATTCTCCCCAGACATCTCTAAGGCAGAACTGTCTCCCTTTGGATTCTGTGTAAACTCTAGAGACTGCCAAGTGAGGAAATCCCAGGAGATCAGCAGCTTCTCAACCAGCTTATCTGCTACCAAGCACCATGTCACAGTAAAATCTCACTGAGGTCAAACATCCCCCTCCCCATTTAAAGTGCAAAATAACTTCCTGACATAACCAGTGTAACTTGTCCCTTGGTATAACTAAGGACATGGGAAGTTGGGGTGCTGAGGACGCTTCAGCACAAAACAGGATTCTGCAACTGCTTAAAAAAAAGTATCTAATAATAATATGTAGATATCGCATGTCATGTATGCTGCTTAAAGTTCCAGCACTCCAATGTAAAATGCCGTTCCTGCATCCCTGGGCATAGCTAGATAGTGTTGAACCTGTTTTAATAAAGACTAGGGTTAGTTTAGTTTTGCCAAATGATAATACTGAAGAAAGTACTCAGCTTCCAATACATCATATAAGGCTACTTGTGTTTGAGCAGCAATCCAGCTGTGGTTGCTGAATCAAGTATTGGTTTAATCATTTTGTCATTTGGGGTTTAATTTTTTAGCAAACAGTAAAGAGCATTGCACATTCAGTTAGTTGCATAAACTTTAGCTCCGTATATTTATATATATTTGATCTGTAGTTACCCTAGATTAGATCCATCATACTAAAGCCATACTATGGCTTATGATTTGCTTCCCATGTTTGTGTGAACTGAACATCATGTACTGTATAAGAGTTATGGAATGGTTTTTGACAGTAGCTTCTACAAACACACACGCATACACGCGCCCACACGCATTTGAGAATAGCAGCCATACTAGAGGGCAGGAGGGATATGAATATAGGACAAGGGAGGTTTCACTTTCAGGGCTGGTACTTGCAAACCTTCCACTTGACCTTTTCCTAGAGGCTGCTGGGTAGAAATACTGAAGACTGCGAACGAGCAGAGGGTGCACACTGAATGTTTTACATCTGCAACCCCCCAATCTCTTTCGATGCTAGGATGAATGCATTCTTTTAAAATCTCTAAGTTTTAAGAAGCTCAGCGTTCCATACTCCAGTTACTTTTGACCTTTCCCCAAATGTCAAATGACACTGCTGCCCAAAAGCTGCTGGAAAAAATAAAGGTCATCCTCTGTATTCTCAGAGGAGCAAATATCATTCCAGAACAGCTATCATTAAGTGGAAAACAAGTGTACTGTTTCTGCTGGGTTAGTACTACATTCATCCAATGCACTATTTAAGGGCACTTTGCAAACAACACTGGACAGACATGATTGGCAGACCACAGAGCATAATCCGGCACTTCCTGAATAAAGGCCCAGTGTGGCTTTGTGTGTGTGTGTGTGTGATATGGGAGTAAAAAATATATTTCAGAAACCCTTTTAGAGTAAAGTGACAGGTTTGAAGAGTGGATAGAATACATACAGGTTAGGGATGTGCATTTTGGCTAGCTTCAATTTACAAATAGCTGTAATTGTTAATGAGGGGATATTTTTAGTTTGTCACAAGGAGAGGGAAAATGGCATAGGTTTATCAAGCATTTTTAACGAACGCTGTACTTATGTTTGTATGTGACAAGTTCTGATGGCCACAACACTCTCATTGGATTAATGAACTTAATGATCACAGTTACAAAGTGTATAATCTGATAGTCAATAGAGATACTTACACATGACATTTACTAAAGCAGTTCATGATGACGGATGGCAGAGTGCTGCAGTGGTTAGCACAGTCACCTCACATCAAAAAGGTTCTGGGGTCAAACATGCCAGCCAACTAAGGACATTGTGTGTGGAATTTGCATATTCTCCCCGTGAATGCGTGGGTTTCTTTCAGGTGCTTTGTTTCTGCCCAAAGACATGAAGATTAGGTCAACTGGCTACTCTAAATTGGTGTGAATGTGATGGCTGTTCATCTCTGTGTTCGCCCTGCAATTCATTGGCCAACTGCCCAGGGTGTGTCTTGCCCAAAGTGGCTTTTTTTTTGTGTGTGTGTTTCATTTCATTTTCATTTGTGGATATAGGGCATAATGAGTAGTGATTTTAGTATTCAAATACTTGTGTCTCATAATGTTAACAAGGTATTTGAGGACACCCCTAATAGAGGTCACATCCTAAAGCTTGGTTGATTTTCTGCTTCTTCTGTAAAGCACCAGTTTGCACTGATGTCTGCCACAGCACATGCTAAGGATGACAATATTGTGTTATTTGCTGTTAACATTTACATCTGAAAACTGAATTCTATGTTTTAGCATAAACCTCTGAACCCTCTGCTTTTTCATAGATCTTTAGTATACTATGATGTTCTCAGGTAACTAAATTTATATCTGGGATTGCCAATTGACATTTATATATTGAGCAACATAATTCTGTTTTGAGCTGCATTATTCTCTTTTTATTTCATTCCAGTGCAGAGGATGACTCTGACTTCTATCCGGACACAGATGATGGTATGAAATTGTTAAAAAAAAAAAAAAAAAAAAAAAAATATATATATATATATATATATAAACATAAACAGCACTTTCCTTACCAACAAAAAGTTGTAAAATATTCACCAGAAAAAGATTGATACTAAACAATGTAGACAAGCATTAATATAAGTGTAAAGTGTTTTGTAATGTGTTGCATAGTTAGTGTCATTATGAACCATCAGTTTTGGTCACACATCATTTCATTTTAGGAAACGAGGATAATGCAGAGAGAGAGGCTGTTGCTGAAATTTCCTCACCTGTGTGTCCACTGGTTATTGAGCCGGAGATTGACCTTGAGGTCAGTAGTATCTTTCTTACCGCGTTAACCACGCTTAACACAAAATGGTGATTTAAATAACCACAAGATTTTTCATTTACTCTGAATGCTACATAGCTTGCCTATTGGGTTTTAAAATACAAAAACTTGTGTGAATCGGTAAATATGCAGTTCTTACAAATACACTTGCAATATCCAGTGCATTGAAAAGGTATGAATATATTTCATAACTCAAGAAAAATGAGCAAGAATATGGCAGATTGTCAATGACTATGTACGGTGCTACTAGGAAGTTTTGGAACCCTATACAATTGTTTATATTTCAACAGAAATGTGATCAGATCTTCATCTAAATCCTAAAACTAGATCAAAGGAACCCAAATAAACAAATTACACAAAAGTATTATAGTTTTTACATTTATTTATTGCACAAAATTATCCAAAGGTAAATATCTTCATTTTAATTAAATATTGGAGAAAGTATGAACCTTTAGGAGTATGAATTAATTTAAAGGGGTAATTGAAGTCAAATTTTTCATTCTATGGGATGGCAATTCTCTTGATCTAGTATGAAGACTTGTATGAAGATCTGATCATATTTCAGGTCAAATTTATGCAGAAATACAGAAAATTGTAAAGGATTTGCAACCTTTGTGGTGGCACTCTATGCTGAATAACTGTGTTGAATAATTATGTAATGTTATAGGCATTATTAGACATCATTTACCACCTGTACTTACCTACTTTCAGAAATCAGTCTGCACATTTCCATACAGATATGAATGTATTTAGTGAAGTCTGTTAGGACATACTATTATATTATTTCTTTTGCATTAATGATTTTTCACATTTATTAGTGTATACACATTACATGTACTTAAACAGTCAGCCACCCAGGTATTGCTTTGAATTTTTGAATTTTGTATTTGAATTATCACAGTACAATGTACTGCTGTACAGATCTGTTCTTTAACAAAAAAGGTGCTTCTTTTTTTTTCAATATATCTAAATGATTAAATTACCTATAGTTGCCACAGGCTTCTAATATCACTTATTGTACTTATTGTATTAAAATACTTATTGTATTTTTTTTTAAGTGCAACGATTAGTCAATAGTAGCCAACAGGAATTCTCTCTCTCTCTCTGCTGTTGAATAACATGAACTTCATAATGTTCTGTTATAAAAATGTTGACAGCAAAATAAATATAGGAAATTGCTCTGGTTTTCGATGGAATATTATCATTAGTATTAGTATTATTCCTACCCTTTGTGGACTTAATTAGTGTTTATATGCTTTTACGCAGTCTGGTATAATTCACTGGTCTTTTAGTATTCCTGCCACACACTGCAATGCATTATATAATGCAGTGAAGTGGACTGTGATCTCATTGTGCTCAGGTTTATGGGGTTCATTTCTGTGAATATGACAAATGAAAATGGGGTGAGTATTTTAAAACTAATAGGTGTAGACCAATCCGGGCAACATTTTTAACTTCACTGCACTGGTTATGCACTTGCACTCTTGGAAAAAGAGGCTATATCTAGAATCCTTGAGATTTTTCTGGTTGTCTCTTTATGGGAAAGATTCAATGTAGAACCCTACAAGAGAGTGTCTCCTATTCAGAAAATGCTTCAAGGAGAACTCCTTCTGAAAACTAACTCATTTAACCAGTTAATAAACATTTTGAAAAACCTTTTTTTTCCTGAGAGTGTAGTACTTAATACCAAAAAACATACTCATGACCTATTAGACCATATAACCTTCATTCAAAATACAATTTTCTTACTGATACAACTAACTTTTTGCATTATAAATATTAATTGAAGTTACCCTTAAAATTGATAGTATGTACTGTTTTTCATAGGTCCTTGTATATTTTGTTTACTGGCTCACTTTTTTGGCAATCAGCAAAAAGCACTAAAACCCATCTCCAAAGCAGATCATTACAGTAATTTTGAAGTAACAATTGTGAAGTGGCAAAAAAATAAAGTTGAGGCTATAAATTCAGTTCTAGCAGCATTTAAGCCTACTTTTTTATGGGTTGGATATCTGTAGCAGATGTGATTGTCAATGTTAGACAGACAGAACCATAAAATTGGTAATTTAAAAATAATAATGATAATGGAAATACATTGGTTTTGTTTGTGAAGCCTAAAGGCTAATTTATATATCTGTGTAGAGTATAAGCTGTAGCCTGATGGACACCTCCCCAAAAATGCAACCACAGGTCACAGCAACACGGTGATTGGCCCGTTTGGTAGCATCACATTTACTCCAATGCATTTCTTGAATAAATTGGAAATCTACTTTCTTTGACCTAAATTCTTCTCTGCAAAAGTCAGAAATCCATTGTCATGATCTTGACTTTGTGTTACTATATAAAGTGTTAGGCTATATAGAGGCTGTAGTTCTTTATAATGGCCAGATTAATCAAACCCTTTTTTTTTTTAACCTTGATCTTCTAATAGTGGCAGGAGCTTATTGGCCAGTAGTGTGTAGGGCACCTTAGCTTGGGCACATACTATGTATGAAGAGACGTATTGATGGATTTATGATATCATGTCTGGCCACAAGTACTTGGTCTTGAGGAGCTTGTGTGTGTGCTGGCTGCTGGAGAGACTGGTGGCTGGAGATATATGAACCCAGGTGGTCAGGCTTCCCCTCGGATGATCGGAGATGAATGTTCAGTTGGCAGGAGAGGAGATGGCATTCACAAAACAGGTGGAAGGGAGACTGGACTCCTGGTCCTGGATTTGGAGTTCTGGGGAATGAAGGCATGACAGGGGGTCTGCTTTGATGTTCTTTTATCTGGGCTGGTATGAATGTGTGATGTTGAAACTGTGAACAATAGCGCCCACCTGGCATCACATGGATTTAACCTCTTGGACTTCTTGAGATATTCTAGGTTTTGATGGTCTGTGAGGATTGTGAATGGATGAGCAGCCCCTTCCAGCCAATGACACCATTCCTCCAAGGCTAATTTTACTTCCAGTATATCATGATTGCCAACGTCATAGTTTTGCTCAGCGGGGGTTAGTTTTTTTTGGAGAAGAAGCCACTGGATGAAGCTTGGGCCTTTCACTGAAAAATGCTGGGACAACACTACCCCCACTGCTGCCTCAGAGGCATCTACTTCTACAATGAATGGCTTGGTCAGGTTAGGATTTTTAAGAATGAGGGCTGTGGTAAATGCTGACTTGAGCGTGTTAAAATCATCCTCGGCAAGGTGATTCAGGGGCACTTCTAGGGGCTCTTTTTAAGGAGTGCCATGAGAGGAGTGTAAATGGAAATGAAATCCCAGATAAATCACTGGTAGGAATTACTGAACCCCAGAAAGTGTTCAGGTCCTTGACATTGAGCGCCACTCCTTCACAGCATGGTCTGATGCATAGCTACACCCTTTTGTTCAATACTGTATCCCAGGAATTATATTGTGGTGACATGAAATTCACATTTCTCCCCCTTAACATGGAGCTGATTTATCTAGGAGAAAGGACAGTACTCAATTTACATGGTGTACATGGCTCTCTAGGGTAGGCAAATAGATGAGGATATCGTCTATATGGACGATTGTGAATTTGTCCAACATGTCTCTCAGCACCTTGGTTATCAGACACTGGAAAACTGAGGAAGCACAAGACAGCCCATGCATGATGTAGTACTCCTAGTTGATAATCCACTCCTCACCAGGGTGAAGGCACACAAGGTTGTAAGCACTGTGGAGATCAAGTGTGGTAAATATCTTGGTCATAGAGAACTGCTCCAGAGCTGACGGGACTAATGGCAGAGGATGGGGTTATTTTATTGTGATTTGGTTTAAGCCATGGTAATCAGTGCAGGGATGAAGACTTCTCCCTTTGTTTTCCCCAAAGAAAAAACTAGCTGTGGCAGGAGAGGTGGATTAATGGATGTATGCCTATTGGAGAGCTTCATGAAGATAATCTTCCATGGCTTGCTGCTCAGTAAGTAAAAAGGGGGTATGTGCTATTACAGGGAGGCGTGGTACCCGGAAGGAGGTCAGTGGTGCAGTTGTTGGTCTATGGGGTGGTTGGCCACGTGCCTTTGTTTTACTGAATACCTCCATGTAGTCTCTGTATACATCTGGAAAAACAGTGGTGATGTGAGGATCGTGACTGTCTAACTGTGGTGGATGCAATGGCGGTGTGGGTCAGGTTGTAGCATAGTTTTGATGACTTTAGAATTTCCTTATCATACCAGGATATCTGGGGATTGTATCACTGCATCAAAGGAAACCCCAGGATTATCGAATGCTTTGTGGTTAATGTGTCCAGAAAAGAGATTGGCTCAACATTTAAGGGCACTGAATTGGAGGAGAGGTTGCTTATTTAATAATGTGATAATTCCAGTTCCGATGGGTTGTCCATTAATGGTCTCTATCCTCAGAGGGTGCTGGAGTGGATGTGTGGGGAGTTTGAACTTCGAAATTGTGTCATGATTTGCTGGCTGTAATCAGGATCCTGAGTGTCCTATCTGCCCAGTTAAGGTGAAAGAGAGATGGGACAAGAGCTGAGACAGACCTGATGAGGTGTCATTGGTGAAAGTGGACTGTCTCTCAGCTTCAGAAGTTGAAATGTCTCCAGCCACACATTGGGCATTGTGACTATGTGATTTGGGGTTCCACAGTGAAAGCAGAGTCTCTTTCGGCTCCTTCTCTCATGTTCAGTGAGATCTAGTTTAGCTACCTGCCTGGGTTCTGGGATTTCCATGGTGCTCGGCAGGATGATATTGGCTAAGTGGCTACAGCAGTTGCCGAGCATATTGCAGAGGCAAGACGAGGGTCATCTACTCCTTGTGGCAAGCCAGTTCTGGGAGAACTTCCACATTTAGACTCTGACAAAATGCTTTCCATGAGAGACCCACTTGACAAGCAAAATAGCATTGCAGCAAAAATGCCTTGCATAGGAAGGCTTCTTTAGAGAGCTTGGGACATGGCATCAGTGAGCTGGTTTATACATGTTTTTTGCCCATGAGCTTTCTGTGCGCAGAGATGTCATCTTGTCAGTTTGACCCTCCTGCTGCATCCGTGAGGGAAAGTGAAGTAATCGGTCAGAAAGCAGGCTAAGGGGATTTCAACTGCATGTATATTAAAAACCACACTGGGAATCAGGTCAGAAATGTTAAGCTAAGTCAGTCAAAAATTAGGCAATAGGGCAAGCGATCAGCAAACAGGTTATCAGAGGGCAATAGGTGTGAATGTGGCAGAAGGTGACAATGAGTGTGATGCATGGGTGTTGTAGTCTGAGGTGGACATGATTGGAGGCTGCAGTGTGTTCTGGTTCCAGACTCCGGTGCAGATGAACATCCTTGTGTTTCATGGCAGGATGGCAAGCACTTACAGAGCCTTGTGCTAACTGCAGCATAGTGCAGGGGATGCATGTCTTGTAAGCTACTGAAAAACTACTGACAATTTATTGTCCTTCTCTGATGCTGCATTGTTGTAGCAGGGAGTTATGCAAACAGCAGGCATGGCTACACAGCCCTCAATGAAGAAAAAAGGTAAGTTCCTTTGCTGCAGTGCTGTGGCAGGAAAGGAAATGGGTGGAAATCTTGCCTCCCTGCTGCCTCCTAGTCTCCTGAAATCAGAAAATTGAGCAAAGAACTAAGAGGAATACAATTGAATGCAAAATCTGAAAATGATTGAGAAAGATCTCTGCGTAAATGTGTGTTGCCTACAGCCTGAATATGAATCGGCTGATACGGTGGTTTGCAAAGTGTATTACTCTTGCAAGTGTGAGTTATATGGTGGCACAGTTGCTCTTATTGCACATGGTGGGAGATGCAATGGGCATAGCGATCTCTTTTCTTTTACTCCGCTCAGGAGCATGATGGCCACTGTTTAAAGAGCTATACAGATATAAAGTATTCAATTCAATTCAAATTCTATGATTGATTCATTCTGTAAGAATTGCTAAATAAACAGTTAAGAAAGCAAACTGCACTCATTGTTCCTGTGAAGTTGGGTTTCAAAAACCACAACTGCAAATGGAGGGAATTCTGGAGGATACAATGCAGGCCAAGTTTGTGCCATCATGACAACTGGAACAGAAAATTAGGTTCATGCCAGATCATGGCCTAACCAAACTCTGCATTTCACAGGAAGTGGAAGAGAATAATCTCTGAAAATATACAGTTAGGGTTTGGCTGGATTTCCCCTCTGCAACTGAAACATTAGTGCCTGATAGCATTAGATCAGTTGCTTCTGAGCACATTGTCCATAGGGTATTGATTACAGGTTTACCATTGACCACTGCCAAACACCGGGATCTGCCTCAACTCTACTTGCTTTTAGTATCAGGTATGTCATTTTCCACTGTAGGTGGTCTTCACATCTTTATTATTATTACTCTCCATGCATTGAGATGCATTTCTCCGTACGTGGCATTATGTTTATGAAATTAAAGCGGGTATGAGCACCAGCTGACACCGTGGCAAGCCAAAGTTTCCACAATTAATCACATTTTTAACACGTTTAGGTAACTTATGTAAAATTAGCCAGCCTGTACCAATATTTTGCCTAACCCTCTGTTGGTAAAACCATTATGGGAAATGTAATGGACAACGTTATGGGTTGACTGAAGTTTTGTAATAAATCAAACATTATTTTGTGTCATTACTCAGATGGAAGCTCTTATTAAAAGTTGGAACCTCAATGGAGGCGATTTTAAAAAAAGCACATGGTACTATTTGCAACGTTTGCCTGATAGAAAACCAAAATGGCGAGTAGAGTCAAGTCAAATTGCGCCGGTACCATGCAGTGGAAAATGGCCAATCGAGGTGTGAGACCCAAGCCAATTAGCCATCCTATTGGCAGCAGAATGACCCTTAATTTCTGTGCCACACAAGCCTATTTGACTGAAGACAGATTCTAGTCTGTCTTGGAAATTTCAACTAACAACACTCTGCCCATATGTAGGTTTTCTGCATGAAAATCATTAGAACATCTACTGTTCTGGCTGGAACATTAGCAGCAGCAAGTGCATACTGTTTTCAGACAGACAGACAGCTCAATGTCGGATGTGGTTCAGGGTACAGACAGATTCTTTGGACCATCATGTGTTTGTGCATGGCTGGCCAATTCCATAGTTGTATGCTTATAGTTATGGATGACCAACACTGGGGGTTAAATGCAAGTTTGAACACTACTCAATAGACAGTTTTATTTTTCTGGATGTAGTTTTGTGAAGATGTATCTCAACTTAATTAAGACAAAAGGCATACAACAACCCTTGTCAGTGTATCATGACCATCTGTTTCACTTCTAAAATGTCATTATACGGTGTTATTTATTCAGTGTCATAATAAATGTGTAAGCAATTCAAAGGGTTTTTCTGTTCATGCTTCTACAAATAAGATGCTTCTTGCTACATCTCATGAAGCAGTTTGTGAAATTTGGGTTTGATTAAGCTTAAAATTAGTTGCTAAAAGTAATAGCCAAAGCATGACCTCTTGCTCTCTTCATAGCAAAATTATGTTTTAGCCAGTGAAATGTTATTTTAATGCTCATCATCAGCATGCAGCCAACTAACTGTGTGGTACAGTAAACATGCCTAGTTAAATAAGCTGTAAGTTAACTGCTCATATACACATACTGCGCATGTGGATAAAGGCTTAATTTTTTTGCACCATACATGCCATTTTTTGTGCATGTGTGTATTGAATATTATTTGAATAATGCCTTGAAAAATTCAGATAGTGAATTGGACTGAAATGCCCATCTCTAATGAGGATCAAAATAACTTTTGTAAATCTTCTGCCAGTCTGAGATTTTAAGCATGCACACAGATAACACACTCTTAATTTGGAAATCCTCTTCCATTACTACCCTTGAATTTCATTTCCCAATTTGGGATCTGCGTTAGAGATGGGATTGAGGTTTTTTTTTTTTTTTAATTATTATGCCAATTGCCAAAATGTGGACAGTAAATCTAATAAGACCTTCATGGCTGCCACTTTTATTGTGGAGCTAAGTGTCTTATTTTATTCAGTAATGTTATCAATAGTAATTGTGTTTTGCTCTTCCACCTGGACAGCTCATTGAAGCTTCAGCAAGAACTTAGGTAATGGGCACGCTGCACGCTAACCCCTCATCTTGCTACTGTTCTCATTTCCTCCATGGCACATGGAAAGCAAGAACATTTTGTACAGTGCACTGATAGTTCTCTTGTCTTTGGCACAATCTTGTCTTTGTAAACAAGTTAACTCTCAGGAGAATTATTGTTGTTTATAACATTTGTTTTATTGCATCATTGCATTCCTATTCACTGTCGACAACATTGCATGCTTTATTGTGTTATATAAGTTCAGTAGACATTGTATATATGTGATTTATTAAACCATGCTTATAGCCTACAAATGATTAAAATCTGTAATGATTTAAGTAAACCACAGGAGTAGACACTGAAGCGATTTTTTCTCTCTTCCTTATAATTCAATTTTATTATTTCACATTAAATGTGGATTACAGCTGAGTTCTATATGAATTTTCTTTCAGTAATCACACCAAAAAAGATCACCACAAAGTCTTTAAAAAAAACTTAAATTCCTATGTAAATATAAGCCCAGTGTCATTTGTATTTGTCACTAATATTTCTAACTAGTTATTAATAGGCTATTGTGCTAATATGTACTCATTTATGTTATGAATACAAATATAATGATAAATGTACAGCTAATTCCAAATAAATATCTAGACTGTACAGCATGGATGATACAATGATTAGCGATACTAATATCTTTGGTTCATTCATGCTTGTGAATGACCCAAGGTTAAGATATTACAGGTATGTATATAGATTATGGAAGAATTCCATGTCTCAAAGTCCCATTCCATCCTTTCACCCAATAAATGTTTGTAAAGTGTAGAATGACACAGAGAAGTGTTTTTAGGGTCATTTAACATTTGTCCTCTTGGTTGCAGATTCCTGAAGAATTGAGTCTTCGCTCTAAATCTAGAGAAGACCCTACAATAGCAGAATGTCCTCTTTTAAGTGCCCACAGGCAAGATGAACATTCTCTTCAGGATTTACCTGACAATCCACCACAAACAGACCATATAGAAAAAGGCCAAGACAGAGAATTACTAAAACCCACAGAGAACATTACAGTTTCCAGTCAGGCTGAAGCCCCAGAAAATTACCTATCACCTATCTCTGACAGACATATTGTACAGTCTGCCAAGTCCAACCAATCCTTTTGCCCAAATCAAGATAACCCCCAGTCAGACACTAAAGTCCAAGCACCTTTTGACTCAGACATAACTTTACCAGCCATGTTTCCAAGCATCCATGATATGGGGAAAGATATCTCAAAAGAATTAAAAGACCACAGAGAGAATGATGAAATGCAGTCTGAAGAGAGGAGGGTGGCACAACAGCAAGACCAGACCAGTGATCCAATGGAAGTTGACAACACTGAATCTTCATTACAAGAGCTGCAAGAATCAACACAGCAGTGTTCCTTCAATGAGTTGATCACTGCCAGTGCAAGTAAAGGTGAAGGAGACTTTAGTCATAGCACAGGTCACAACATCTTGTTTGACGAATCACATGAGCTCTTATTAGATAATCCTGAAATGCAGATGATAAAACATGACACTATGTTCAGAAGGGAAACCAGTGGAAAGGAACAAGCAGGTTTGAGAGTAGGGGAAATACCATGTTGTATGTTGCAACCATTTGAAACCACTGATCCTGAGCACACCAGAGAGAACAGTGTGATCCCAAATGTTCCCAGCCCTCCAAACAAACCTGACCCAGAGGTAACTGAATGTCAACTACAAGGCCAGGGGCCAAAGCCTGAACTGAAGGGGGTACCTGAAATCCTTTCTGTGAATGTAGGCATACTATCTGGCTCTGAGATTGCAGCCAGTAACAAGGAGAGCCCAATTCTAACATCTCTTTCCAGTGCAACAGCTACATCCCAAAGTTTAAGCGCCATTGTGCAAGCAGTAGCACCTGAGGGTGGGGATGACCAACCTTCCATGACACTGGAGGAACCTTTATCTAATGAAGAATTTGAATTGTACTACGGTGACCCCGCTTCATTTCAGAAGAAAGAGGAATTAAGCCAGCCTGTACTTCCCTGTAAGACCTTAGAGGCTTCTAATGCAGAGGTTGATGTGATTTTAAGCAAGACTCTGATTCCACCCTTTGCCTTCCTAAGTGCTACTGTATGCTTGGTAGTTGGGTTCCATGAACCCAGCATCTTCCTCATCATGACACTCTTCCTAGTTTTCCTCTATTTTTAATTGTTTTTCTTTTTCAGCCTCACCTTCCCAAGTGCCTTTTGCTGAATTTCAAAAAAATATTACAAGTACGCAAGTATTACTAATTTCCTATTAATGTTTGTGGTGTTTACATAGCGTAGCTATATTAGGTGACCATTATTTATTCAGAGAGGGATATTTTTGTATGCACTGCTTATCATTTCTGTAATATCACTGTGATTAGTAATAATACAAAATTGCTAGGTTGTTTCTGACTCATTTCCCTTGTACTAAGTGTAAAAAAATTACATATGTTACACAAGTATAAGTTCAGAATAGTACACAATGTTTCCAGACAAACGATCAGGTGTCCAAGCAGTGTGCCTATATTGCACTGAAATTAAATATTAAATTAAATTAAATATAGTTAATTATTTAAATAGTAAATAGCAAAAAGTCATTCAGTATCTTCTTGCAGCAATTACTGCTTAACCCCTTTACCTCTGAGCTAATTAGTCTCTGAATGTAGCATTGTGGGATGTTCTCTCAGTTTCTCTGAAATACACTCTAAAAAATTTCCTCAGAGTTTATTAGCTTCATAAAGCTCTTCTACATGAAACCCTCTTGGAAGGCAAAACCTTTATAAGGTGCTACATTGAACCTTTAAAGGTTCTCTCAGAGGGACATATTGAAGAACCCCCTAGGTTATAACCTTTTATTCACACAGTGTATTTGCTGGGTATTTTGACTGTATTGCCTATGACTAGATCTTGGATCGTAATCTGTCCTGCCACTAGGAAACCTTGTCTGTAGCCCTGGCACTCCATTGGCACTTACTTTTCCTTCTTGTGATATTTGAGACCTGATGGAATATACAGAGAACTGACTAAGTCCGCTAATTGTTTTGCAGACACTTGGTGTGAGTTGTATTGAATGAATTACTTTATGAATGTGACCTGATCATTGTTTCTCCTTGGCCATTGTTCTTGAAGACCTGAAGTAATCAATATAACAGTGTTAAAGAAAGTAAGATAATGTTAAAGAAAGTTATACAGTGTGCGAAATTCTAGGCAGAAATTGATGAAAATTGGACGGCAGTGACTTAATTGTGGTAAGTACATTCAGGTACGAGATGATCAACCTATCTGTTTTTTCAGTGTAGCATCATGATGCAGAAAAAGTTGGGTGTTGGTATAGGTACAGGCTTTAATTACAGTGATTATTAAAGCAAGAAGGGCAGGGTTGGCCCTTTGGTACAAATGATGGCATACTTTAAAGAATGAATATCAAGAGTGATTGGCTAATGTGGTGGCAATGAAATGATATCTCAGTGCACAATGTCATAAAAATAAAATGAAATTAAAGTGTTGCTGACATCTTGAAGCAAAACAATTACCTGAACGTTCATTAATTATGGGATGTTTATTTGGGTGGATCTACATTTATAGATTATATATATTTTAGAGTGCATTAGATTAATTTACACACTCCTTATGTAGCTTCATATGTAATTATACTATTGTTACAAATATAATTTTTTTTATTGTAACATGACATCATGCAATGGATGTCATTTATGCATTTACTATGAAGACCACTAAATCAGCCAGTCACTGTTAATATTCAAAAATGAGAATTGTTACAGAATTGATAAGGATATAGTGAGGGCATTTATTATTTGATGTAAAACATGACTTGGGGATGGTATTTATACTTCATCTTCACTACAGCTGCAATTTTCATGTGGCCAAATAGTAACAATTCATGTAAAATTTGAACATCGGTACTATATTACTTACTAGGTGACGTTGTTTTTTTATCTTGACAATGAAATGCATGAATTTGACTGCATTGTTAAATTTCAGATTCTTTGTGACTTTATGTAAGCTACTGATCAAATAGCACACACAAATAAACACTGGCAGATATCTAAGTGGTGTTCTTGTTTTGTGCATATCATATACGTTACAATGTTACAGTTTGGGAGGATAGGTCCTGGTGTAATTTCCTATCAAGCAAAATGGTTAAATGTCAGTCAGCAGATAAAGCCCAAACCCTTTGTCTCCCTTTTTGCTTGTTCCCATTAGTTCTTGAGCTTTTCTTTTCCATAGTGCTCTTACTCTTCTTAGGCTATTTTATAGTACAAGCTAATTTCCACATATGTTTAGTCAAGCATAGTTTGAAAGGGATTCTGTTGTGTTTCTGACGTAAATTGGACTAAAGATTGGATGGTGGCAATCTGGTTTAAATAATACCATAGACCCTGTACTGGGAATTGGGAACTCTGTAGGTTTGCCTTCATGTGAAATCCACAAAACTGGGTGATATGAACTTGGGCAATAATTCCTGAATTCAACTACAAGGTTATCCCAGAGGTCATCCAGCCACCAATGCATGCAAGGCAAGGTTAGTGCCAGAGGGTTAGGTTTATGAGAATGCTCAGGAATGTTTACTGGACTAATCAGTCAGTCCTCAGATGGCAATTCATGTCAAGCCACCACACCCATAAGTTCATGCAACCTGGTTGAAAGTGCCAAATCTCACCAGGGTGTTCTGGCCACCAGAGTGCTACAACCACATTCAAAAGCCATGATATTGCTGATCATCTTGAGGCTACATACAGGACACTGTTACTGAATTCTAGGGAATGTGGAAAGAATCAGTGGTTGAGTAGGAAGAGCATATAGTAGGTGGTGAGACCAGTCAGAGGGCAGTGCACCCTGTTCCACCAAGCCACTGTTGTCCAGCAGAGCAGTTGCTCTCATGGAGGCTAACTGTGGATAGGCCCAATTGAGCCGAAATTGTGTAAGGCAAGAGCTGCTTAGCCTCTTGTTGCCCTGATGGTCAATGTAGGTTATTATTACAATGTTGTCTGAGCAAGCTAACATATGGCTGTATCTCAGAACCTTTAAAAAGTATGTCTCTCTGATGTGGCTCCACCCCAAACTGGACTTTTTCTTAGAAAAGCTTTGCATCTCCAGCAAACTAGATCCTGGACAAGATCTTGGATTGCTGAAGCAAGGAGACGTTTATGTTTGTGATATTTGGGGTTGAGCCATAGGCTGATATCCCACTCTTGAAAAACTTGTAGTTCCAGCAAATCAAAGGGAACTACAGCTGTAGCTGCCACCATGATTTCTAACGTCCTATACAGAAGTTGGTCCCGCACATAGTGATCTGCATCTGCCATACTTGGTGGCTAGCATTATCAGTGAATACAGCCTCATGAGCCTGGTAGCTGCACCTGTGAGCTAGCAGGGACTGACTCCGCCCTATTTTCATATGTTGCTGAGGCCAGAATTGAACATGACTAATTCTTTTGAAGGACATGGGCTTCTGGGTTGTGCGATCTCAACTCCAGTATTAGTGATTTTAGCTGAGCCACATCTGGTGATGAGTTGCCAAGTCGCATAGAAAGCGGCTTAAATTGATTTCTGTGCGGGTTTTTTTTCATGCTTATCTTTCAACGGCAGATATGGGTGATTTGTGTTTGCCTGCATCACTGTTCAATTTACTGTCTTGAGTAAGACACTGCATCATTCAAATGGCCAAAACAGAGCGCTCATAACTGATACTTGCCGTGGGCTTCCAAAGGATTCAGACACCAGCTGTTTGAACGTGTCTTGCAACAAGGCTCTTGAAACTAGCTACTCTTTTTATATAGTGGAAAAAGATTAACTGGGGGAATCCAACCCAAAGTTAAGAGAATGAGGGTTGTGTTGGAGGGAATGAAACCAACTACAGCACTAGATGAGTAATAATTCAGCTAATTTGCCATGAAATATTTGTGGTATGTTGAGGGAAAACCACTTAAAACTGGTAGCGGCACATAGTCACATGCCCAGTAGTCAGCCGGACATGAAATACTTTGAGGAAACAATGCTGACTAAGTGCTACAGGTTGTTAGTTCAAAGTTCTGCACTGCATAGCTTCGTAGTACATTGTAAAAAAAAAAAAAATGCCATTAGCTGATGGGACTGTATCCTTAGCTTTGGAGAACAGGAAACTGGTGGTTTCAGCCATCATAAGCTGTCAGGCAGATAGCTTCGCAGTGTGACTGGTGATTTTTTTAAAAGTTTTTTTATACAACTGTCTGTCAGCAGACAAGGCCAGCAGTTTTTGCACTTGGTTACAGGACTACCAGTCAGCCAGTCAAATCCTCTGTACTCAGGACCTGTTTTTGTTCCCAGGCTTCTGAATTAAACCTTGGGCATTTGTATGACTTGTTTAATTCATAGTTTTCCCTATTAAGTAAGAGCATCAAAGGACATCACCAAAATCAGATCAACAATGTTAGCTGTTTTTGCCATGTTGCACCAACAAGCAGCTAAGATGCAAGCTAATCTTCACCTAAGAACATGGCAACTACTTAGATAAACCAAAAATACAGTAAATACAATTATGAAACACATGCAAATAATATACAAATCTTATAATATACTTAAAATCTTTTAAAATGATTAAATGAAAAGCTATACTAATTACATAAATCCGTTATGGATTGGGATAAAAACTGTCCAACCATTGCAACTCTCTCTCTCAACACTGCAAGTGTAACTGGCACTGATATGCTTAAGATGTCAGTTATGTTCATTCTGTTTTAATATGGGATAAAAATACATTTATGAGAAGGATACTGTTCAATATACATTGAGATTTTTCATGCAAAATCCACCCATGAGTTGCAGTGAAGCTGTGGGTGTGGACTAGAACTAAAATGACACTGAAAGCCCGTTGTTCCGCAAACTTTAATATTTTTCTTAATTAAAATGATGTACGTTAATCTCTAGTATCCCCTTGAAGCTGTGGGTCAGTGGAGCTCTAGCCGAGGTGCGTCTATAGGTGTCTGTGGACATTTTCATGTAGGCATCACCGTTCACCAGAAACACTTTGCAATAAAGGAATCCACAACGCAATATTACAGCGAGATGTCTGATATTTTAATTTGATAAGTTCTTGAACTAAGAATAATAAATAACATCACTAAGAATGATGTATAATGTAAACACATTAGGAAGCATTTAATTGCAGTGTTTTAATGAAATCTTAGGGTAGACAGGGTTTCCCATGTGATATTAGTTCGTCATATCAAGGTGGCTGTATGGAACAAATACTTATTACACATACTGCGTCGTGAATCACTTTGTGACCTTGTTTAAAGGTCTGGAAATGCCTTTGCACATGTACAGTGTGGTATTGTGGTGATTCTGATTGCCCCTGGATTGAAACAGAACTTGAATTTTGCTAACTCTGCTTTGATGTAACTCAACCATTAAAAAGAATAAATAGCTATATTAAAAATGAAAATAGATTGAAAAAAGTCCCTATTTAATTAAGACCATATAAACCTTCACTTGAAAATTTAGGCTAGCTAGCTTAGTTCAAATGAAACTATTTGGTGATTCCCTACATACCCTGGTCCATCTCACATTAATAGCTGTTATGTTATATGGCATGAAAAAGTATGTTATTAAACCATAAACAGCAGCATGTCGGCTACTCTTGTACCGTCATCTCCACTGTGCAACTATGCACGCACACTTGCTGCTTATGCTTAATTAATGCTGGCGTTAGACCAAACGACAATTCAAACAATTTGCTCCCGTAATCTCGATTGATTGATGTAAGGTGGCCAGCTGGATAGCTGGTGCTTAGCATTTTCTTCGTCTTCACATTCTGATTAAATCTTTTTAACCTTGGATCGTACAAATACTGATAACAACCAATAGGTAAGCTAGTAAGCTAGTTCGTATGAAACAGGAAGCAGTAAAGTGTGTACAGGAACATCTCTGGATGGTAGATAGACAGAGGAGACTTCAGGGAGGCCTTGGTCTTTGCAAAATCAGTCTGTGACTCAAATCTCTGTTGAAATCCCATTGTCTTTAGAGGCAAGAGGGTGTCAGACTTTGAAAAGATTAAAGTTTTCTAGTATATAATTATATAGTTATATAGATATATATATATATATGCACATTGGTAATCAGACTACCAGCATCTGTGAACTTTACTGTTTTTTTTAAAGGTGAGCTTTGCTTTGTTCCTACAAGTATAGCCATCAGTTTATGAGTCTCCCATTGATGTCATTTTCAGACGATTTTTTTAAATGATAACTAAACGCATCAGACATTTAGCTGAAGTTGTCTTTGAAAAATATGTCAAACTATGGCTCTTCATGCCTTGGTAACATTTACTGATGAAAATGTTAATATTTTTAATCAGTAGTTTCTTTCCTATATATTCCAAAGTAACTAACATGCAAAATAATCACACACGCACACGCACACGCGCACACACACACACACGCACACACACACAGCTTACCAGCAATAGCAACAAGTAACAATTCATAGTTGTCTTTTATTCTTAGTGCTCACCATTTTACTGGCTTGAGCAGTTCCTGATTGGGACTTAGTTGTTTAATCTATAGTGTTAAGTTTTTTTATTTGAAATGATATGCATATTAGGACTGATTGAATACTGTTTCTACCCTTAAAATTTTTATCCCAAACCTTACTTAAATAACTGTATAATTTGTGATGCACATACTTGTGTATGAATCCAGAGTACCTGTAATGCTGAATGAGTGGGAATGTTGAATATAAAATAGATCATATTATAGTATCTAGAGTAATCGTGCATTTTACAGAGCATTTCACCATGCACTTAGAAACCAGCATTTCTCGATGGTTCTTTGGATGGGTAGTGGTTCTAGGTTTCTGTACGTGTAACACAAAAAGAAGGCCCGTTTGCTAGTCGGAATCTTTTTTTCAACTATCCTTCAGTTGCGCAATTACCTTCACCATGTTTTATCTTCGTGAAGGTTAATAAGACAAGACAGTGCTTCTTGTAGGGAAACTTTCAGACATGACCCAAGCCTCTGATATCAGTACAAAAGGTCACACATTGCTGTGAAGTCATCAGATCACGTTACAGAGCAACTCACCGCGCTCATAAACCAAGATCTGACTTTGTCAGACTGTACTTTCTGTAAGACAAACTCTACCCTTAGACCACTTCTATTTGAGGTGACTGTGAAAGGTCAACAATTAAATTATTTCAATGTTACTACTCTGTAAACAAGACAAAATGCTGGAAGTGGTGTAAAAGTGTCCCAGCATTGTTGTAATGATCAGTGGAAGTGAATTCCATTTTAAATTTGTTTTATTTCACATTATTTTTCCTGTTGTACAACCTTCCAAATAGCAGAAGACATTATTCATTCTGATCATACACATCAACAGTGAAAACAAATGTGTTTAATTTACCTGAACGTATTGTTAGACGCCTCATCAGGAATCGCTAACATCACATTTTTTGAAATGTAGAAAACTGTTTGTTATTGAACACGGGCTCTGCCCCGGATAATACGGTTAAAATCAGACCATACCTGGGTGAAATAAAAGAGGCCAAAACCAATGTTTTTTCCGGATAGTCTAGTTTTCATAAATTTGCAAAATGATCAATTTAATGTTTCTCATACAAATACAATATGTGCACCAGTTATTGTCAGTTGGTAGCCTTTTTTTTTTTTTTTTTAAACTTCTGCAGTTATCCTTAATTTTGTCATAAGAATATATTTGTCTCAACAGTACAGGGAAAGAAAAGTCTGCCAGATTTAGGCAGGTGACGAAAGGAAAAACATGCTGTAGAGGACATTGTTCGAGATTTGGGTTTTAAGAGCATCAACCGGAGAAATAATTTTAGTAAGAAGCTCCCTCTGGCCCAACAACTTTTTAAAAAAAGTTTTTCCTTTATGTCACCTGTCTGTACATCACAGATTATTGCTACAACAAACAAAAATAATCAACACCGAGTTATTTAGAAAACACCAAAAGTTCATTTAAACAGTACAGTCAGAACGTCATTAAGCAGTCATCTGCACTCTAATATAAAATTCAAGTGAAGATTTAATAAATGTAGAACTCAACGGTGTGGAAAACCTTTTCTGTAAGATTCACAAAAAGCACACCTACATTTTTTTTTATTATTTTTTTTTATCTCTGGCATTAGCAATACAGTTTTGCCCCCTGTTGGCAGGTGAATAAAATCAAAGCTGCACACAAGTACAGTTTTCCAGACACAAATTTCATCAAACTAGAAAAAGATTCAACATAAACCTCAGTAGGTTTAACCAGCATTCATATAAAACTGTCTTTTATATTTTAATACTAATGCACTTGCCTGACACATCACTGTTTTATAAAAAGAAAACTAAAAAATAAAATGTAAATCCTCATAAAAATAACTAAACTTTAACATTTTCAGTAAATAAAAAAGGATAAACACAATCCCCTGCCAAACTCACAATGATAGATATCTTTGACTTTTGATGAAAAAGGTTTAAAAAAAAAATGCATTTACAAAGAACTGTACATTTTCACAGATGTAATGTAGTGAAATGTGACCTCAAGGCATCATGCCAAATGTCAGGGAATAAAACTGCTAAAATGTTAAATTGAGCAAATAGACGAATGTTGGAAAAGAGCTAAAATATAAAACGGGCTTCACACTCCAGTCTACAGATGTGTGTTTATCATCTTCAGCCCATGAAGGCGTTAGGAATCTAAAAACACATCTCTCTTGATGACCTTTTACACATGAAATTCATTCAATAAAAAAAAAAATAAAAATACTGCTTTGACATAGCATGACACACTATTTGGGAGAAACCATGGCTAATGATCTGGGCAATTTTGTGGACGTGTAATCAGATTCTGCTATTATCCTTTGCAGCCACTATTATGTTTAGTGACGATTTGGCATGACACTCCTCCAGTCCCTATTATCTAAAATAGGTACTTTCGACAAGTTGGCACACCACATTTACATTCTATACGCACGCGTTTCTTAGGAGAACCTGGGAGTCCCGTCAGACTGAAATTAGAGTCCATCTTTGTGCTTTCTGCATCTACTGGATCAACTGGAAAGAGAAAATGAAGTAAGGGTTTCAAAATGTTACTGAAAACATTCCCTCCCACAAAATTAAACATCTATATACCAAAATATATTTCAAGTATATAATCTTGCTTGTATCTAAATGCTTACAGAATGGTTCAATCCACATAACTGGTCAATAAAAAGTAGTTTTCTGTAGCACTGAGAAACCAGCTTTATTTTCTTCTCACTCATTCCTTTAGATTTTTGCTCAATTTAAAGCTATAATACACAGACGTCAAAAAAAAAAAAAAAAAAAAAAAAAACTCCACACACCCTGTAACAGCATTAGTGTCTGGGGTGTTGGGTTAGAATTATCAGGGGAAAAAAATAATCTCTGTACTGTACAAGGCAAACACCAGCTCAGATAAATGTAACGTCATGCCCAAACATCAGGCACAAAATAAGTCTGACAAAACAGTGAAAGAAAGTAAAAGCAGAAGTCTTTAATCTTCTCCCCAAAGGGCTGCTGTGGCTGAAGACTTTGATTCTAGCCAAAATGGAGAGACACTTAATAGTTGATTAGAAACTAAAATGAACCAAATAAACTGAACTGAACAAAAGGAGCAAGCATGACTCCATGGGTTTAATCCTGGGATGAGGGGAATGGATTCAGAAATCTTAGCTTTTTTCTTTCTGAACAGGTAAGGAATTTGTGTATTCTCTTATTTGTGGGAAACACAGTCAGAGAATCTCAATATCATTTTTACACCAGAGAGAGCAAAATAATAATAAAAAAACCTACATTCTGTAGCTTTAAACATGGAGAAAAGAAAAAAACAAACCCCCCACTTACTCTGCATTTTGTAGTCAAAGGTGAGCTCCTCCCCTGGTTTAATAGCCCGAGTGGCAAAGAAAGCTATCCGTGGCAGTCTCTCGTCCAAGTTTTCTATAAAGACGTTATACACCTGAAGATTAGGATCACACTGCGGGGGGGGAAAAAAAAAAAAAAAAAGGATTAGTTCTCATACTATTGTTGTCTGTCACTGTGGCTTAGTGAAAGCTAAATGCTTAAAAAAAAAAAAAAAAAAAAAAAAAGACCAAAAAAAAAAGGACCAAAAAAATAAATCAGCATCTTTGACTGACCCTTTCTGTTCAGTACGTTCGTGAGTCTCACACCCGCACTGGCCACTGGGTAACTCGTGTTTTCAGTTTTGAACACTGAGAATGCAGTCTTTTAAAGATCAGGAAGTGCAAAGCTGAAGTGCTGATTATAAAATGTAGAAAATTTCTCATTTCATTTCTTTCAAAAGAAGTTGTCATTCTGTATTAAATACACAATGACTAAAATGGGACTCTAAAAATAGGTTCGCTTTACGTAATATCCTGAACTTAAATCATGTTTGATGAGAACTTTCATTTATGTCATGATGGTACTGAAGTTAAGTAGTCTAGTAGAATTAAGCTCAGCTTGGCTGTGGCTTATATTTCATTACTGCCGACTAAAACAAGTTAGTATGGTTTGGGTTTCATGTTTGTGTTCTTTGTGTCCAACTGATATTACATTTATACTTGTGTGTAGAGTAAAGGTAAAGGCAAAGTGTTGAACATATATGCATGTTTCAGATGAATCACTTAAATATATCTACACCTTACCTTGAAATACAGTATAATTACAATTTCAAAATCAATTTTCAATCCAACTATTCAGACATTATATTGAGGGGATACACACTACCAGTCAAAAGTTTGAACACACCTTCTAATTCAATTGTTTTCTTTATTTTTATGACTTTAAAAGAGACTGGATAATGATGGACTGTTGTTTCT
>JAQQZR010000039.1:10755338-10788388 GCA_030068235.1 Notoglanidium macrostoma | reverse complement strand
TTTCTGTCACTGTGGCTTTGTGAAAGCTAAATGCTTAAAAAAAAAAAAAAAAAAAAAAAAGACCAAACAATTAAAGTATAGCAACATACATGGTTGCATACCGTATAAAATACTTGAACACTTAAATTAAATTCAAAATTGGATAAGTGTAAGATCCAGAGCACTCATTAAAACCATGCGTTCATGTAGGAATTTCACTCGAAAAACCGAGAACGGTGGAGGTTCCAGACTCTTTCCTCACGCCCGTCAAGCTTAAAAGTAGCAATCAGCAACTTCATTGATTAAATGTGAAACAAAGCTGAATTAGTCATCTTCAAACCTAACTTTTGCCATTTGAGCTGTAATACTCATACCGCAGATCCAAAATCTCTGCAGGTACAGCAATAGCTAAACTGGAACAGATACCTCAGCCGTTCCACAAGGCGGAAAACAAAAACTGTTCACACTTACACTGTGATTGACAAAATGAGAAATGTTGCCATAGTGAGCTGCATCCACTGTATATTCATCATCCACATAATCCAGGTCAAACAGGTAGGTGGCGCCTTCTTTATCATAGACATGACCTCGCCTCTCCGCTTCTTCTGTAGTGATGATCTAAGTTATGAAATGACAGACAGGATCTTAGTCTCATTTACTGAAACAGCCTGAAAGAACTTGCTTAACGGTAAAAGACGTTCACACTAGCAAGCCATCTGTTTTTCCTGATACGAGATGGTAGTTGCCAAAAACTATACAATCTACTGCAAAATTCTAACATATGACTGCGCTACCTTCAGGTTGAACTCAGAAAATTGCGAGACTGGATTTCCTTCCAGTTTTGAATGCCAAATGCGGTTAACTGGTTACGTAGTGGACAAGAACCAGATGAAACACCGGACAACCTGCGCCATAGCACTGGGCCGAGGAATCATTCGAATCATTTGTTTCTTTATTTCATCATACCTAATTTGCAAAGAACTGAGAAAGCCTTAATTCCATTGTTGTTATCGTTTTGTCAATCGCTGCTGTCGAAGTCACAGCTGGTGTCACGCGTCTATAGAAAATGAATGGTCTCCTGTGACTTTGTTGATTGCCATTGTGAACGTAGGGTCAGTGTTTAACAATAGACCTAGGAACAGTCCCATCTCATTCAAAGTTGTGGTAGGGTATGTGACAAAATAAACACAGTTCATGTTTAAGTAGAGCAAAATTGATTTAATAAAAGAAAACACACATAAATGTTGGGGTCCATTACCTCTCCTACATACTCCATGACGAAGGTGTTCTTGCGGATGCGCTCCATGGACCGTACCCCCCAGCCCCTGCCATTGTCTGTCCTAAAGATGCACAGTGAATACTGAATGCCCCTCTGCACCACCCTGTTGGGGCAGTTGGGCCCACAGCGACACCGCCTGTTGCATTCGTAAATGGGTAGTCCAGGCCGAATGCGCACTTGTCCCGAGTCGTTGTAGGCAAATTTGTGCTGTGCGGCTCCGGCACAGCAGCCCTCCAGAGGTCCGTTCAGGCAGTCCGTACACTCACAGCCAACAGCCACCTCATCAAGAGAAATACCATCACCCACCTTATAATTGTTAATGTAGGTGAAGTTCTTTGGCGGACCCTCCAGGTCTACTAGGTTTTCCACATAGATGCACCCCTTGTCTGAGCCCAGGCTGTTCAAGTGATTCTCCCAGAGTTTGAGGGTTTGCCTAAGCTTTGCTTGCTGCACGAGATGGGAGACAATGGAAGCGTCCAGTTTCTTGGGGACGCTGCGTTTCTTTAACCGCGCCATCTCGCGCATTAAATCCTCCCAGAACTGGCTAAGCAGATCGGTGCACTTTAGGTTTTTCCGTGGCTCCCACGAGTTCATCGACTCCGGATAGCCCTTCCATTTCACCAAGTAAAGCTCCTGGGTGCGAGACAACAATTGTTAATTACTAAGCAGACGAATCATAGTCAAAGTCTGGGGGACGTTACAGTTGACTGGGTTGGGGCATAGTACAAATGCCTGGAAACTCCAAATGGGTGACAAATTAACGGAAATATTGTTGTACGTTTCTGTTGAAAAATTGTTTGTGCTAAAAACATTGTTGTAACGCTGTATTCACTTATCTGCTCAAATGGCTGCGTCACTGCAAAACAATACAAATTTTTTTCTGACTCATCTGTATCCCAAGATGAAATATTTTTATCCTGGTGAGACCGTTCTCTTCCATGTCCTGATCCACAGGGCTTCAAAGCTTACTCAATGGTTTCAAGAGAATGAAAATGTTGTAAATCATATGCTCTGGCCTCCAGTCTCCAGAATGCAACCCCGAACATCACTGATAAAAGCGTTAATGTTCTTAGTTTTGAAAATGAAATACTAGGAGACTGTTAAAAGAACACTTAAAATTGAACTTCAGCATTAGTGAAAAGTACTACTTTCCTAGAATTTTGGTTGGTTATCTGTTTATAAATCATTATAAATTACTGCAAAAAAAAAAAAGTAGGACATGATCTAGTCTTTGTCTACGCAACCTAGACCTTGAGCAGTCTCTGCTACAGAATAAAGAGACACCGATAACTTGTCTGCTACTCTTACCTGTGTTTTCCCATCACTGATAACTTTTCTTTGGTAGTTGCAAAGATATTCCACTTCATATTCACACAGGTTGTTCTTGGTGATCCCCAGTTCTCTGCATTTGACCCCTTCCTCTCGGCACGCCACTTCCAGTTTGTACAAAGTAGCGAGACATGCTACTTTGCACTCTTTAAAATAAGAGAGAATTGAACGTTCACTCACTAGCAACTTGAAAACAAACACCTGTCATTCAAGCAATTTATCCAATCAGCTAATCGTGCAGATCAACAGCTTCAGCTAATGCTCACACATGTTAATATAAGAATGGAGAGAGGTTTAATCTGACCGTTGCATGGTTTTTGGTACCAGGCCGGTTTGAGTATTTCAAAAACTGCTTCTCCTTTGATTTTCACACATAACAGTCTATAAAGTCTACTCGGTGCAAAACCCAAAAATCATCCACAGATGGCAGTTGCAAACATGTTGGTGCAAAGGTCAGAAGAGAACAGCCTAACAGGTTATAACTCATAGAATGGCTATTTTAACTTAAAGTAACCAATCTTTACAGCCGTGATGTGCTGTGTGAAGTGATGGTGTTTCAACTGTCCAGATTCATTGTAGGTTCCAAAGCTTCAACTTTCATGCTTAGGTCACCATCAATGCCATTGTGTTTGACATTTCGTGGATAACCAAGCCAAGTCTCTGCATCATACAGCTGCACTGCGTTCTGACTTTGAGTCCAGAATTTGCCGTCTTCACTTCTTCCATGTTGGATTTTTCTGACATTGAACATGACAGGAACATGGTGAGTGACAAAAAAAAAACTCTTGCTCTTTTGTTTTTAGGTACCAACAGCAAAATCTAACCATTTGTCCCTTAGGTTCGAAATCATTACATTTTTCTCCTTTAAAACTCAACACATTGGAAATGGGCTACGCATGGCTATGTGCTTGATTTTATGCACCTGTTAGGAAATGTTGTGTCAAACACCTGAACTCAATAATTAGGAGGGGTGTCCATATACTCTTGACCACAGGGTGCAGTTTATACATTTTTTTTTTTTTTTTTTTTTTACAAAAAATAAAAAATAAAAAATAAAAAACCCAGATCATTAAGAGTTAATGCTGATTCATCCTTGGTGTAGTATTTTTTCCCCAAAAAGGATGGGGTGCTGTGGAAATGTAAATAAAAACAATGTGATTGATTTGCAAATATGTAAACCCGTATTTAATTGAAAATACAACATAAATGTTGAAACTGAGAAATTGTATTGTTTTATGAAAAATGCTTGGCCATTTTGAGACTGATACTAGCAACATGTTTAAAAAAAAAAAAGGGACGGGCAACAAAAGACTGGGGAAGTTGTGTAATGCTAAACAATGCTAATTACGTTCATTGGTAACAGATGAGTAACAGGACTGCCTCCCTCGGGATGCTCTTTTTATACCCAGAGTCTCTCAGCAGTAAAGATGGGGAGGGGTTCACCACTCTCATAAAGCCTTGCAAATACTGCAACAATTTAAGAATAATGTTCCTCAATGTAAAATTGCAAAGAATTTGGGGATTTCATCATCAGCGGTACATGTCATCATTAAAGGATTCAGAGAATCAGGAGAACTCTTTGTACATAAGGCTGAAAACCAATACTGGGTGTCCGTGATCTTTGGGGCATCACTGCATGGGCTCAGGAAGTTCCAAAAACCTTTGTCTGTGAACACAGCTCATCACTGCATCTACAAATGCAGGTTACATTTCTACCATGCAAAGAAGAAATCATATATAAACTTGATCCAGAAATGCTGCTGCCTTCTCTGGGCCCGAGATGGACTGAGGTGAAGTGGAAAACTGTCCTTTGGTCTGATGAATCAAAATGTGAAATTCTTTATTGGAAATCATGCACGCTGCCTCCTCCGAGCTAAAGACGAGGAGGACCATCCGGCTTATCATCAGCGCACAGTTCAAAAGCCAGCATCCATGATGGTATGGGGCATTAGTGCACATGGCATGGGCAGCATGCACATCTATGAAGGCACCATTAATGCAGAATGATATATACAGGTTTTGGATCAACACATGCTGCCAGCCAGGCAACAACTTTTTTAGGGAAGGCCTTGCTTATTTCAGCAAGACAACGCCAAACTGCATTGTGCATGTATTGTAACAGCATTACACCATAGTACAAGAGACCAGGTGTTAAACTAGCCTGTCTGCAGTCCAGACCTGTCATCCGTATAAAACATTTGGCACATTATGAAACAAACAAGGACCCAGAACTGTTGAGAAACTGAATAACAGACAGGAACAGGACAACATTTCGCTGATCTCCTCAGTTCCCAAATGTTTACAATGTAGTTGAAAGAAGAGGTGATGCAGCACAGTGGTAAACATACCGATGTCCCAACTTTTTTTGGAAACACGTTGTTTGCATCAAATCCCAAATGAACAAATGTTTTCCCAAAAAAAAAAAATATATATAATAATAATAATAATTTCTAAGTTTCAACATTTGATACATTTCTTTCTTTCTATTTTCAATTAAATATGGGTTTACATGATTTGCAAATCATTGGATTCTGTTTATATTTACATTTTACACAGCGTCACAATTCTTTTGGAAACGGGGTTGTGGATTGACTGAAAGCGTTTCTTTTCTGGCCTGACAAGTCACAGTCGAACTTCGTCATTGAGGCCTTGCCGTGGAACGGCTTGATATAAATAGTGTGGCTTAATTCATGTAATGTGATATAGAATGGTGTGGTAAGCATCAAACAGGAAGCTGACCTCAAAAAACCTAAAGAAGAAGAAAAATGTCATGTTGGTCATGGATGCTTCTAAAATTGTCATGATGCATGACACTAACAATACTCTTATATAATCTTGCTCTCTTATAACCCAACTTTAACAATAATATTTTATTGCAAAGTTTAAAAAAAAAAAAAAAAAAAAGGCACCAAAAGAGGACAGGCAGAACTGCAAGGAGGAAGTTAGAGAGAGAAAGAGAGAGAGAGAGAGAGAGAACAAAAGTAGTAGTATGCAGATATGTTTACTTAATCTAAAGGATTCAAATAATTTCATATAATTGTTTATTGTTTTAGCTCCAGTGTTCCTGCTACTGCAAGAAATAACTTACAAGCTGTTAGCTTTTAGTGGCGTTTTTACTGGGATTTATACTTAATCTGTTCATGCTGAATTTTAGAAAAGATTGATTATCAATATGGAAAATATTAAACATTTTCCAAAGCCTGTTATTGGGGTAAGACTTGACTTACAGAATGTTACTTGTGCCAACATTCATTTTTTACTCTGCCTGCTTTCATACAATATAAAACATTGTATCTATCAGTTTTGACAAAAAAGTTATACATGCTTCTTTAGAACACGATATAAACATTTTCTTTCATAAATAAATAAATAAATAAATAGTCAACACGTTGAGGATTTCGGGAATCTATCGTGTGACGGGGATTTAATTTTATTAGTGGCAAAAAAAAAAAAAGCTTCTGAAATACAGAAATTCACACTTCTGTTGCCTGAGCTAAATCAAACCTTTGGTTACTTTAATCACGGAAGGAGAAATTAGTTTACTCGATATTATCTACATCGCAGCCGAAAACACAAACATGAGCCGCTAAATAGCTAACAAACAGGAGGCGAGGACTTGGGAAATATTACCGAGATATAAACTGAGATCAGGGAGAGGAGTATAATACACGTACAGCCTACTGCAATAAATGCGCTTGGATTACTGTAAACTGCTTAAACTTAAACGTAGCTTTAAACTGAAGTCTATGGGGCTAATACTCTAACACAGTAACCGATAACACTGAACCACTAAAACCATATTATACCACAGTCTGTGACTGCAACATTTAAAGTATCCCACTTTACCTCTCAATCATGGCGGCCTTAGATCATGCTACACCTCGAAAAGGCAAGTGTCTTATCGCCATTATTTCTTTCCAGTTAAAAATATGCAGAGCCATAGTTTTGGAAAATTTAAGAAAACAAATTCTCACCTTTCAAATTTTCCGCCATCTTCGTACTACCGCCAAAATTGTAAAGTTAAAAACTCAAGCGCCGATTGGCTCGAGCGCCTGTGACCGACAGTGCCACCAACCAATAGAATTTAAGTATAGAAACGGCAAATGTGACGTAAAGGGGGCGGGCTTCATCAGTCTTGTGGAGTCTATTAACCAAGTATGGTTAATAATTTAAAATCCTCCTATATTAATTCTACTATTTAACCTTTACAAGCACAAATTTAGCAATAGATAAGGCATAGTGATATGTATATTATTTATTAAATCATGACTATGGTGGTGTTCAACACTCCGATTTAATTCTATACAAATCCAGCGAAGCGTAACTGAAACAGAAAATAAAAAATCAGTGAAGAAGAAAAAAAGTAATTCATAATAAATTTATAAAAGTAAGGCCAGGTTAAACAGCGTGATGGTATGGTTTTTTAAATTTCAGTAGTCTTTTATTTTGAAGAACAAAATAAAAGTACTCCTTTATACTGAAGCTTAACATAGTGAGTCCTGTTCATTATGTTAGTTGCATAACTTCAGCTAGAACGTAATGGGTGTCACGTGGTTCATTGTGGTAAAGACAGTTTCACGTTAAGATTCCAATTAACCCTTTGTGTTGGCAAAATCTTTCTGAAGGACTCTGTTTCGAAAAAGTTCATTAAGCGGAGCGTTTCAACACATTGCACTCTAGTGACATCTGGTGGTCAGAATGATGAAGTACATGTTGTAATCTACCGCGTTCCATTGCGGTTTCCGTTAACGAATATGAGCATCCCTGTGTTTCGAAAATCATTTTAATGTCATTTTATAAACATTCATTATTAATTAACCATTAAACTACGCTTGCTTATTAATTCAAGTTTGGTCATTTTGTTCCCTGAGAAAATTTCAGTCAAAGATGAACATATTGCTCTTGACAAAGTATTCATACAAACTTTGCAACTTCATACCCATACCTATTTATTAGGCAAAAAAACAAACAAACCAAAAAAAAAAAACCACGTTCGACACGTTCTGACTTTTACATTGTATCTAGCCTACATTACTGTACAACTGTCAATTGTAACTATTTTTTTACTTTCCAATTTAAGCTATTTACTGTCTTTGTATATTGCTTTAGATAAAATACTAAAAGAAAAATGATTCAATAAAATAAAAATGTTCTTTGGTCTGTGGCTGCACCACTGAGCATTGTTAAATAAACCACAGTAAATCATAGAAATGTGTTCATTTGAATGTGCAATTATAGGTATGGCTTTCACCCTCATTTGAGACACAATACCATTTTATTTAAAAAAAATGAAAATAAAATTTGTTTATAGTATCAAAAGCTTATATAAGTTTTCAACGAATACGGTATAGCTTTGACCAAATTTCTCCCAGTAAGGTGTACAGAATTGTGACACAGGCAGTAATAATTGTACATATAGCTTACAACTATATAAATAAAATAATGCACCATAGTTAAACTGTATTGGAAACTGGAAACCATGCATTTGAGATTTCAACTGATGGCATTTTGTGTTTCCCTTGCTGTTAAGACTCATTTTTATTTGTCAAATGTTCAGGCATTGTTTACCCGCAGACAGCACTCTTTTACTCGGGAAAAGCTCTATAAGTCCACATACAGAGTAGTACAGTATTGTCATGCTGGAACAGGTTTGGGCCACTTAGTTCCAATGAAGGGAATTTGTAATTGCTACAAAATACAAAAACATTTGTGTATGTCCATATTTGGGGCAACAGTTTGGGGGAGACCCCTATGTGGGTGTTATGGTCAGGTGTCCACATACTTTCAGCCTTATAGTGTAAGTGCAAAAATGACAGATTCTCCTGTAAATACACGATGCTTGCAGAATTTCCCAGGTTATATGTTCCCTTTAGTGGTACACTGATGTACCACTCTGAGGGTCAATCACAAAAATCTGTTATATACAAATATAAACAAATATATTACTTTCATTTAACATGCATCTTTCTTATAACACCTCTGTCTATACTTCCTTTGACATCTGTCAGAATTTTGCAGAGAAACTGGATCTACTACAGTTGCTTTAATATTTTCTTTTTCTTTAGTGACATCAGAATTTTATGTTTTTCCATTTCCCAGTAGCTCACTGTCTACAGATTTTTTTTTTTTTTTTTTTTTAAATCAATTTCTGACAGTCCCAGGATTTTGGGTGGCAATCAGAACAGTGCAATGTTGAATGCAAGTGGAATGTGCAGCTGTAGTTTCATTTCTACTTGCTGAATGCAGAGTTGCATGTGTCTTTACAAATGTAAATTATAATCAAAATATAACGGGGAATATTTTTAAAAAATTGTTTCTCATTCAGTTAATGGAGTAATTTTCCACATTGTGAAATATTACTGTCAGTGATTTCTCCAAATGTTTTTATTATCTATCTATCTATCTATCTATCTATCTATCTATCTATCTATCTATCTATCTATCTATCTATCTTTTTAAAAAAAATGAAAAGCCTTCTTATCAGCTGCTATTCAGCACCATGGACAAAATAACAAGAGAAACATGGAAGCACAGTAAAAATAGGTCCTCTACAGCAATAATTACTTAATCATGTACACTATTGTAGTGATATGTCCAAATATGTCCAAAAATGTCATGAAAACAGTTTCTATAATATATATAGATATTATAAATTCATATCTTTTTTGATCCTCGTTTTTCTTTCTTAGACCTGCTCACGGCTATAATCTCATTGAGAGGGACATAGATCATATATCAAATCTTTTATAATTAAGATCAGAAAAGAACATAATGAAAATGTATGGATATGCAGTCCATAAAAAAAAAATTGGTCAAACTTAAAACGGTGGTCTAGCTGGGTAAAATTGTATATGTAAAATTTATGGCAACAAAATGTTAAATTTAAATCCTTCATCTTCGTCCTGCTGCCAAAATACTCAAGTTAAAATCACACACGCTGCCTATGACTGACAGTTCCATCAGCCAATAGAATTCGAGTATGTAAATACAACACGTGACGTAAAAGCGTGGATAAAAGTCCTTCAGCATGCGTTGCTAATTTTTTGTTATAGAAAACAAAATTGTTACACGAACATAAATGAAGCATTGTAGAAGACAGTGATTTTAACGACTACTGTATATATTGTTTATTAAAGTATCACAGACAAACTGATTATGGTCTTTCCCAAAAAACCTGTATAATTATACACATAGCCAGTGAAGTGTAATTGTAACTTAAATCAATTAAGATTGCAACAACAAAAAAAAAAGATATAAAAATAAAATATTTATTTTACTTATATAATCATATAAAGAAGTGACAAACAAACAACTGAGGTCAAGCAGTATAATCACCTGGGTTTATATGCCACCAGTTTCTTTTATTTTGAAGAATAAAAGTTTAAGTGTTTATTTTGTAGCGTTCTTGAAACTACCGAGTGCTGTTCAGGATCCCGTGGCTCGAGCTCGCAGGAAAAGCTGAGTTTGTCTAGTGTACATGTCTTCTCATCTAAATATCAAACATTGCATTGGATTTTTTTTTTTTTTTTGAAAGTTAGTTAGTTAGCTGTCAGTGGATATAGAGATTAGCTTGTAGCTCTTTGTTACCTTACTGGCGTAATTTAGGTCCAGATGTGTTTATTAGCACTTTATAACATTCTGGGAATAATAATGCACAATTAGTTTGCTATTGAGCGATAATAATGAAAGCATTTTACATGCATAAATTCCAATATGCAAGAATTAAAGAGTGAATTACATTATGATTTTTATTTTTTTTTAACCTGGAATGTGTTTTCATTGCAGAAATAAAAGGGAGCAGTGATGATGTTCAGTACACGACAGCTTCCGGCTGCAGCTTCAGCTCTGCTGTTTTTGCTTTCCTGTGAGGCCATGTGTTTTACACATGCAGATGAGGTACCCACGTTCTTCCCTCCTTTATATTTAGCTGTTACTATTTCAGCCTATACTCTGGGGCACTAAAGTTCACAGATGTTATTACCAGGGCCGGCAGGTATAAACACAGGGCTTGCAGATTACTTACTGTTAACAAACGTGTTAAAGGGGATTACTTTGGGCTGATGTGGCACGAATCACAACAACACCTGCACACAGAAGCAGGTCAGTCTGCTTAGGCCCCTATGAAAATACAAATAAGATTTTTTAAAAATGCATTATATGGGCAAAAGTATGTGCACACCTGACCGTCACACTCATTTGTGAATCTTCCTTAAACTGTGACCACAAAGTTGAACGCACACGCTTGTCTAGTAGGTTTTGACGCATTAGGATTTCCTAAAGTGGTTAGCGCTGTCGCCTCACAGCAAGAAGATCCTGGGTTCGATTCCTGGGTCACCCAGGGTGCCTTTCTGTGTGGAGTTTGCATGTTCTCCCCGTGCATGCGTGGGTTTCCTCCGGGGGCTCCGGTTTCCTCCTGCAGTCCAAAGACATGCAGATTCTACTCTAAATTGCCCATAGGGGTGAATGCAAGCGTGTGTGGCTGTTTGTCTGTGTTGGCGACCTGCCCAGGGTGTACCCAGCCTCTCGCCCGAAACAACTGCTGGGATTGGCTCCTGCTTTCCCGCGACCCAGACGGATAAAGCGGTATAGATAATGGATGGATGGATGGATGGAACTAAGAGGTCAGAACATGCCAATGCCAATGTCATGGATGTGCACAGTGTGAGCTTCATGGCATGGTTTGCTAAATTTGGTGAACCTCTTTATCAGACATATCAGTCACCACTTTCAACAGCATCTCACTAATGCTCGTGTGGCTCAGTGGAGGTTATTATAACCATAGTGTGAGGACTAAATCTGGAATGTAATGTTCAGAAGGCACATATGGGTGTGATGGTCAGCTGTCCGCAAACGTCTGGCCTCAAAGTGAATGTGTTGATCTCAACCGTTTTCTCGTAAACCGTTTGTGTAAAGTCCTCAATATACACAGTCCAGTGACCATAATTGAATTCTGTGTTGATGCACCAGGTTGACCAATTTCACGTTTGACAACAAAAAAGACGTAACAGATTTCAATTTGTAGTCATTTTTTACCTGAAAGTAGACCTACATTCAGAAACCAGGTGGGGAAATAAGTACACACTTCATTCTTCCACAGTCATTATGAGAGTAATTAGTGGCCAGGTGCCTGGACTAACAAAATGCACAAGATTACTTAATAATGAATCTATAAAAGCAGAATCTGTGTCAGTTTGGTGCTCTGGAGCACTCTGGTGTATGTCTTCATCATACCAATAAGAGAGGACAGCCATGACCTCAGAAAAGTGATTCTTGCTGTTCATCAGTTTAAGGTTATAAGGCCATCTCCAAACAATTTTACCATTCTACAGTGAGAAGGATTGTTTCCAAATAGAGAGCCTTGAAGACAGTTTCCAATCTTCCAAGGAGTGTGCTTCCCAGCAAATTCAGTCTAATGTTCAGTCAGACTGCTTAATGCTCCGAGATCTAAAGAAAATCGCAAGCGCTACAGGCCTCTGTAAGCACAAAGAAATGGTTACAACTTTTCTGTTTACCATGTACCATGTTTGGTATTCAGGGGAAATGTTATATGTTCTGCAGTAAAGGTGGTTCCACATTCACATATTTCGACAACAGATTGATATTCACAGATTTTTGTCTTCAAATGAATCTACAGTTGCACTTTAAGATTTAGTCCACTGCATTTTTACATTTATTTTTTGTTGTTTTTTAAACTGTTGCAGAGTATTGAGGACGTGCGTTGCAAATGCATCTGCCCCCCATACCGAAACATCAGCGGCCATGTCTACAACAGGAATGTTACCCAGAAGGACTGGTTCGTTTTATTTTATTCCGTCTTATTCATCCAATTCAATTTTGTTCATCAAAGTTGCATGGAGTCAAATGTCAAATCAAATCAAATCAAATCACTTTATTGTCACATCACATTACTGGTACAGTGGTACAGTACATATGAGTGAAATTCTTGTGTGCAAGCTTCACAAGCAGTAGTGGTGTGCAAAAAAAGAATAAATATGCACATGTATAAATATGCATAAATGGTGTGAATACAGGCATATGTATTCATATGTATGTATTACTATATGTACAAGATATTTATATATATATATATATAAAAACACATACAGAATGCCTGCAATGAATGTTGTGCAAAAAGCAATTATGTGCAGTAAGGAGTGCAAAGTGACATGGTGTCGATAAAGTGACAATGGAGTGCCTATGAGGTATTAGTGGACAGTGTTCAGCAGTCTGATGGCCTGGTGGAAAAAGCTGTCCCTCAGCCTGCTGGTTCGGGACCGGATACTGCGATATCTTCAGCCTGACGGAAGTGGTTTAAACAGGTTGTGACTCGGGTGACTGGAGTCTTTGATGATCCTCCCCGCTTTCTTCAGGCACCGCTTCCTGTAGATGTCTTGGAGGGACAGAACACCGCACCACTCTCTCCAGAGCTTTGCGGTTGTAGGCGGTGCTGTTGCCGTACCAGGTAGTGATGCATCCTGTGAGGATGCTCTCAATGGCACATCGGTAGAAGGTCTCGAGGATGCGGGGGCTCACGCCGAATCTCTTCAGTCTCCTGAGAAAGAAGAGTCGCTGCTGCGCCTTCATCACTGTTTTGTCCGTGTGAACTGACCATGTGAGATCCTCCGCTAAATGTACACCTAGGAAACGGAAGCTGCTCACTCTCTCCACAGCAGCGCCGTTGATGGCGATGGGGGTATGTGCACCTCCACACCTTCGGAAGTCCACTATTATCTATTTGGTCTTTGCGATATTGAGGGTGAGATCCCTGTAAGCTGTTTCGTCGCCGTTGGTGATAAGACCCATCACTGTTGTGTCGTCCGCAAACTTCACAATGATTTTGGAGCTTCTAGTGGCCGTGCAGTCGTAGGTGTAGAGTGAGTACAGGAGAGGGCTCAGTACACACCCCTGTGGAGCGCCAGTGTTCATTAGGACAGAGGATGAGGTGATGCTGAACAATCTGACCATCTGGCGTCTGTCGGACAAGAAGCAGAGAGAGCAGCTCAATCCTAGGTCTTGCAGTTTCCTGTCCAGTCTCGAGGGAACGATGGTATTGAATGCTGAGCTGTTCTTCATACAATTCACACATTCTTGTGTGCACATATGCATGCTTAATTCCTTCTCTCGTTTAGTTTATATGAATCGATTTATTTATATTAAACATACGTCTATGATTATATTGTGGATAAGACTGAGAATTGCAGGTTTTCAGTACAATTTGAGGTTGTAATGTGGTTCGACGCATGTTTTTTGTATTTACAGTAACTGCCTGCATATAGTGCAGCCCATGCCTGTGCCTGGTCATGATGTGGAGGCTTATTGTCTGCTCTGTGAGTGCAAGTATGAGGAGCGAAGCAGCAATACCATCAAGGTATCCTCTAGCCTCAAATATGAATCTTGACTTATGGAATGTATCTTAAATTATTCTTAATATGAGAAAGAATTCAGACAGTGGATGAATTTAGCAATTCATGGTTAAGCACTACAATGTGCTTCTCTGCAGAATGTCTACATATTTGAGTTCATTCATTCATTTATTCATTCATTCATTTATTTGGACTGTCTATCCAGTAGGGGTGTAATGTGTGCCTCTCTCTACATATCTATTTCTTTTCTTTTCTTTTGTGAATGCTAACACTATGCCGCAGAAACACTAGAAAACCCAGGGCTACTGACAAAAATGAAGTAATTGTTTTTTATTCACAAAGTAGAACAATGAGCAGCAAGTTGGAGGACTTAACTTTATTGAACTCCTGAACTTCTGCATCACTCAATTACATAATTTGGTTTAACCAGATGCCTTTTGGTCCCTTTTTATGTAATGTGACAGAGTATGTTAAGGGACTATCTTTCAAAACAACAGTGTTTTTCTTCCCATGTCCTGGAACTATTATTAAAGTTTACAGTAATATGCTAACAATAATTCATCAGCTTTACTTTAGTTTTTGGATTTGTTACGTTTCAGAAAAATGAAGAAATTTTACCGGGCATGGTATCAGAATCCCCTACAAAGCTGGGATGCAGTCCTGCTGCTAGTCCGAATGAAGACCTTAAACAATAAAGGACGTTTTTCATTTACATTCTGTTTTTCTGAATATTGTACTCATGTTCGGTTACATCCCTGCTGTCCAGGTGACCATAATCATCTACCTGTCTGTGGTTGGTGCTCTTCTGTTGTACATGCTGTTCTTGCTGTTGGTGGAGCCTCTGATCCGCAGACGTGATCCCTACAGACAGCCACTGCAGAATGAGGACGACTCTGAGGTATAGACTTTAGCAGCATGTCTTTAGCTCACCCTGCTGATCTCACCAGTTTCTTTCATACACAGCTGCCATTTAAAGCAGAAGCGAGTTTTAATCCAGAATCAGAATAAGTGTAATGACATTTATACGGACAAATGAGAACTGGTTCAACATCAGTGGTGTGGTATTTGATGAGGCTGGGTAAGCTGTCAGTCTGGATATCTAGATAAAGCGATACATACCACTTAGAAGAGAGATGGTGATGTTCTGCTACATCAACCTAGAACATGAATTATAGATTTTACTAGACATGCTACTTGATGTGCTACTCCCATATGCTGTTATTGAAGATAAGACAGGAAGAGAGTCAGTTTCAGAGATGCTCTGTGTCGCTCTACAGGATGTGCAGGCTCCAGGCCGAGGGAACACGGTGCTGGAGCGAGTGGAAGGGGCTCAACAGCGCTGGAAGAAGCAGGTTCAAGAGCAGCGCAAGACTGTGTTCGATCGCCATAAATTGCTTAGCTAAACACTGTTATAGTGACACTCAGAGCAAAGGCAAGTTGACCTTTCTGAGTTTCATGATTTATTGTATTTATTTTGTTAACAATGGGACCCCAGACGGCTCTCGTTATCATTGAGGCTTTTTGCATAGCATTCTGTTTGCTATTGGAAAATCATTTTAAATTAATATGCTTAAAATGATATTAAACTGAAATTAGGCTTGTTATATAACATGGAAAATTACTTATAATGGCTGCTTAGCTTAGACTTGTAGGTTATAATGCGACATTGTGAAAAACTGGACTGTCTTGCAAAATAATGTGTTTTTTGTTTGGGAACACGTTGACATTCTCAGCTTTTCTTCTGAACAAAATAAGTGAACAAGCAGATGTGGTAATAAAGCAACATTTGTGCGCATGTTACATGCATATGCCTTTTGCACACCGTTATATCTTCAAGTAGAAACTGCTTTTCTTTATTTAGGAGCTTTGAAAGTAATATCTCAGTGACTGGATGCATGGTATTTGCAATGATTGCCATTCCTGATGTCATGTAAGTGACAACTGAATTCACACCAAACATATGCTGATTGCACTGAATATTGTCAATATTCAAGATTGTTTTGCACTTCTGTACTTGATGTGTTGTGTAATATAGATCTAATGCTGGCTTTATGTTTCTGATAAAGACCTATGGATTGTTATAATTAATAGATTATGGATAATTTATCTGATAACTTTTGATGGCTTTTTAAAGGTAGTGTTCTGTTAAGATACTACTTAGATCTGTTGGCATGACTGCAAATATTTGTTATGTTTGACATGTAAACTGTATATGAAGTTACAAGTTTATGTGGGATGACTACCTTATAGTTAATTATTAGCCACTTTATTGGGTAATCTAACATGTCTGGGGAATTTATTGGCATTATACAATTTTTAATTACTGTAGGCGTACTCTTTATAGGTATACTGTTGAATTTGTCTTGGCATGTACAATTTTCAGCCTCCTGTAACTTGTTCTTCAGTTGAAAAGGTCTGCCATACACTTCAGTTTGTCCCACTGGGGGAATCCTTAACAACACGGTTTGCCTTTTAGAAAGGGTTCCAAGTGGAACCTCTTTTTGAGGTTCATGAAGAGCCCTTAAATATCTAATGAATCCTTGAAGCGTGTTGGACCACCAGTCATAATGGTATGGTATGTTCTGTTGCTGTCCCTGATGTACGAGTACCAATGCCTTGGTACTATGTTGGTGGAATGAATTGTGCATGATGACAGTGCTCATTAGTATGTACCCAATAAAATGATTGCTGAATGTAGGTGCAAGGGAGATGCACCCAATAAACATGTGTGCCACTGGTCTATTTCAGGAAATATCTTTCCATGTATTGTATTCTACTTGCACTGAGAAATTAAATAAACACAATATTTTAATTTGAAAGTTGCATCTGGGTGTAATGTTTTTGTTTTGCTGCATATAATCAGTTGTACTGTATAATCTAATGTACAAGGTATTACAATAAATCAGTCTGCCGTATATGATTAAAGAGCTGTTCTTATTGTTTTCTATTGTTATTGTTTAACCTGTGCAGTATGAGCATTCCTACTGTCTCAAAAAAATATTATAAATAAAATCCGAGTAATTTGATTGTTGTCAGACATTGACAGTTATTTGTGCAGTATTAATTCCCCCCTCTTCAATTTTAGCCTGCAAACAGTCAATGTCTGCTAGGTATCACAGTATGGTCTCTCTCTCTGTCTGTCTCTGTCTGTCTGTGTGTGTGTGTGTCTCCTCCTCCTCTCTTATCTTGTCTTTCATCTCCAGTAGTGCTGCCTGGGCAGCTGAAGCACTCTGACTGCTGTTTCCCCCCTGTGTCCCCACCCAGAAAGCATGCTTCCACCACCCTCTTCCTCAGCCCCAAGCATGGACACTCAATGCTTTTCTATATATAAACCTGACACAGGCCAACTGCTCCCAAATGCTCTGCGCTTCTCTAATTTCTCCTTGCTTGGTGTACTTTTCCAAGCAGGGGCCAGGGCCAAGGAGTGAGGAGAGGCCTTTCTAGAGCGAGAGGGAGAGCTCGAGTAGGACAGGGTAGAGGAGGTGGAGGAATCGTGAAGGTCTCACATGGACATCTAAGAGACCAAAGGATTGTAAAGTTGGGGTTTTTGTAACTGGCTGCTTGACCACTAGGCATTTTTCTTTGGATTCCAACATGGATTCGGGCGGAGTTCCAGCCCTGGCCTCGTTCATCATGAACGAAGAGGAACTGAAGAGGAAGCAGCGGGAGAAGCTGAAGAAACTGCAGGCTACTGGAGGAAACCCCCGGCCTGCACGCTCCCTCTTCTTCTTCACTCTTAAAAACCCCTTCCGCAAGGCCTGCATTAACATTGTGGAATGGAAGTATCCTTCAAACACACATGTACATTCATATGTTGCTTTTTCACGAAACGGTGAGATGGGCCATGACTGAGAGTGGCAGTTTATGATGGAAGAGAAACATGCAGATGGATATCCTGTAGTAGTATCCAGATTGTAAGCTTACCATTGCTACCTGGAATAAAAGCATAGCCAGAGAATCAGTTATTCAGTCTATTGTGGATCTGTGACAGACTTTGTGGCCTATACCTTCAGTGATGAGCACAGGTGGGGATTTATTTCTCCTAAGTTCTGAAATCCATTAATAAGCTGAGTGAGTGTGTTAAGCTTTTGTTATCCATGAAACTCCCTCATGGTTAAATGGAAAATTTAGCTCAGGTCTTTGCACTAAGCTGTTAAGCTTTATATTAGTAGGGGACTTTTAGATTTGACCAATAGAGTCAATTGTGTGCTAAATGATCAGCTGATGAATATATGGCTTTATTCAAGGAGAGATCTGATTAGAAAAATTGTAATCAAATTATTAATACCTGCCAAATATAAGGAATGTGTGTGTTTCTGTTCATTTTTTAATAAGGCTAAATTGAAAGCTAATATATATATCATATATATGTATAAACACGCTGGCCCAACCAAGAAAATTGGGAATATTATTGATAATTGATAATAAAAACAGATATTTACCCTCACGTAAGGTAGCTTGTATTTGGATTAATGCACATAGTAGATGATACTGAGACATAATAATAAGTCAATTTAAATGGACTGACATTATTCTGGGTGCATGCAGCTGTTGTGTGAGATCACTTGTGCTGAACACGATGCTGAGCTGGCAGGGAACTTCTGAGGTACTGCTGTCTGCTGGCAGGAATGTGCGTTCTCTCTCTCTCTCTCTCTCTCTCTCTCTCTCTCTCGCTCTCTCTAAAGCAGACTCATGCTGACCATGCTATACTGACTTGTACACCACTGTAAAGTGGATTAATAAACTGTTTTGTGGACAGAGTTTCAAGGGTTCATGCTAATCCACTTAAACAGTGCAGCTAACAATCCTAATATGGCCGCTGTCATGATTTTTTTTTTTAAATGTCATGTGCCTCAATCCATCAGTGGTTCCATATGAACTTTACTTGTACATGGGGCTAAAATGTACCTAATTGTGATCAGACATGTTTGGTGGGCAAATTTTGCTGCTTTTTATAGAAGCATTTTGGTTTTGTTTTAGATGCTACCATGGGCTAAAATAGCTAGCAAATGTCAAAGGCTTATCAAAGGTCTCACTGTATTTCTACACAAAGGACATTTGTTGTGCAGTGTGCTATTTAATATATCACTTTAATGTGTTAGCTTATAATTCCAGTGAAAAATTAGAGAAGTAAAAAGTCAGATGCTAAAGCCACCTTGTCTTGTTGTCTCCAGTTGAGGAAGGTGGAAAAAGTCTATAAGAGACTATAAGAGAAATAGTGGTGGAAATGCTGCCATAACTTAAATGTAGAATCTTTACAAGTCTTGTATAATTAAGAACTTTATAAGAATTATGTTATCCAGGTTTCTTTTCATTAGTTCAGCAGTTGTCATATTGTGGTTGTTTTACCATGCTTGGCAAGCATTTCCCTGAACAGCCTTCATCAGGCCCTTTGAGATCATCATCCTACTCACGATCTTTGCTAATTGTGTGGCTCTGGCTGTGTTTCTCCCAATGCCAGAGGACGACACCAACACCACCAACTCCACCTTGGTGAGTTACAGCTCTAGATGTATGCAAAACCAATAAAAACTCCCATTAATCTCCCATTTGGCAGTATTTATCTGTGATAATGTTGACTGAATTATACTTTATTGTCCGTATTACTTATGTGTATTCATGTACTTAACTTATGCTATTTGGCTTAAAATCAACATGTTACACTTTGACAAACTTTGCACACCCAATTATCTAAACTATTGTATTACTTCTGTTGTGGGAGTGTAGAATTAAAGAAAGAAAAAATATATATTTGTCCTTCTGGGGCAGGGGTCTTTAATGAAAATGTATGAATGTCCTGCTACATCAAATTTAGCTTAATACGTAACTAACATGGCTGGATAGTGAGAGCAGTTACTTTTTAATGCTTATCCATTAATGATGAGATCATGCCTATAAATAAGTCATCAATTTGAAGTGGTTATGTTTTGTTAAATAGCAGCGTTTCACATCACCACTTTTCACTAGTGCTGTAACTCAATAGATGAGACCTCTGTTTTTGTTTTACAGAAGCTGGGATGGTTCATGTTTTAAAATACTGCAGTGTCTGAACTACAGCCAATTTTTTTCCTTACATTGATCAATTCTGCTGGAGTATTTTTTGAGTGCTTGGTTCAGTCCACTGAAATACTTTGCTGGGTCTGTATCCAGAATGTGGTTCTGGAAGTTTACCATTTAGAAAGCTAGAACCATTAAACATTGAAAGAATCCTGAATGAAGTAGGGCAGTTGTGGCAGTTCTGCTGAATGCTCTTTACTTTTGGCCTTTCAGATGAACATGATAATATAACGTCTATTAATCGTCTGCAGTAATTTATAATTAGACACAATTGCTTCTAGGTTCCCTTTATACTGTAAGTGAATCTGTAAGAAATTTTGAATCTGAAACTAAAGCTCGGTGACTAGCTGTGGTACTGTTTTTCATCCTCGACTTTATATTTAGACCCTGGGTCAGTACTAACAGTGATCATGAAGCCGAGACTTTGCAATCCACAGGAATGAGTGTGAGGTTTAAAGATACATGCAACCATCCTGTGTGTGGTTTATTGCTTATATTGCCATTTTAGAAGGTCTGGTTGATACTAATAAAAGCATTTTCCTCTTTACAGAGCCTTATTGTACCTTATGCTTTTATGTTTATAGCTTTTAATCTTTTACTTGGGTCAGAATATGTTAACCATTTCATGCACAGCCTCCACACTTATGGTCAATTTAAGGCTGTTTTTAGTAAAAATATAAAATGTATATCTCATCAAAACCACTTAAAAGCATTATTATAATTTAACTTAAAATTATTTTGCTTTCTAGACTGTCCTTCTCAGTGCCACTTGTCTTTTAGAACAAAATCCCAAATTAAGTAGAACAAAATTTTGTGCTCACTTTTGTGACTCCAATGAAAACCTTAGCTTTTTTTAAAAGAACTTTTAAATTGAGATAGATTTTTAACCCTGAAATCAGCCGTAGCATTCAAATTCCGTACAAATTATGTACATCACGAATATTGCTATACGTTATTCAAAAATGTTCTATCATTTTGATCTTCTAAATATTTTACACCTGAATCTTTGATTTTTTTGTTTATAAGCATGATGAAAGATTTTGCTTTATTTCAGGTATAATGTTTGATCCTTTTTTACTACTGATACTGAACAATCCATTTACTTTTTAATATGTGATATTTAGAAAAAGTCAGAATTCATATGATGTTCAATTTTACGAATTGAAGAATTTAAAGAATAAGGATTTCAAAAAAATGTAATTAATGCACAAAAGTGTTAAGGGTAAAAGGAAAAAAATCAGAATCGGAAAACACACAAGAAAGCATTTACAACTTATAATCAACAAAATTTGATACTTCAGTCAAGCATGCTTTTTAAATACCTGAGTCAGATCCAGAGCCGAGTACGCTCAGTCAAATTCTCAGATCTCTAATAGTATGTTACTTAATAGTGTTATATTTCAAATGAGTCTAATGTGTGTTATGATTTCTACAGTTACTGTCTGTTTACCCCCAGCTGTGACATTAACTTGTAGCCTGGCCATTCCTCAAATATACATAATGAAACTTAAGCTAAGAGCTGCATGTTGCAGCCTCTGTACGAAAAGAAACCGCTCTCTAAACAGATGGTTGAATTTCTGCAGCAAATTTTCTTAAAGTTTCTATTAAAGTTTCTTTCTTCTCTGTTTTTAACTATTGCTGCATCATGAGTGAATTACCTTAGCTTTGGAAATTTGTGCTTGAGTAAGACTTATCTGAGAATATTTGCACTTATAAATGAAATATTTATGGTTCAGATTTAAAATTCCTAGCAAGTCAGTAGTAGGAATTACAGATTACCTCTTCCTGAGAATTGAATTTGTACAATGCTGTTTTAGCATAGTTGTAATTAAAACCTGATTAAGAAATTCAGAATAACTTATATGTATACGTGAATGGAAGTTGCCATTTCCTATTCCTTGTATGTGAGACAAAAAGGGATTCCAAGTTGTTTGTAACTGCATGAGCTCTGTGTAATTTCTATGTGAAATAAAGGAGGGAGCAGCTGACTGAAAATGAATTCCAAATGAAATGTACAGTTGTTTGTAGATCACAACAATGTAGCGCAGTGGAAAATTATTGAAACAATGGAACATTAGTCTTTAAATTGGCAGTGTTTAAGCAGCAGTCACTATATGATTGGTGTTACTGGTGTTCGAGCATAAACAGGCACTGCATGGCTACCTTACAAGGCCCTGTTCTCTGAGGGACTGCCTCATCTTTACCATAGTGTCACAACAAGAGAGAAAAACATACTGTATCTGCAGCTACTACAGACCGAAGCATGTTCACGTTCATGTTAATAAATCATTCAAAAACGTCCTATCTGAGACCCTAAATGTGAATCTTTCTGACAAGTTTTCCAAAAACAAAACACAAAAGGAAGCTTGCATCTCCTACACATGTCAGTATTCTTAATATCTTCCAATAATATATTCGTATCTGGTTACAAACATATTTTGCTAAAACCACTGTTTAATGTTTGTGCACATACATTACAAGATATGAATGTTTATTGTGATATGACTGATAATTAACTAGTAAAAAACTGCACACGTTCAGTGTTACACTAAAACACCTTTCTCTTCCAGTACAGTCTGGATTTCTTTCAATACTGTAAGTTGTGTGTTATATAAAATGGAATAATCATCTGACAAGGCTATATGTTGTTCTGCAGGAGAGCCTGGAGTATATTTTTTTGATCATTTTCACTCTGGAGTGCTTCCTGAAGATAATATCATATGGGTTATTATTTCATGAAGGTGCATATTTACGGAACTGTTGGAACATACTGGACTTTGTCATCGTGTTCATGGGGTGAGATGAATCTGGCCATTTCAATTCCTTTCATCAAAATGGACTAAAATAGCCTCTTTAAATATTGCCTGCTCTTGCTTCATTTTAATATACTGTATATACCAGCACTTGTGGAAATTTTTACAAAAATTTTTTAATAACCTATTTAATTTTCTTATTAATGACTTATTTAACTTTCATACAATAAAAAATATAAATATTAAGTGTTGTTACATATATGTTATTTTAACTACAAATTGCATGTGCTCTTTTATAAAATAATAGTGATCCATGTGTAATCATTTGTACAAATTTTAAAAATGACTCTTCTGTACATTGTAAAACTTATTTTTTTCAACTGTTTTTAGTTCACTTGTTCTCTGGTTGCAATTTTTCTGATAACAATATGATCTTTTTACTGTTTTCAGGCTCTTTACCCTGGCAGTTGACACCATCAATACAATCGCTGGAGTCCCCTCAGAAAAAGGAGGAGGATTTGATATGAAAGCTCTCCGAGCCTTTCGAGTCCTCCGACCACTTCGTCTTGTGTCTGGAGTTCCCAGTAAGAGCTTCCCACATTACCACGATGCTCCAATTTAAACCCACCGTGGAGTCATTTATTTCAACTTGTTGCTCCTCTCCAGGCTTGCAGGTGGTTATGAACTCTGTTTTGAAAGCGATGCTGCCTCTATTCCATGTCGCTCTGCTTGTCTTCTTCTTGGTCACTCTTTATGCTATAATGGGTTTGGAGCTGTTTAAATGCAAGATGCACAAGACTTGTTACTACCAAGGCACAGGTAGGGCCAATTGTTATCTACTTCTGTTTTCTGTTGCTTGGATTAGATTACGCTAATGGCAGTGCTTTTATGTATATATGTATATAACAACCTATGAATATTTCATGGCATGTTATAATGCATTCATAAGACATTATGTACATTGTTATAGTTATTTGTAAAGCCATTTCAGGCCATTACAACAAAATTGTAAAAAATTGTAAAAGGCATTATAAGAGCTGTTTATAACATTTATCACAACTCTACAAGAAAGTAAGTCCCAGTTTTGTAGTATAATGATAATGTCGAGGAAAAAAGAAATCAAGACGCATGACACAAGACACATCATCTCATGAGGTGACTACACAAATGAGGGCTCATTTTATTTGGTATTGATGTTATAATGCATTATTAAGACTACTTATATACTGACTCTTAGTCCATGTCCTAGTGAACCAGTATCAGGATTTATTTATTGATAGAGACCTCAAAGCACTTATGCAAATTGCTCTAGATAAGGGCATCTGCCAGATTCCATAAATGTAAATGTTATAATGCAAATATAGCTATAACTTGTGTATAAATGTGTGTAAATAATTAATTGTGTATAAATGTGTGTAAATAAATAATTTGCATAATAGCTTGTGAATGCATTATAACATGATATGAATGGATTTGTAGATTATTATATGATCTTTCCATTGTAAAAAGTGTATACTGCCTAATAACTATTAATCCTGTCTAATAATCTCTGTTAATAATAGGGATGTTTTCTCACTCTGAATTAATATCAGGCATTTTTATGGCCGTTCATCGTGTCTTATGTTACAGACATTATTGCCTTAAGTGAGAATGAAGTGGCATCACCTTGTGCCCAGGCTGGAAATGGACGCCGCTGTACCATTAATGGCACAGAATGCAGGTCTGGATGGCCAGGACCCAACTGGGGCATTACCCATTTTGATAATTTTGGTTTTGCCATGCTCACAGTGTTCCAGTGTATTTCAATGGAGAGCTGGACTAATGTGCTCTATTGGGTAAGTGTAGACACTACATCAGTATTTCTAACTCTACATTTTCAGAATAATCATAATTTCAGATGATGTAATGATTTAAAAGTAAAGCACAACTTATGTTGTCCTTCAGGTTAATGATGCTATTGGCAACGAATGGCCATGGGTCTACTTTGTGTCTCTTATTCTGCTCGGCTCATTTTTTGTCCTCAACCTGGTTCTTGGCGTCCTCAGTGGGTAATTGATAATCCACTTTTTTTGTTAGAAGCTCTTACACAGGCTAACCCCCCTACAGCTGCATGCAATATCCTTCCTGATCTGCTAGGCCACATTTCTATAGTCAGATATTCTCTTTAATGCAGTCCACAATCCTTAAGTCTGACTGAACAAGTTCATCATTTAACTGTTTACACACAGTACCATTGCTCAGTGTCAAATACTATGTGGCTTGTTTCATTCATATGCTCTCATCCTCACTGTAGGGAGTTTAGCAAAGAGAGAGAGAAATGTAGGTCCAGAGGGGAGTACCAGAAGTTACGGGAGCGAGAGCAGATGGACGAAGATCTGAAAGGTTACATGGAATGGATTACACATGCTGAAATTCTGGATGCTGATCAGGAAGGATTAGGTACTCAGAATATATATTTATTAGAAATTGTAGCTGCTGATTTTCCTCATATCTGAGGCTTCCTTTGCATTGCATTTATTTATATTTGTGTGTGTGCTACCATTTTGCTCCTGGCAAATAGTTAGGCAACTTGTACCAGGTTATGACTATACTCCTTTTGTCTGCAGGTCTTCTTCCTCTAAAGGACAGTGGTTCAGAGACAGACAGCCTCTATCAAACAGAGGGTTTAAACCGTGTAGTGTATTACTTGTAAGTGTGTTAAAAGAAGCTTTTATTATTATTATTATTATTATTATTATTATGATTATTATTATTATTATTATTACAATGTGACCCCTAGTCGCCTTGCTCGTCGCTATAACCGTGTCTTACGGAGGAAGTGTACTGTCTGGGTGAAGTCCAAGGTGTTCTACTGGCTGGTCATCCTGGTTGTGTTGCTCAATACGCTTGCCATTGCCACAGAACATCACCCACAATCTGAATGGATGACCCAATTTCAAGGTCTGTCCTGGACAGCCAAATCTTTTGTGGGAAGCCAAATGACTGACAGAATCTAGGGTTTTCAAATCCATTAAGTTTGCTTTCCATGTTTTTCATCCCACAGATACCGTCAACAAGATCCTGCTCACCTGTTTTGCAATCGAGATGGTCATGAAGATGTACGCTTTTGGCCTAAGAATGTACTTCATGTCGATCTTTAACCGTTTTGACTGTTTTGTGGTTACTGTGGGCATACTGGAGATCATCCTGGTCTCAGCAAATGTGATGACGTCGCTTGGCATCTCTGTGATGAGGTGCATTCGACTCCTACGTCTGATGAAGGTTACAAAGTGAGTTATCCCACTGAGGACACTAGTAGATTTAAATAACACAAAGAAAAAACAGTCTTACTGGTAAATACCGACACAGTACCAAATTATTCTGAGACAAATCTAAGTTTTCTACTGTTTTTTTTTTTTGTGTCTCAGGTACTGGACATCTCTGAGCAGCCTTGTGGCATCTCTGATCAACTCAATTCGTTCCATCGCCTGCCTACTCCTCCTGCTCTTCCTCTTTATTGTTATATTCTCTCTCCTGGGCATGCAAGTGTTTGGAGGCAAATTCAATTTCCCTGACAGGCCCTTGCAGCGCAGCAACTTTGACAACTTTCCACAGGCTCTCATTAGTGTGTTCCAGGTGCAAATTATTACTGAGCATATGTTTATAATACTTGATAAAAAAATATGCAGTATATAATAATAAACTTAATTTATAGAGCATAGATGTGGTAGCTCAAATTGCAGTAAGAAAAGGAAGCCATTCCACTCTGTCAGTATTTTAGAGTCTTTTCTTATAATAGATCACATCCTAATTGATGTTTTTCCAGGTCCTGACTGGGGAGGAGTGGGATTCCATCATGTACAATGGTATTATGGCTCATGGTGGACCAACTTTCCCGGGAATTCTCGTCTGCATCTATTTCATCATCCTGTATGTCTGTGGAAACTGTATCCTTCCAAATGTGTACAGTATGTTAGATCTGTCATGTTTGTGTAAAACACCACTTGTTTCATTGGAAAAATGTGAAAATCTGTTTTCTTGAGCTTTGGTTAGTCATCCTCTTGAACGTGTTCTTGGCCATTGCTGTTGATAACCTTGGGGAAGCTGAAAGCCTTTCATCAGCACAAAAAGAAAGGGAGGAGGAGAGAGCTAGAAAGAAGCTCATGAGGTACGCATTCTCAATTAATTACCCCTGAAGCTTAAAGATACTTTCTCTGTCACCACTTCTTACAAAGTTGAAATTTCATGCAAGTTCTGTACAATCTTCTCATTTCTTTCATCAGAGGATCCCATCAACAGAAGAGCGAGGAAGAAAAAGCTCTGGTGGTCAAGAGCAAACATAAGGCTGAAGGCATGCCTACAACAGCAAAGGTACTAACACCTGATGAGACACTGCTCTGTTATAAAGGTTTCCTTACAGTGACATACTATAATGACATTTCTGATTTTCCTCAACTTGTTTATCAAGTGAAGTCAAGTCAAGTCAAGGCTAGAAATATTATAGGGTGTGATTGAATGTTCTTCCATGCTTTGGCCATTATACAGATAGTTGACATTTGAAATTTCTTCACAGTTAAAAGAAAAAGCAATAAGGTATTTAATAAGGTATTTGCCCACCACATACAAGAGACTACTTCCCAAAATATTCCTTCAGTTGGTGTATTCATGATGGTGGTGGAGGGCACTGTCTAAAACATGGGTCTAAGATCCCTTTAAATGTTCAATGCTGAGATCCGGTCACAGTGAAGGCCTTAATATATGTTTCACTAATCAAACCATTCAGCAGGCCCTCATGCTCTGTGGATGGGGTCAACCAGGAAGACACCATTCCCATCAGGATAGAAATGTTTCATCATGGGATAAAGGATTAATTAGCGTTGCTTCCCTCTAAGGGAGCAAGTCGACCTAAAACATATCAGTAAATAACACTAGTCCTGAGGGAGAGGATGGGTTCCCTTTTCTGTCTGGTTCCTCTTAAGGCTTCTTTCTCATGTTCTCTCAGGGAGTTTTTCCTTTGCAACTGCGGCTAGCACATTTGGGATCTAAATCTACATTTGGGTTGCTATAAAGCTGCTTTGTGACAATGTCATTTATTAAACGTGCTGTACAAATAAAATAGAATTGAATGGAATTGAAAATGACCACACAGCATAACAGAGATAACTATATTAATGTCATCTTCATATCTTCTGGCTATGTATGTTTCTTGCAGCTTAAAGTGGATGAGTTTGAATCAAATGTAAAAGAAGTGAAGGACCCGTTTCCTCCTGCTGATTTTCCAGGTAACTAATACAAATATTAAAACCCCTTCCTGGCTTAAGCTATGGCTCTAAATTAGGCATCAGTATATTTGCAAGGATAGCAGCACTATTAAAGGCCATGCTAAATACTAACCACACACGTCTATGGTCATTTATGGGACGGTGTTAAAAATAACAAGCTATCCATAAACAGGGTGGTACTTTCTAAAGATCAGCAGATTTCAGGTTCTAATGGCCATTGTTCACTTTGCTTTGATATCAGTTAGCTAACATTCCTGTCAACATCCACTGGCTTAATTCTTGAAGTGAGGTCAGTCTTATTAATCTGAACTGTGAACTAACAGGAATTTTATTTCATAACCCCTCTTTATTTCTCAGGTGATGATGAGGAGGAAGAGCCAGAGATCCCTCCCAGTCCAAGGCCCAGACCTATGGCAGACCTTCAGCTTAAAGAGACAGTGGTTCCCATGCCTAATGCCAGCTCCTTCTTTATCTTTGGCCCACAGAACAAGTAATTTTACATCAAAGATATTTAAGAAGGTTTTTGACATGCTGAACATCTTATTAACTTTAATTTAGAATTTTCTCTTTTAAAAGCCCTCACAGTTATACTATAGTGTACAGTTTTTCAGAAGGTTTGAATTAGGTTTTTCATTTATAGTCAATGAATTTAAGCATTATAAAATTGGTATACATTCACCGCCACATTAATGGCACTTTCTGTGATTGCTGTTTGTAAAAACACACAGTAATTCAAAGTCATTTGAAAATAGCAGGTTGATATTTAAGCAGACTTTAAACCACAGATTAGTTGCCAACCAACAACTAATTGTATCCACCAATAGCAGTAGCTTATTATGTTTTTCGGTGCAGTTTTTTTTGTTTGTCTCTTTGTCTGTTTGTCTGTCTATACTCAGGACTGTGAAAAACCTACTTAACTGATTTCCATGAAGTAGTTTGACTTTTGCTAACGTTGCGAGATACGGGATTTGAGCTTGGCGGAAGTCTGTGCTCAAAGATGCCAAACATCTTAAAGTCCAGCAGATAGAAGTAAAGTTCAGTAGTGACAAAACATAGCCAATGTAGAAATACATTGGAAATATATTCAGATAATGCTGCTTACATATAAAGTGGTCGCAGTTGCAACTTTTGCTTGAACTATTGTCCTTGTTTGAGGTCTGCACTCTGTGAGTGCCTTTCTACTTGCACAATAGAAATAGGTTGTGCATCTAGATGAGTGGAGCTTAAAACCAAACTTCTGAGTTTGCCTTTTGTGCTTCTTCTTCTTCAATTATGACACATATGAGGCACCTTATATCCATTCTATTCTTGCATATGGCTACAAATAAACAAATTTTTCATTGTCTGTAAGTGTTTGGTGTTTTTCACTTACAGGTTCCGTAAGGTATGCCACAGGATTATCAATGCAACCCCTTTCACAAACTTCATCCTTCTCCTCATCCTTCTCAGCAGCATCTCCCTGGCTGCTGAAGATCCCATTGACCCCAAATCTTTCAGAAACAAGGTGCCATCTAACAAAAAACAAAGCTTACTGCATTATTATTTGCATTCAACCAAAATGACAAATATATGACAAATCCATTAATACCAAATACATCTGACTATTTTATAGATCTTGGCTTATGCTGACATTGTCTTCACAACGTTCTTCACCATTGAGATTGTCCTTAAGGTAAGTTACTTATTTTGATGAATTATTCAAATTTGAGAAGTAATTTCTTGAATGCAGAATTAACAACCTGAAAAATTATGCTGAAATGAACTTGTGTGTCTTGAATGTCATGTCATTAGATGACCGTGTATGGTGCCTTCCTGCACAAGGGCTCCTTCTGCCGAAACTCCTTCAACATTCTGGATCTCATCGTTGTTGTGGTTTCCCTCATGTCTATGGGGATGGAGTAAGTTCTTACATAATAATAATAAAAAAAAAAAAAAAAAAAAAAAAAAAAAATAATAATAATAATAATAAATGATAGACATATAGTGACGTCCTTGCTGAACACATGAGGCATACACAGGGTGCTTTAATGGAGAACCATCCAGAGCAGCCATTTGTTGGGTGATTCTGAATTGAAGTAATGAAATGCTTTTAGTTTAAAGTGGGGGTGTCGAGCTTTAAACAGCCACTGTGGGTGCAGGTTTTTATTCCAATGAAGCAGAAGCCTCCCTTGAGTAACTGAAAGCTGAGACCAACTGATTAAACAGGTGGAATCAGGAATGAAAACCTGCACCCACACTGGCCCTTTCAGGACAGGTTTGACACTCCTGCTATAAAGGCTACTTCTAAACAGTGATTTTTGAAGGAAACATCAATATGGGCACTTTCTGGGGATTTGTGTTTTGTAAATTGTAACTAAAAGGATTAAAAAAGCCAAAGTAAAACATATGAGCTGTCTAGTACAGGGTCCATCTGTTTTATACAGACAGAGATAGATAGATAGATAGATAGATAGATAGATAGATAGATAGATAGATAGATACATACATACATACATACATACATACATACACACAGGCATACACACATACCAAGGGAAATTGCTGCATTTGTAATTATCTGCATTTAGAAATTTGTCTACATTACAAAATCAGCCTATATGAAGTGGACATGGTAAACTCATAATAGGAGACTTCTTAGTTGGTATATTTAAAAACATTTTTTTTCTACCTGAATGTGTAATAGTGGCACTGTCATAGTGTTATTGTCACAATACGTTCAATATAACCATTATTTTGCCTACTATAGAAAGTAATTCTAATTGTGTATGGCTTTTGGATGGAGTACAGCACAGTCTCCATTATGCACTGCAGTGATAGTCTGTTAAACATATGATTTCCACATTGATCTATGCAGTTTCAAGGCAAAATTAAATAAATATTACTGAAATTATATTTTGTACACAGTGAAATAGATCATAGCATAACTCATTAAATGACTGCCTAGTTGGAAAAATTTCACCACTGCCTAACTACCCTTTTTAAAAAATCACGTAAGTAATATGTGATCAGGTGTGGAAAACATATGAAGGTGCCTTTCAACATGTTGTGCTCTGAAATTGCATAGAATTCCATGAAACATATTAGACATTATATAAAAAATATGTGATCTGATTTGACTGAAAATAAATCTACATGCCCTACATGTGAAAAATGAAAATGTGAAAATAAAAGAATCATGTTTAAAAGAAATGTGAAATTAATAGCAAAGTATGTGAACATGCAGGAAACATATTATGAAGTGTCTAAAAAGTACATTTGTAAACTTCACATGTCAATCATGTGACTTTTATGTAAGGGTAACCAGAGCATGAAATATTTTGTTGTTGCTGATTTAATGTTTTTAAGATTGCTTTATGTATTTAGCATTTATTTAAATGCACTGTGATGAGAGGTAGTATGACATTTAATATTTGAGCAAGTCCCTTCTGTTTATCAAGTGCCTTAAAACTTTTGTTGATTATGTGGATGTTTCCCTGTACAGGTCCAGTGCCATCTCTGTAGTGAAGATCCTCAGGGTGTTGAGAGTTCTGAGGCCACTAAGAGCCATCAATAGAGCCAAAGGATTAAAGGTATGTAAATCTTGAAATAAGGATTATTCCATAAAACTTTAATGTATGTTTTATATGGGGTACATTCAAATTTTACTCTGGATATGTGATTAAAAATCTCCTTTTTATGTAGCATGTGGTCCAGTGTGTGTTTGTGGCCATCAAAACCATTGGCAATATCATTCTGGTCACCATGCTCCTAAACTTCATGTTCGCTTGCATTGGCGTTCAACTCTTCAAGGTGAGATGCAAATACGACCTGCCTTGGTAGATGCTGCCTTACTTGTCGGGAAATGGTTTGTTATTAATTATAATCTTTATTTTTTCATTAGGGCAAGTTCTACTATTGTACAGATCCGTTGAAACTGACTGAAGTGGATTGTCGGTGAGTTCGTTGGTCTTATCTTTCTTCATGATATTTTATTGATATGTTATTCAAATTCCTTTTAAGAGGTGTGTTACTGTAGGTCTTTAAACTTCTAGATATTCCAAATAAAGTTCTAATTTGGATGTTTTTCTGGTAACAAGGCTATTGTTTGTCTTCGTTGTTATCAGGGGAAATTATGTGCATCATGTGCAGAATGCTCTCCACGACATAGAGGTCCAGCAGCGGTACTGGGTCAACAGTGACTTTAACTTTGATAATGTACTGAGTGCCATGCTCACACTCTACACTGTCTCCACGTTTGAAGGCTGGCCAGAGTGAGTATGGACAAGGCATGGCCTCTGTAGACAGCAGGTCTATTGTCTTTAAATGTATGTTAAACTCACCATTTGCAATTTTCAGTGCTTTTGTACTGATGTTTTAAGGACATCTGATTTTATTTTTTCCCCTTGTTTCTGTTATACAGGTTGCTTTATAGAGCTATTGATTCAGATGCAGAAGACAGGGGTCCGGTTTACAACAACCGTGTGGACATTTCCATTTTCTTCATCATTTACATTATCATCATCGCTTTCTTTATGATGAACATCTTTGTCGGCTTTGTCATTGTTACTTTCCGAGAGCAGGGAGAGCAGGAGTACAAGGACTGTGAACTGGACAAAAACCAGGTAAGCAGTTTATTTTTTATAATTGTGGGACACTGCAACATTATTATATGCCTACAGTTTTACTTTAAATGAAGTAATGTTTAGTTCTCTGTGCTAAGTAAATGCACTTCCCAAAAGAAGTGCTAGAATAGAATAATATTCCCAAAAGAATACTACATATTCACACTTTTCAAGATAAGCCTTAAACAAATCCTCTATCAATTATTTATAAAAGATGATATAAAGTAGGTACACTTAAAGGTCATTATGATTGTATTAATATTGCTTTGGTATAAGGATAACAGTGGGTGGTGTGGTGGTTAGCACTGTCGCCTCACAGCAAGAAGGTCCTGGGTTCAATCCCCGGGTCAGCCAGGGTGCCTTTCTGTGCGGAGTTTGCATGTTCTCCCCGTGCATGTGTGGGTTTCCTCCCACAGTCCAAAGACATG
>JAQQZR010000039.1:10700262-10740305 GCA_030068235.1 Notoglanidium macrostoma | reverse complement strand
GAGAGAGAGAGAGGGAGAGAGGAGCAGAGAGAGGGAGAGAGGAGCAGAGAGAGGGAGAGAGGAGCAGAGAGACAGAGAGAGGGGAGAGAGAGAGAGAGAGGAAGAGAGGAGCAGAGAGAGGGGAGAGAGAGAGAGAGGGAGAGAGGATCAGAGAGAGGGGAGAGAGAGAGAGAGGGAGAGAGGGAGAGAGGGGAGAGAGAGGGGGAGAGAGAGGAGCAGAGAGACAGGGAGAGGGGGGAGAGAGAGAGAGAGGGAGAGAGGAGCAGAGAGAGCGTTTCTCACTTTCTCCTCCACACGGTTTCCTGTAAGCGGAGACTCGGACACCGGTTGCTTCCTCTCGGCTCTCTGCACTAGTCGGCTTTTCGCCGCACTTCCCCCGGTGTCTGGTCTTAGCTACACTTTAATTGCCACACCCGTCACTGCCCCGGGTAATGACAAACACGCTGGGAATTTTCCCCGTCAAACACTGGAAAAGATTATCATCATCATCTTTTAATGAATAAATATCGTTAATTTGCCCGCAGGAGAATCACGTCCCTCTTAAAAAGTCGCTGTGAGAAAGGTTACTCTACCTGCACAATACGCGCTGCCTGTTCACGGTGAGCACCTCCATCATGGCGGCGGGAAACTAAAAAGTCACGTGTTCGAAAACAGTCTATACAAAGTAACTAGAAACTTAACCAGACGATCAGAAGAGAGTATCTCTCGTCTCCAGGGTATAATCAATAGCATGCAGCAGCGCTGTTCGCATATCCGACAGGGCAGAAGGAGTTGCTGGATCTACAGCACGGCTCTGACAGCAGTTCAGGGAGCAAAAGGCTAATCACAGGTTGGTCGCTTCTATTGCAACAACTTACTGTGTGTAAGTTTTCCACTACAAGACTGGACTCTGTGCTTTCACCAACATGAAAGTGAACCGTCTTCTTAACTTCAAGCGAGAACGATAAGATGTTGGTGAAAGAACAGCTGTTTATAGCTGCTGTGGTAATAGGAGCTCAGCTCATACTGTGGATGCTCCATCACATCTAATCTAACTGTAAATGGATAAAATAAATGTAAAATAATCAACATCACACCACTGGGTTGTACATTATTTTTCCCTAAAAATGTAGCTAATGAAGATTCCTGAAATAGACAGATTCACTTTATTCATCCCAGAGGGACAAGATATTTTCTCTACAACCGACAACAATTAGCCACTTGATGCTTTTCTAGCTCTTTTTCCCCAGCATTAAAACTGACGATAAATTTGATATAAAACGCTTAAAAAGCTGCATGTGTCAACTCTGAACAGTTCATAATAACATACTAGCTTTAATCAGCTAGCTCAGAGCCGGCTAACTCCAGTCAGACTGCTCTTGTTCCGGTTACTGTTTACATTCACACACAGCTGCTCCACTCACCATTTGTGCTGCCAGTTGAAGGTAAACTGCTGACATTAGCGGCGGAGTTGCTGTTTGGGACACAGTTGCTGCTGCTGCTCGGTGTTGAGGAGTTTGTGCTCGCGGCTCCGCTCGGCGCTGCCTGCGCAGCATCGACATTCATGTTGTTAGCGCACCGACTCACACAGCGCTACGACCTGAGGGGCTCCCAAACGCCAAACAAACAAAATACGCTTCAATAACTGGATATTTCGCTCCACGCGCGATTCTTATGCAATCAACAGTGTAAAGTAGAATGTTTCGTGTAAAACAAAAGTCAATACAGTCTCTACTGAATCCCCCTTCTCGATTGTGTTTTGTGCGCTTTTTTTTTTTTTTTTTTTTTTTTTTTGAGGAAATTGTGTGAAGTAAGCAACGGTAACGTTTCCGTCACATGAACGATGCGGGAGTTCCTTTTCAAAATAAATGTCCCAGGCCGATTCACTCTCATAAATAAAGGTACCAAGCCGTACTTTTGGTGCCACCAGGGCGATATGTTTGGTATATTTAAAATGTATAACTTCCCTAGAAAAGTTAAATAATAATAATAATAATAATAATTCAAGTAAATAATTGGTTCTCATCAGACTACTAAGCTACACTGTCAGAAAATAGGGTACTAAACTGAAATTTTCCTTGTCACTGTAAAAGATTTCTTTGCCACTTGCCACTTTCCTTGCCACCATTCCACTCTCATAACAAGCCATGTGCTATGCTTGATACAGATACATGACTTAAAATATTAATAAAACTTGTCCCAGCCCACTATACATTACTGTGGAAAATAATCATCAAAATACTTCAAAAATCATATTAGTTTTTGCATTAACATGGGGTCCCATTTATCATGAAATATACATTATATATATTACAAATCAAATATTTTAAATATTCCACAGGTCATGTGTTCAAAAGGACTTTGTATTTAATAATATTTAATAATCCAAACCTCTTGATGATCATAGGAAGTTTCTTATTTCTTTATTTCGGTGATATTGTTATATTGACTGATGAGGTTACATCGAAGTACCACCCTGTTTCCCACATTATACACTTCAAATAAATTATTCATTAAAAAAAATGTTTTAAGTAAAGTATTAGAATGTCATTAATGTCCTTATGTAATTAGCATGGATGCTAGTTAACCAGATTTTGTAAATTTGCTAATTCTATGCCAAACAGGGTTTAGTAACATTGGTTGGGTAATGGTAATGGGGTCAGCAGTCCAATTTGAATGCATCTGTATATCTTTTTTCATATAGCCTTTGTCTCATTATCAAACGCTAGTTTTATCTGGACAGCATAGAAGGAGTACCATGCTTCCAAGAAACTCATCCACCATTTAGTTCTGCTGAAAAACAATGGCTCTGTCGTGCTTGACATGGTGCTGACCCATAAAGCAGACAGAAATACTTAAAGAAGGAATGAGAGAAGTGAAAAATCAGGGGTACACCCTGGGCAGGTCGCCAGTCCACCACAGGGCCAACAACCATACACACTTGCATTCACACCTATGGGCAATTTAGAGTAGTCCAAAACAGTCTTTGGACATGTGGGAGGAAACCCACGCATTCACAGGGAGAACATGCAAACTCCGCATAGAGAGGCACCCTGACCGACCTGGGGCTCGAACCCAGGACCTTCTTGCTGTGAGGCGACAGTGCTAACCACCACACCATCTTGCCACCCTAAGTGTTACACCTTTAATGGAAAAAGCAAGAGAACTATCCACATAACCAACAGATGGAGACATTTAATAGGAAACCCCAGATGTAGTAAGAAAGTATGATGGTGCTCTTTACCCTGGAAAAGTGTATGAAACAAAAAAGTTTGGATAGCACTGGAGCCAAAAGGTTCTTTCGGTCATCCAGAGAAAACGTCCTTCAGAAGACATTGTGTGTCTCATTTCAGCTGTGTGGAAATGGTTCAGAAAATCTGGGCCAAACTTTTCCAATTCTGGTTGAAGGGACTGGAGAGTGTGACGTGGAGGGAGAAAGATGGAGTGCGCACACACACACACGTTACTTCACCAAACATACAAGACCACGCGGAGTGCTACAGGTAGAGTCACAAACAACTGACACACAGTCTCAGTAAAACTACAGCCATATCTACAGTTAATCATGAAATATGGGAGTAAATTATATTTCCTGTAAGGTCCAGAATAATTGAATCCATGTCTCGGAGCCTTTCATTACCCAATCCTCAACCCTGATACCAAACTCTCAATTCCATTACTTCATGGTTTTATCATGAAATAAATAATAACTCATGTTTCAATTATGTTTGGTCAGTCAGCCCATCTGGGGTAAATCTTTGAATATTCTAGTTAGAACCCTTCTTCCTTAAAAAAAAACAAAAAAAAAAAAACATTTTAAAAGTGTCTCTAATGGCGTACATTAGGTTCATTAAACCAGTTACTCGGTGTTAAAATGTCAGTTTAAGGCTTGTATCAAGAGCGCTTTACCTACTTTTATAAAAATGAGTTAGATACAAGTTGACTTTTATACTCATCGGGATTTTGAGTTTTAGATCAGGTATTGAACAATTTTCTATAGAGAAAAAACATTATTGTGATCAGTAGTAGCTTGGCATAATTGTGATAGCAGTTGATCTTCAGCATCAACACCTTTTTTTTTTTTTTTATACCATAGCCAGAAACCTGAATCAGATCAAGTACTGAATGCTGTGTGGAATATTTGCTCATTAATATCTCTTCCAAAGACAAATAGCTTCATCTGCGTTTACGTGAGTGACCTTTACCATTATTAACCATCAGCACAGTGTCATTCTTTTAATATTAATTTAATATTTTAACCATATGTAATTGTTTTAGTGAAATAACTGATGCAGATATGAAAGTTTAAAATCTAACCATTTTATTGCAGTAAGAATTATACAACATGACTACATCTATCAGCCATAAATTCATAAGTAGAAGCCTCCACAAGGATGAAATAAAAACCACCAATTGATCAAGACATTGCTAGAAAGATACAGCTAAAGATGGTCCAAGGCCACTGGAAATGTGAAGAATTATTTTTAAATAAATATTAGTATTATTTTGTTTCATTTGCTTGAGGCATGACTAAAAAGGTAGCTTCATTTTAGCTCACAGTTTTAGATCTAGCTAACTAATGCAATCAAATTTTGTGTCAGTTTCTTAACGCAATGCATCAAGGGGATTGTTTGAGAATTAATAACGAATCCATAAGACTGTCATTAAAAAGTTTCAGTAGATCTTAAATGTTCAATCGAGTACATGAACACAGCAGGAGGTCCAAGCTTACCTGCTTCAGGACTGGAACGAAAAGATTAAAAGGCTGGCTGACTGGATCAGGAACTTCAGAGACAAACCAAAACCACGTCTTGGGCAACACATGCACTATACTGGGTCTGTTTTTTATTATTATACTCCGAGTGCATAAATGATGCGTTTTTGAACAAAGTCAAGACAAATGTTCTCCCGTCACTGAAACTCACTGTACCACATGCACCATTTATGAAACATCTCTCAGTTTATGGTTACAACACTTAATATATTTGGAACAGTTAATGGGATTATGCCAAACAAAATAATAAAATAAAGCAAACAGAACTTCGCTAAAACATTTGGCACGTCTTTACAGTGGAATCACAAAAAGACAGGACATCAAGGACCAGTACGGTATTTCAGATGCCTGCAGAGAAGGTGGAGTTAGAAAGCACTGGGCCATTAACCACCAGTCACTAAGTTACCAGTAAATGCTTTTGCAATGGAAACACTGAAGTAAGTGAGGAGGTGAAATAAAAGGAGGTGTGCATTGAGAGTTGGCTAATTGGACAACAGGTCGTGCTGCTTCATGCTCCGCATAAAGTCTTCCAATCTGGATAATGTTAGTTCCCATGGGATTTGTTGAACACAACCGCAATCAACCTTTTTGAGACCATGAATGTCATGCCTGACAACTTAGAAGATTTATGCAGAGAATGGCTACTTATGCTGTAGTTGTTTATGAAATTATAATTTTATAATGCATACCATGGCATATCTGGTGTGCACAGTTTCCATAGTAAGAGAAGTATTGATGGAAGAGATTTTGAGAAGAAACTTTCATCTTACAGTTATGTCCCTCAGGTACTCCAGTGCTTCCATTACAATCTACACCACCATACGGACAAGATTATTCACTCAAACCCCACATTTCATCTGCAGAACTCTCGAATACATTTGAAGACATGAAGCGTTCATGCATCTATTGACTTGTATGATGAATAAGCAAACATCACAGACTTCCAGTGACTCCAAATATATTGTACTTAACATGAATACAACAGGATGCATAGCAGACCACGGTCTCAAAAATAAAAATACAGAAACTCACATTTAAATCACAGAAGAGCAATTCAGCTGCGAGGAACAGCCGATCTAGTTAAAGGAGGATGTTTGTGAACAGTGGTGGCATTTCAATGAAATAAACGTTTTCAAAAGGCCCCATACCATACAAAACTAAATGCAGTTTAAATTTATTTCTGGAAAAAAAAAATATTTGATTCTTTACACATTTCTAGGTTACCTGTGCTGAAACTCGCATCTTTAAATGTCAAACAACTGAAATTCAATTATGATTTAAAATCATTCAAATGGAAGCATGGAGACAATTTTGTCTACCACAATGTGCCCTTTTTCTCCATAGTAAAACTTTATTCGTAGAATGAAAGTTAATAAAAATGTATTTGCCAGTCTGATGTAGAAAAAATACCTACTTTGTCAGAAAGTTACAAAGTAAACTTTCAAATATAGTCTAAAGGGCTTTGCTGAGAGATTTAAGCGACTACATTTTCATACCAGCACCAGATAACATCTCAAAAGGAGGATCGAAACTTTCCCAAATGCTTAAAGCTGTGTACTGGCTATAGCGTGCACACAGACGCACACTGGCATTTAGCACTAAAGCGTTAGTGCATGCAGTTAAAAGGAGGAGATGGGTGTTTAACCCTGCATGCCTTATAATCTCTCATATCCCTCCTCCCTCATGAACATCTCAGTTAAACACACAAACATGCACACTAGGTCTGAACACAAATGTGGAACACAAATCAGACAAATTATTCCTGATAATTGAATGGGGGGAAAAACAGATCACATTTTTCAAAAGGACTGGCTCATTTAAGACACTAATAAACAATGAGACATGATGACCATTTAGTGCTCCACAAGGATGGAAATGCTTACGTGTGCGCATGCGAGTGAGCAAGAGAGACTCATCAGCAGCGACAAAGCAACAGAAGATCCATTTAAGGGGAAGATTGTCAGGGCATCACAGTTATCATTCAAAAAGGGGAAAAAATAAAAATAAAACTCAACTCCCCAGAACACACCATCATCACACACACATGTTCTCACACTCTCTTCCAAGCCACAGTGTAAAAATACAGAACTCTTTTAGGCAAAGCTTAAGAACATCACAATGCTTGCTGTGCTAACCCAGTTAGCAAGGATACCATGAAACCTAGTCTTTATTTCACAACGCATGACGCTGAATACAAGATCACAATGGACTGGATGCGCCGATATAATTCAACAGTTTAAAACCATTAAAAATTCCCTTTAAAAGAGATACTCACACCGGTGTCCTGCATATTTGACTAAAGAACAACGTGACCGTGACATGAAAAGGAAAGCCTTCACATACATGCAAATATGTGTATTAAATTAGATCAATGGAGAACAAATTAGGCAAGTGACACATCCAGTCCAGTGTGAAGAGACAAGTCCTTAAAGGACTGCAAGTTGAACATTAAGAGAGAGACAAGTAATGAGGATCCAATTTGCCACTAAGCTTGAAACAGACACTGAGCCCTCACTAAGGAAGTGAACCTGGAATGGAAACCTCTAAAAGCGTTGCATAGTATCTCTGCTATGGTGATCTGACAAACAGAAGACTGACACAAATGATGAGGAACTGAAGGACGGTTAAAGCAGGCCTCTAAAAGGACAGGAAGCGGGTCATTTGAAGGCTGATTGTAGATTTTTGAATGCAGCTTGTCTCTGTTTCTTCTCCTCTGCCTGTCGTTTCTTCTCCTCCTGCTCGTTACGGATCTCCGCCTCGAAACGGTTCGACTCGTTAATGGCATGGACCTGGTACAAGAGAAATCAGGTCTTATTAATGAGAAGTTATATTATTTATGGGAACTTACAAGAAAGCATATAATCTGGCATATGATTTCAGTGCCATTTCAAATGTACTTTAAAGGCCTAATTTGTACCACTGATGCGCAAACTTAAAATAAATAAATAAATAAAAAATCCCTGGCATACAGCCAATTGGTAGTGCCAGAAATACTATCCATTTTTTATTCATTTTATAGCAAGAATGCAAAAAATATATCTGCAGTTGTCACATAGTATGCACTGAATTTTGACATTGTTGCCAGACAACTATTTGCTGTTTTCTAGCCACTTCTGGTTCGAAATGCTGCATTCGTAGTGTTCTATAAGTGGTAAATTGCATGTTGTAACATGGTCATGTCCACCTCAGCATGTTTGATGTACTAAGTAGGGAAAAAAAACCCCACGAAAGCATGTCTTGTGTTTGCTCCCTTAGAACATACAAAGCTCAGAAAAAGCTACCTTAACCACACATTTACAGTTACAGGACTGAGTGGCTTCCTACTATAGAGAATTTCAAACATTCACAAAACATTTTGGACTGAAACAGCAGTGGGCAATAGTGAGTAATGTTAGCAACAACTAGCCAGATAATGTTAGTTACATGAGTGATGATCAGGGCTGGGCGATATATCGATAAATTATCGTATCACAATATAATCCGTCATATAGTCAGCCAACGGTGTATCGTGAGGATCATGTTTCAGTATAAATGTCAAATTTTCCTCCAGAAATGAACAGTAGGTTTTACCCCCATGAATACATCAATAAACAAATAAAGCATACACAAGACATGGGCAAAACACCAGGAACAAAAGCAAAGCAAATACACTGAGCTGAGTTCGGGAGCAAAGTGCAAAAACCCAGCACACAAGCGCAGCACTGGAGCTCATAAACGAGCGTCCTGTGTCGGGAGCAGTTCGTGTTTATGACAGGTGTCCGACAAGCCCGAACTGGCTGCAGCTGTGCACAAGAGTGTGTCTGCATGTTTGCATGTGCTGTCAAGTCCTTTTGTCTCTGAACATTTTCATAGTATCATGATAAATATCATCAACATGAAAATGTAAGGAAACTTTTATTGGTCATATAACCCAGCCCTAATTTAACCCAAAATTAACCTCATGAAATCGAAACATCTCACTTAGGAGTAAAAAGGAACCTTTAAGCTTGACTGAAATAGTGATTTGATTTATATCATGATTATAGATCAATATCAACTGATATGAAAAAAAAAAAATTGAGATAAGATTATATAACTGTCAAAAGCCATTACTGCTATAAACTAATTTAATGGCAGAGAAAGGACACTGTGGCTTTTACTGGTTGGAGGTTGGGGAATTTCAAGTTGCAAAATCACCTCGAACACAGCATTTCCCCAAACCAACGTGTTTGTGTACGTGCTAGCTCAACAGCAGGTACATTAACACATGGCCCTTTCTCATGCATGAATGACCCAGTATTATGCAGCATCTGTGTGTGTGTGTTGTCAAACGTTCTCAAAACAGATCCAGTTACATAAGGAAAAATGAAACGTAAAAAAATTAAAGAACTGCCTGTAAATCCCAAAATCTAAGACCACGTAAAATGCCAATGTAATACTATTTAATACTTAAATCCATTAATTGTTTACAAAATTAAGGACCCACCAACACCTTGAGACATGAAGCTTGTTTCTATACATTGAAGTAAACGGAAGAAAATGAAATAATGCATTACTTTGGCTTCAAAGAAAGACTTTGCTCCTTTCACACCCTCAGTGGACACGTCAATTTCAGAGAGACGAGCTAAGACACACAACCCGCTGTCCTCAGCCAGCTCCCCTGCTGCTGCCTTCCTGAAGATCAGGAGGAACTGGAGAATGGGAGGAAAGATATCGATTTTCACTCTTACACAATTAAATAAAGCATTTTATTGTTATATACCAAGTAATTCTACATAGCATATTAAAGTGCATATTAACAGTTCTATGTTCCTATACCTCTCTGAAGTTCAGTTTGCCGTCCAAGTCTTCGTCCACCTCCTTGATCATGTTCTTCAGGCCCATGTGAGTCTGTGGAGCACCGAGTTTCTCCATCATCAGCTTCAGCTCCATCAGGTCAATGAAGTTATCCTTCTCCGAGTCATATCTGCAAACATTCAAGAACGTTAAAAGTTAACGCTAAAAATTCCTTAAACAGTGCAGCAAAAGATCGAGAAATATCTACTGTGACCTACAGGGGGAGGGAGAAAAAATAAATAAAAAAATAAAAAATATCAATGATCTCACCAGTGAAGGAACCTTGAAAATGAAACAAAGCTACATACAATCATTAAGCATAATTTTGTCTGTCCGTATACAAGTAATACATTTGCTAATTGCATTATCTAAAAGTTGAATCTAGCACTTTTAAAAGGTTCAACTTGTCCCTCACTTAATAGGTCCAAGCAGAATACTACCAAAGAAAGTTCTCATACAGTGTCTCTTTATACAACAGTACTGAGTTTTTAATTGTACAATATTAAGTGACTGTTGTGAACTGCAGCAAGTGGAACACGCACACAATCAGGAAGCACATTAAACAAGCTACTTCCTCATGACCTCAGTTATGATGTACGCAAGTACTCTTCTATACGCACACTGTTTAAAAATAGATAAGGTTGCTGAGGCAGCTAGATCGAACTACTGAAGCTGTGGAAGAGGAGTGAGAATCTCGGGCAGAACTTTTTTCACCATTGTTTTTACACATGCGTGAACATGGTCTGGCCTCCTGCTTCATTTCCACGTGCTTCTCTTAAAAGAACAAGAAAAACATGATTATATGAAAATATTTAATGACTTGCAAGTATGCTTTATTTGCTTTTGGCTGATCTGTCGCCCTTTACACCATTTATATTTTCATGAACCTAAATACATTCAAATGAGAACAAAGTGCGTGCAGGAGGTTCTCTAGGACCTCAAGATAAGTTATCTTTGCTGTTCCTCTATTTTATATAATAATAATAATTCCAATGACTGCATTCTATTTGATGCTTTACTGCATTTGGCTTGACAATTCACTTACTTTCTGCCACCCCTTTAAAATATCTGTAAAGTAAATATTTGTCCAATCAGTCTTGGTTGTATAGTTTAAGGGTGTTCACACTTGGCCCAAATTCTCAAGTCCACACTCAGGACCAATTCTGGGCTCATGTGGACGAGGGACATATAGGTTTGTTTTCACATTGAATGTGAAATTCCACCCAACTGTGGATGGACCAAACCAATCCATAGACCTATTTGTGCATGCAGGTTTGCAAAGTGGTAGGCTAAAGGACCATCCGTTTTTGTTTGCATCATTAATTTGCTTTTACACATCACTTAAGCATTTCCTCCACTTCCCTTGAGAATCTTTTCCCCCCAGCATCACGAACTTTGAAATGTGACGTAGAACAAGCAGCCTTTATTTAATCCCATATACATTACAGCACAGTGAAATTCTTTTTCTTCACATATCCCAGCTTGGATGTGCATATTCAGCCATGGACATACCAGTCTGGTTGAACCAGCAACCTTTCGGGCCCAAACCCACTTCTCGAACCTTTAGGTCATTGCTGCCCCATGCCCCAAGAAACGTGACAAGTTGAATCAATCACGTTACCTGGCATGTAAAACCACGCACGGACAGCTTCCACCCCTAATGTGGACTACACTATGCTTCCATTCAAGCAAATCTAAGACCACCATTTTCAAGAGGACTTGGGACTGGTTCTCTGGACCGAGCCTTACTTAAAAACAGCATTCACATTTCACCAATTGTGCCAAACCTTTGAAGCAAAATGCCCCAAACACACAATTGTAAAAGCAACCATAGAATCTACGGAACCCAACAAAGTACATGCACTGGTGTGATTGTTGGAATTAACTTTACTATCAAGCCAATTTCATTCCCATTCAGTCTGATCGCTGCTTTAGGCGAAAAAGCAGACAAGAACAGTTTAAGGTGTCACTCATGTCACTGTAGCAAGAGGTAAAAATCATGAATACTACAGCTAAGATGCAGATTTTGATAGGAGTGCTGTAGATATTGGCACCTCAAGACAATACCGTTATTAACATATTATACTGCGAATGCTTAATTCTCAGTTGTGTTACTGCATCGGGGTGGGGCACCAGCATGTACGCAGTAATGGGCATTTCTGCCCCATTAGCTCAATACCACCCATCCCTGTGTTCACTCTCCTCATGAATATGGAGTCTGGTTCTATCCATCTGTCTTCACAGCTGGCAACAGTGCTACTGTCTCCAGACAAAGGAACCCTGCTGCTGTCTGTCTCACACCACCATGTACACCTTTTACCCCCATATTAACTGCGTACTGCACAGTGTCTGACAACCACGTATTAATTATTCAGAAGCTAATAAGCCTCTGTGTGCGCGTATGTGTGTGTGTGTGCGTGTGTGTGCGTGTGCGTGTGTGTGTGTGCGCGTGTGTGTGTGTGCGTGTTTCTTCTCTCAATTATGCCAGAAACCAGTCCCTGGGATGTCAAATCACCATCACACTATCTGCTATATCATGTCACACCTACCTCCAGCTCTTTATGTTTCCCAACTAAATTCAAACCTAGTTACCATACGACACTGAGCATGCTTGGTGAAAGATAACCGGTCCAAATAAAAGAACAGGAGATCATGTAGTGCAGCTGCACAAACAGCCATCAGGCTTCCTGGGTAGCAAGGAAACCTCCAAACTATGAAACCAATGTGTGAAAGATAACTAATGAGACTTCAGAACTAATGAGCAATTGCTGCAGTTTGGAGGCCACACAGAGGGAGAGAATGAGAATGAATATAAAGTGAATTTGGTCTTTCTTTGTCTTTGTCTGTGTACCAGTCCCCCAAAAACAAAAGAATAAAACAAGACAGGGCATGTTTCTGTTGTGGGGGGTTTGAGATAAATCACCACCACCAAAAATCAACGATGGAAGTGTGTGATTATCATCCTGTACAACAGCACGTCCTGATGTGCTTTATTCTTACAAACCACAGCAATTTGCTGCTAATAATTTTAAATGCATTAATGAATGACCTATTGCTTCATCACTGACATTACAGCACCTATAATTAGTTCTTTTACCAATCTGTTTCTTCACTCTAACAAAAACTCCTTTAATGTGGAGGAATGTCTGCAAAACAAGGTCCTGTCCTGGCATACATTAAACACATACATTGAGTGTTCTATCATTCCATCACTAGCCTCCGTTACCCCTCTCTTCCTGAAGTTAATGAGACAAAACTTGGAGTTCATCATGTTAATCAAGAGGCTGTCTCAATCCTGAAGACTTCCCTGTTGTAGAAAACTTACTGTGTGTTACAAACAGCGACACAGACTCCTTTCATAAATGGTAAAGAAATGTCTCCTTCCTGAACCTTCACCATATCAGTGGCTCAATGGTTCATTAACCGGTTTATGATAGGCGTTGATTATGTTGAGCAGTTGCCAAACAAGTCCCTGTGAATGAGCTGAATTAGAAGAGAAACTTAAATTAAAAAAAAAAAAAAAAAAAAAAAAAAAAAATTTATATTTGAAGGAATGCATTAATTATAACCCTAGATTTCTGACATGTCTAATTTGTTAACAACCACCACAAACATTGCTTTCCTGCACATATAATGCAACCCACTGCCACCCCAAAGTCATATACTCCTGTCTACTTAACATGCTGTTCAATAAACCTCTGTGTTAAACTGTAACCAAGTCATCTCACTTGAACTGAATTCAGGAAGAGTCTCAACAATACAGTGGCTAACTGTGAAAAGCACAACAGTGCTTCGCTGTTGTCAGCAAACATTTCATGTGTTGTACATAATACTATGCAAGTAACTTGAACTCTGCACACAACAGTGTAATAGTGAAAATCCCAGGGAGGAAGAAGTCAGCATAAATGTCAGTTTCACTAAGTGCAACTGTGAGGAACTTGAAAGCAGAGCTCCATTTTGACCAAATATGTCTAGCTTTGCACAAGAGTGATTGAGGAAACTGGCCATAGCCCCATTTCCTTGTGTAGAGTACGGAGGTAAAGTGAGTGCAATCAACTTTCCTGTAGATTAAAACTCAGCATTGACTCAAAGAGCACTTCCTGTTGCATACTTGAGTAAATTCTGTTAATAATAATGTATTGTGGTTAATAAGGAAACGCTGAAGAACCTGCAAATAATAATATAGTGATATGTAAACCATTTCTGAACACATGAAAACAATGCAACATAATATATAAATTAAGCTAAGTGGTGTATGAAATATCACCGGAGGGGCTGAGGTGGTCTCATTTTATTTCTTACACATTTAGAACCAGGATGTGCAATCTGGTGTGGTATTTGTGTTAAAAATGCCAGACGGAAAGGGCATTAGGAAGAAATGCAGTTAAATGTCTTCATGGGAACTTGTGAACTAAATAATAAATCTCTCATATAGTCAAGAGTTCAGGCATAGGTGAAACCATATTAAAATAAGAAGCTTCAATACTGACAAAAACATTTACTATAGTATATATCTCTTTGCAGGATCGTTTTATTATGTGGTAAGGTGGAAATGGGTTTACCAGGAGGACTCCTCAGCTCAGAGTAACACACAACACACTGCTTTCTAACACACAACTCTCTCACAAGCATTATCTTCAACATGGTCTTCATTCTTAGGGCATGGTAGATAGAGAAGCAAGCAGTGCAGTCTCCAGTGAACAGATTTAATGAGTACGTGAAGCCCTGTCTTTTTCTGAAGGGAATAACTGAATGTGCAGAATGCTTCCTGCCAGGAAGAGGAGTTGGATTACTGAGATGGAAAGCCTGGCCAATAGAATAAGGAGGAACTCAAGAAAGGGAATTTGAGGACAAACGTGGAGAAACATGTCACTTAGAAAGCTAGCCAAGCTAACTCCAAAAGCAAAGAATTCTCAAAATACTTGCTAGCATTGGCAAATAGCTGTGGGATAAAAGGAGGAAAACAGTTTGGGATGTGCTGTTATAGGAAAATGATCAACAACACAAAGTTGACTTCCAATAATGGAATGTCCTGAAGTACCGTTTAACACAGAACCTGCTAACATCCATGTATTTATTTATGAAAGAATGGTATGCCATAGTTTGCATTCATTTGTAGTTATATTTCATGTTATGGAACACAAGTTAGTTCCGGTCATCAGTTGTTCCCTTACCGGCCTCACTTGTTTACCTTTTTTAGCTCAAAGTTCTCCATTTTGAACATTGTCCCATGGTGGAAAACTTACAGTTGCAAAGCACCGACACTGGAGTGTTACGCAAACCCAGTGTTAAATAAATGTTTCCTTACAGAAAGTCTCACCGAGTCAATGATTTTACATTTTTCTTTAAGTTGTTTAAACAGCATGATTTCCAGTTTGGCTATTTTTAGGCTTAGATTACATGCAGAATTTCACATCTTACCACACTGATTTGGGGCATCCTTACTTGATGGTATGAACTGGTTTATTAAATGTGGGTCTTTCCACCCGGTCTTAGAGTATCACAGCCCTTTAAATTTGAGTGTGTTCCCTGCTCTAAAACCCAAATGTGTCCTGTTAACTGGCTGATTACATCTTGTAAGAGTCGTGTTAAAGCAGGAAACACAAAATAATAAGGGTCCAGTACTCCAGGAAAGGTTTGAGAGCCACTAGGTTATTACTTGGCAAGAATGGGTTTCCACATATGGCCATTCTACCAAGAGTACATTATGTCCCATTTCAATTTATTTCATTTATAATGTAGTTCTTACAGTTAAGGATTCAAGTGGTTTTGCATTTGATTCTAGCTATTGGCTATTTTGCTGCAAGTCTCAAGCATAATCTGCTCCTCTGAAAGCAAATTCTAATGTAGAGCAAGTAACTTCATTTTTGCAGCACTAAGCTTTCTTGTGTGTAAACGTTCACAGAACTAAAAGAGTGAAAACGGCAGTGTTCGTGGTCATATGTGACCGTGTGTAGGGGCTTCTAAAGTTTATACTGTGGAATTGGTCACCAAGTGGAGTTAATGAATGGAGAAAAGAGGCTTGTAATGAGGGATGAAACATTTTTCCTGAATTGGGTGTACAACAGTTAACTGTACACCGACACACATTCCAGTGACATGCTTCTGACCAGAGAACCTCACTGGTTTTTTTTTGTGCTACATTTATTCTGGATGAAGGTAGTCGTTTACAGCCATAGATTTCACATAACATGAAGAGAGCCTTTCAAGTGTTAAAGGTATTTGCAAGCCTCCAGCTGGTCTCTAGATCAAGGGCCAGATGAAATACAGATGCTTCTGTTAAGATATCTAACTAGAGCATAATTCAAGATCCAGCCTCATTAATCATTGTGAAAATTTCCAGTTTTTACAAAAGTTAAGTTCCTTGTCTCATCAATTAAATCAAGGACCAATTTCTGCTAGACTCCAGCAAATCACTGTGCATTTCCTTATTTTGACACATGATGAGAACTGAATTCACTGTTAATGTAAAGGTTAAAAGCATCATCACATCCATTCTATTTTGAGCTGAAGTCGACCTAACCGCAAGATATTTATATACCTTCATGATACGGTCACACTTACTGAGACCAGATGTTCAGGTTAAAAGTGCAGAGACAAACCCCCTAGAGCGCATGGTAAATCAACCTGAATTAACAGTTTGTTTAGGGGCATAAACTGGGACAATTACATTTCCCAACCTTATATTTAGACATCATTATACTGTTTTATTCAGAATCAGGTCTGGTATTGATCACTTCATGGAATATTAGATCATTTAATGGCTTGTAATGACCTTTCAATACATGAAGTCATTTTTATCCAATTTTACAAAAGGACAATACTTTTGTTTTGTTTAAGCCATCAGGTTTAGATTTAATCTGTGTTGCTATTGAGTTATGTTTCACATAACCATGTTAAACAATAATGAAGTAGACTGATGGATTGAAAGCTTTAGTTGTGTGGGAAAGCAGCCAGACAGTCCAGTTTCATTCCAGGTCTTCACTCTACTGATCACGCTCACTTTCTCCCTCTGCCAATCTGTGACTTAATCCTTGGTTGCCGTGCAACAGCTAACCAGTACAGACAAGGGGAAACCCTGGCTCACTGACACACAGCTTGAGTACCATTTTCTATGATAGCCTACTTACATTACAGATGTGTTCAATCAGAAGCATACACATGTATAATGGAGCTCTGGGCAGTGCTGTGTGCGTGCGCGAGAGCGAGCTAAAACAATTCATTTATTTGTTTTCTCCGCTCTGCCACAACAGCAGCACAGCAATTCATTAATTGATACTCTGGACTTACACAGTGTTAGTAGATGACCATTTTTTAAATATCCAATTGTGAAGTGTGTAAAACATTGAATAATTTTGACTTTGCAGTACAAGTAAATGAATTTAGTGTTGTTCAATACTTTGAAGGTCTTTACCTTTTCAGTAATGCAATCTTCCTACATATGCATATAAAACACAATCTAAGCTCTTAAACATGGTGATAATGTGTTTGCTAATTTCAAGAGAAAGCCATGCTTAAATGTGAACCCTGTGCATAGCCATGTCTCTCTGTAGTGCTTATGCAGACAACTGGCTAAAATGCTTGATCTCTTTAATTAGCTAACCAATAAGCAGTCTTTCCCCTGTGGGATGAAGATGTTACTGGCATCATATATAGTATACATGTAAATGAATGATATGTTTCAGGAAACTGTCTTTTAAAGAAGCAGTTACGCTCCCAGAAGCAGTCATGGTTTATTCAGACCACCTGGCTTGGCTTACATGGAACCATGTGGGACATGTCAGACCTGCTGTCAGTTCACACAGTCAGTTTTAAGCTGCTTTTAAAACAAAGCCATGTGGCATCCACAACTTCCGGCCAGCTGTGATACTTCAGAACTCAGTCCCACTCTGCAAAGGGCAACAGGAAACTAAAGAGCTCATTTGTTGCTTTCCTCCCTCCCAACCTCAAAAAGAGAGCGCCACTCAATTACAATCCAGGCTAACCCACGTGCAGTTATTTCTAATGGTGCTCTGACGAATTTTGAAAAAAGGTTACAACCATAAAATACTTGGTCATTCTGAATAGACATAATAATAATACAAACGAACAGACATAGAAATTGTGACTCCATCTAGTCACTGCAAATTAACATTATAAATGGCATGTAACAGCAGATAATAAAAAAAAAAATATGGGAATACAAAGTTATCAGCCTCACTAGTTTTGGCTTCTGGGCCGACTGCGGTTACATTTTAGCAAACATCGTCTGGCGTTCTTGAAATAAATAGGTTATTATAAATAGGCATTTATTAAAGGAAACAATGTGCTTTTCGTCAAATGTATTATAATGTGTAGATGTAGCTGAGAGCAGTATAATGCATGTCAAAGGTCAATGAAAGACAGGATCAGATTCAGAACAGTGCACACTTTCCCAATTCTTCTGCAAGCTGACCATAATTATTAATAAACATGTAAAACATGGCAGATTTGATAGACTGGAATATATAACTAACAATAACTGCAGGAGAATTGGACTTTCACATGCCATTTGGAAGACAGCAGTCATTTCATCTGATTCATAGCCATTTAATCACATAAGCTTAGCACAGTTACTGCTTAGATATTTCTCACTTTCTCCCAAAAGTTCACGGAGCACTACCTGTAGTTACAACGTAATGCCTAAATGATTTTTTTTTTTTTTAACAATAACTGGACTTATGAAGCCCTCTGAAGAGCAACTGTAGATGGTGGTTCATCTAGAAGGAGAAGAAAATAATCATCCAGCACAGAGCTGCACAGGAAACCATTTCAAAACCCATCTCCATTTTGACACAGCCGTATAAAGTGGCGTATGAAGCATTCATAATGGAAGCAAGGAGATACAGGCTACCAGCAGCAAAAGAAACCAAACCCACACAGATGGAGGGCAGATCTATGCTTTGAACATTTGTGGGTGTCATACAAAGACATTCACATAGGAAAGTTTGGGCAGATCAGTAGCCCAGGAAGCCGAGTATGTTAGTTGTTTATTTGTAGCTGCTTGTTGGGCAAGCAGATTCAACAACCAGAGAAGAGAAATAATCCCTGCCGACTTTTACAAAACAAAATCTTTCATTTCGTACACATGTTCAAGGCACTTCATGGTGTCACAATAAACCTCAATGCTCCAACTATAGCATTCTACTTGTTCGAAATCCCACCACCATTTGCACCACACACATCGGCTAAGGCAGTTTGGATGATGGTGGCATAGTTCTTCATAGAGAGAAAATAATGATGCTAATAAACCTTGAACAATACCAGTCACATGTAATGCGAGGACGGAAGACCTCAGCTCATAGCAAAAACTTTTACTTTTAAACTTTTAGCATAAACATATGCTCATTTATGTCCCTTGGGATGTATTAATGTACTTTGATAAATAGCTTTACCACGTTTTAGCCTAGTCATTTAGTTTTCCAGGCCGCCAAAATGGGATTGCAACCAGGTGGACTAGCTAATGGATTGGTGTCTGCCAACATACTTGCACTTAATGTGAAGGTATGCTCTAGAGGCTAGTGTGTACAGACCAATGTACAGACAAAGATAAAGTAAAGGTGTTGCATTTCCCTGCAGTACAGAAAGTGTATTAAATAAGTGAAAGCACTGAATATGATAAAAAGTTGTTCACACTGTGCCTGAGGATCATTCTTAGGCAATTTTCTTCTTACTTGAACCTCACAGTGCCTCATTTATTGTCCAGATAAGTTCATCAAGATGGGGCTCTTGTTCAGAATTATAAGACTTCTGGTAACCTAACAGTTAATTAATAGCACTCCTTTAATGTAGTATCTTTTTCTTCTAGAAAAAAAAAAAAAAAAAAAAAAAAAAAAAAAGTGAACCCAGATAGCTTTATTTATTTATTTATTTTTTTATCAACTCATGTTTCCAAGCGGAACAAATATAATGTACCTCGATGAACTTCTTACTTCAAGTGGCTTTTCCACTAAGCAAACACTATACGCATTCAGACCAAACGCTCCTGGCTTCCAAGTAGGCTGTTGCAAGTGAAAAATCTGTTTATATTGTTCATTAAAACTTCTTTGTTGAAACATTTACATTAGGGATAATTAGACTCTCAGATTAAACGGAGTTAAAATATTGCAAGAAGGTAGAAATAAAAATTATAACAGGGCAGTAGGAACAAACACAGTAATGCGTACAGTTCAAATCCAAACCCCAGTGCTACCAGATACACTACACTGTTCAATAAATCAGCAATAATTGAGATTTGATGAGTGCCTATCAGCTACTTTGCAAACTCCACCTATCCAGGAAGCCCTTCTCTGCACCGTGATGCAGATACTTTTATCTGCAGTTATGCATAAGTATAAATCAGCCATGAGTAAGTACTTTATCATGCCATGAATCAGTTTCAAATTTCAAGTGCAGAATACATTCCAGTGCTTGTTTAAACTAGTAAGATCACTTCACCACAGGGAAGAACAGCTTATTAAAAAAACAAAACAAAAAAAAAAAAAACAAATCTCCAAATATTTCAGATCATGCCTCCCTATACAGCCCTTCTGTCATACTTCAGTAAATAAATCAATAAAATGAATGAATGGTTACTGGAGCAGAAACCTTACCAGAAAACAGAAAAACTAAAAGTGACAGTATTCATGTTACTCTTGCTTTTTGGTTATTAAAATAAAATCAAATTCTTAGATAAACAGTACAAGGTCCTGCTGTCAAGAAAAGTAAGCATTTAATAGAACAAATGAAAGTGGAGGTGAAGCTGCTGTTGAGGACACTCCCTCTGCTGAGATTACATACCAGGTGATTAATCCACCTGCATGAGCCAATGACTGCAGACCGCTCAAAACCTGAAGAGCTTATTTTTAGCAGTGTCAGAGTGCAGGACAGCAAGGGGAAAATGTGAAAAACCTGAGAATGAACAGTGTGTACACATATGCATTGGGGAGGCCAGGATTGGAGCTACAGTCACAGACATGTTAGTGAATAAACCATGTACTGAAAATGTGCATATGGCTGTTCCTAACAAGTGGCCAAGTTTCTATACTGCCTGCCGCTTCTCTGAGTCATTCAGTGGTGGACGTGTGGACAGTGAGTCATACGTAGGGGTGTGTAGGTGTGAGGCCTGCTAATATTCTTGCTTTTATGAAGAAAAATTTAAAAGAGAAAAAAAAAAAAAAAAAAAAAACAGTTATTCAGCATGCTCCATCAAAGGAGATAATGCAAATGTGTTACAATTTTTTTTTTTTCATACTTCAGACACAAGTTCTCACTGGCTCTCAAAAACTAGACACCTTTTCTTGCGTCGTCTAAAATGTTAACCATCTTGCGCCACTGAGAAAGAACGTCTTGCGCCATTTATTCTAAAGTAGGAACATAAGAGCTGTAATCATCTTCAAGGCTATTAGTGGACAAAGTATAACACCATTTCTTTGTTCATAGAAGACCTGATCCAACACAGCATACAGGCTTCTTTACCACAGGGGCTATGGAGGAATGAGGAAATGGGCAATTTGGAAATAATCACATCGTTTCATTCCCAGTGGAGAGCACAAAATCTCTATTTAGGGATTACAAAAAGATGACCTACAGGGCAAGCGTTTATCTTAACATGCTTTTCTCTTTTTTCATTAAGTTAGGCAGCAGCATCTCATGGATGTGATACATTTTCGCCAGTTAATCAATAAACTAAAAGTCTGTTGGTCTGTAGAATCAGCTGTTACAATGTAGAAATGAGAATGCAAGACATCCGATTACAACTGCAACTTGAAACTGGTGTACCGGTAAAACTGGTGTGTGTATGTATTCGGACAGTGCCCTCACAATTACAGCACAGCAAGTGTCATGATAAATTACTGAAAACCCTTTCGAAAGTCTTGGTGGGGGTACAGAGAAGAATCTGACCAAAACACAGGCCCAAACTCTTATGTCTCAAGACTCTTATGTCAGAATCCAAACAAATCTACCCCACCTACCCCAGAACTGCTTCATTTGCACTTCAGAAAGTCTCACACACACAGTTCACGCTCATCTGGTTGGTTAAACTCATCTACAGGAAGTTGACACTTGTTACTGGGTTGAATTTCAGTGCACTGGGCAGGAATAAACCCTAGATAGGGTGAAAGTCCATCACTGTGAACCAGCAGGAAACCCACATGGACATGATGGCGTCATTAGAATCACAGGTTGTTATTTGAATCTCTCACGCTTTCATTTAAAAAAAAAATAAATAAAAATAAATAAAAATAAAAAGCACCAACATCAATTGAGGGACGTTATAACAAGACATGACATGCCTAAGCCACAGCATTCCTAGCGCTTCCTTATGTTATCTTAAAGATGAAATATAATGAGACAGAAACAGCGATGCACATAAGCCCTAAAGTACTCAAGTTTTACACCTGCTTTCACAATTCAGCAGAATGCTGCTGAAAGAACCCAGAACTCCCCCTCAAACGCACACAGCGCAGGCCCAATAAGCATGAGTGAATTAGGCAGATTGCCTTCTCTATTAACCCACTAATAGTAAAGAACAGAACCCAGCTGTGCTTGCCAAATGGCTCCTGAAGATTGTGTTTATCTGGCTAACCATATTACACAGAACATTAACAATGCTCCTTTTAAAATCTTTAAATATTCAGATGAAATGCTACAGTTCTTAGTATACAACACATGCATCCCTGCAGGTATATACACCTTTCACATGTTAAATAAATACTATTTCACTGTACAAGAGATAATGCAAAAACAGCAGGTCTGTGCAACAGGTTCCTGCAGGCTGATTTCCTGACAGCAACACTTTACATGGGCGTTTCAGCAAGTGTGCAAAATCTTGTTTACATGTAGCTTTTTTTCATGCACATTCAGCAAAAAAAGATAAAAGCAAAATGTACACTAATGCAAGATCCTATTAAAAGTACACCATACCAAACTTGTACTACTTGCGATCAGACTAAGCTAGCTCTACTTTGAAACTTCACACCTTACAGTTTTAAATACAAGGCTTGCGTTTGCATCATGATCCTGAATTGGGAGTGTTAAAAGGCCCAAAGCCAGAGCAGAGCCAGCATTGCTCCTCACGTCTGTTCTCAAAGCATGACTTTGCTCTACACAGATCACCAGCTTTTAGGCAAATCTGAAGGCTAATCCATGCAAATGAAAACTGTAATAACACGATCAAGGAGATAACACCAGCATTATGTTGACGTAATAATGTGAATGGGGGTAAAAATCTGATGCAGAGCATAAACATTTCCGAAACTCTTCAAATACAATCTTTTTTTTTAGTGGACACCTGTTGCATGATTACATTATAGCGACAACCTAGCATAACAATCTAGTAGAACAAAACGTTCTATAGGTAGAGCTTATATAATTTGACAGCTTGCTGATGGCATACAGAACCCCAGCCTCCCCAAACACCTCTGTATTCATTTATAACCTCAGGCATCTCATACTTAAGCACACAATGCACAACTGCAGTAAATCAATCTGAGCATACATTTGAATTTTAATTATTTAATGGATTATGTATTCAGTTCTAGGATTTTACACCACCACAGAAAACATAAGCAGTGGCACTGCTTTTCATAAAACACTGAATGTGAAAACAGATGTTAGGAAATAATTCTATGCAAGGAATTAAACATGACAGGAAATGCTAATTTCTTTTTTTTATTATTAAGGACGGAAATGTTTTTAATCCGTTTATAGTTGCATCTAATTTTGCGGCATGTCTGCACAACAAGTTCCTATTATCACTTACATCATAGCAGCTATAAACAGCTGTTACTGAAAAACCATGAGGCGCTCTAGTCCATGCCCCGTGCTGAATAAACCTAAAGTTACAGCTTTACTTTTGACTGTTTGAAAGCACGGACACTGGAGACTCTGGAGAAGAATGCTTAGCATCTCACCAAAAGACCTTAACTTATCAACAACTACACATTTTAATTGCAATTGTGAGCATCCACCATACAATACAGAAACAACTGTATAGATCCAATATTAAAACAAGGGATTAATATGAACGTGTGATTTGCTTTGCAGCTGTCACGGTCAGAGCTGTGCTGTTACTGAAAATCACACTTCCTGATCAATCAAAACTGAGAATTCAACAATGCCACAAAATGATAAATAATGTTTGTTTTAGATTCATTTAAATGTATTTTTTCACAATAATGCTTTCTTGTGAACAATAAAATCTAGATCCACTTATGAAATATTAGTGCACGTGTGTATTTATTTGCCCCATTCCAATACACGTAACTAAATCCCAAATAGCTTCCTTTTCAGCATAAGACACCCACACACAGTGCACGAGTTGATATATAATTTCTTTAAATTATATAAATGCATAATTTGTAAAACTGAAAAATAAGGAAGTAATAAAAGAGAAACTTATTTAGAATCATATACTTGTATCAAGCAACAATCAAAAACGTTTATGAAATCAATTAAATGACCAAAGAAATAGGTGTTAAAAGACTAAATATAGAACATGGAATCTTAAACATGCTAATGTGCATTTTCTTTCCTGTAAATATATTAATAACATTGATACCGTTCAAACTGTGCAATCCTTTCCGATTCATTAATACACCCTACAGCACAATATCCGGGTCATAAAGTTATAAACATCTAACCACAGTACAATCGGTACAAAGGTACAAAACTCCAGAGGGGCATTCACTGCTCTGCACCTACACAATAGTGAGCTTATCATAAAGGGGGGGAGGAACGGTACATGTAAAAGGTCAGGATTTATAAAAAAAAAAAAAAAAAAAAAAAAAAAAAAAAGTTATCTTGGTTAAAGTTTAACTTCAGTGGTCAGCAAGCCACATCCCTTCTGCCATAACAATGCAAATGTCAGATTTGTTGACTGTTAGCAGAACATAGATCCTAAGAAATGTATTCAAGAATGAGGTAACAAAGAAAGAACTGATTCATGTTTTTTTTTTTTAATCAACTGAAGAGCATAGATAAGAGTCTTACATAATATCCCTTCTCCAGGCAGAATACAATGGTCATAAACTTGAGTTGCAGTGAAATATTGAGTGCTAAGAGCTCATTTTCAGACAGCACATTACAACACCCTTAGGGAGCCATTATTATCTTGAGCCTGTTATTTCTGCACCTGGGGCAGCAGCAACTGCAGCTTTGGTAAGGTCCTTCATGTGGGAGCATAAGAACACGGAAAGATCTCCGTGTCTGTTATGTGGCATGAAATCTGCCTGAAAATGGGCTGCTCTTGACAGGTTATAGCAGTCCAACAGCTGTTCATAAAGAGTCAATGGACTCAATAAGGAAGTACTGCTTAACAGCAAGTTCCTAAAATCTCAAAACCCTCTTCTTGCAAAACAAAAAACATTCTCACAAGCACACTGTACTAAAAACCGCTTTTGTTCACAGCTTCGTCCAATTGTATAGTGGACGATTGTCTGTGCTGTTACAAAGACAGCTCTGTCTAGAGCACAGAGAAAGAAGAAGAAAAGTATGCAGAGGAAGTGTGAAACTCTATGGTCTCAATGGAACACCTCCTATTGGAAAGACACTCAGTAACAGTGCTCATGAACCACAGCTGCTTGAACCCATGGAGCCAGGAGAACGTCTCCAGAGCATTCCCATGTTCACGCAGGCTTTAGGCCTCCAGAGCTCAGCAGGAACCCTGAAGAAATATTTGTACTTGGTTTTGAGATTAAAGCATTGCTGCATTGAACATAGGGGAACAGGAATGCAGGGCAGGAGGGGGTGCACAGTTTATATTTTAATTTTATTTTTTGCCAAACTTCCTCTGGGAACCACTTGTTCAACATAATTAATCTTCAAAAAAGACATTTTGTAAGTTGCTCTAGAAAAACTTAAATGTACACCATGTTACACATTTTTCCAGAACACTGAATCTGCATCGAAGAAATAATCTCACTTTGTAGGCATTAAGTAGTTTATTTGACTGTTTGTGTCTCAAGCAGCATAACAGAAGGCAGTCTGGGTGGGGCTGTCCATGATCTTGGAATTACGAGACACACCTAGTGTGACATACTTGTGTGCTTTTAAATATCACTTACCACACAAATGCATGCAGTATATGCACTGAAGCTGCTGTAGCTTGCATTGTAGCTTTATGTGATCATAAACTAGTTCAAAAGCAAGAGAATGGTAAACTTAAAAATGCTCAGTTGTTTGCATCCTTACCAAGTCAATAATGTTACAAAACAGGGACAGGACACTGATTGTCTGAAGACTATATTGCCATGGCATGGAGCCAATATTACATCTATTCTCCATAAGAGCTCTACACAGCCTATGAAATAAAGTATTCCACAGCCTATACATGTTAGAAAGCACTGGCAGGACATATGGAGATTTTGAACAGCACCGTCATGTTCCTGCCACCTCTGTGCGCGTGTAGGCTACTTACTGTTTAAACATTTTCTCCATGTCCTTAATCTGCTTCCTGGAGAACTCCTTGAACTCTGTGTATGGGTTGAACACCTTCATGCTGGGCTGCTGGTGCTCGCCCACTCCCTCGTTCAGATCGCCTCGCCGCTGCAGTTTGGCTCCCAGCTCTGAGTCGGCGTTGGCCGTGGACGCTTTCTCGTGATCGCCGTTTTCATGACCCTCGTCCACAGCGTGCGGCTCCTCCGTGCCCTCCTCTATCTTCAGCCGCCGGTGAAGCTTCGCTGACAGCTCATCCGAGGCCATTTTCCACTCTCTGTTTAACTGCTTATCACAATCTCGCTGCCCACTAAACAAACCACATGGGCTATTACACACTTCAGTCTACAACGTCCGCAGATCGCACGCGACTGTGTTCAGTGAGTAAAACCCTGAGTACGTGCTAATACGTAAGTTATCTTAAACTGTAACACATGAGCTTAACGACGCCGGTCAACGGTGCATCCAGCGTCCCGCACAATTCAAACAGACAGCGCGAGCCTGTGTGTGCGGAGCTCGCGTGAACAGCAGTAGAATATCTACGCGGTTCCTGGTGACGTCACGCCACGCCTCTTAAAGCGGCCTCATAGAGGAATACAAGTAAATAAGTAAGGTTTCATTTATAAAGCACATTTAAAACAACAGTAAACGCCTAAATAGCTGCACATAAAAATTAAGACTAAAAACACACATTATAAAGAATAGCAGTAATAACAATAACAAAAATAAAGTCAAATCAAATAAATAGGTTCACGTCAAAAAGCAAGCATGAATATATATTTATATATATTTCATTTTTGACTGGTAACTGATGGTGTTGTGGTACTTGAGACCGGACTTAGTCTTGAGACAACAAATCAATGACCTCGGTCTTGTCACAAACTCGAGTGAAAAGTTTTCTTGGACCCAAAGAAACATCATTTTCTTGAACAAGTACTTTGTATTATACAGAATCTTTCAACCAATACGAACATAAAAAACCCTGCCAAGATAGACATGGAGATATGGAGATATATTCAGGGATATGGAATTGATGTGAGTTTAAAAAGTCAGTTGAACAGGTTTAAGTAAAATATAATGCTTCATCAAACTTACCTCATACAGTAAGTGGTAATTCCCTGGTCGAAATTACGTCACTTGTCAAATGTGTATCTCTGCATGAGGAGTTTCTTCACACATACACCTTAACCACCACCCATGTGTGCTTTACGTAGCAATGATATAAAATAAGTTTACACTTAAGTGCTTGCTAGACAAATGGGCTATGCTGTATATATTTGTAAAAAAAAATTGTGCTGTACTTACTTGTACAAAATGATAATACCAAAGTACACGAGTTATTTGAGTTAATTCAATGCAATTTTCATGGTGGGTTAAGTGTGATAGGTTAGGTATGATCAGCAAATCTGCAGATTTGCACATCTGGTCCCGGTCTCGACATGGACATGCGTGTGTTGATCTTGTCTTGGTCTTGCACCTGTCACATTGGGTCATGTCTCAGAATCATTGCCTTGGTCTTAACTCAGTCATGCCTAAGGTAGTCTTGAGCCCAAGAGTAGTAACTGAAGAGACACTCCTGATATCTAGGGGTAGGCTGTTCCACAGCATTGGTGCAGCCACCATAAAGCTCAGCCGAGACCCTGGATCAGACAGAAGTTTCTGATGAGAAGATCTCAGAGAAGCTGAGTATTGAGAAGGCAGGTCCACAATGTAGGAGGGGGCTAGCCCATTAAGAGCTTTAAAAAACAAATAAGTATGAATTATGTTGCATCATTTTTGTCCTGTGTATTATTTGTCCTGTGTATTAATTATCGTATTTATTATCATGAGTAATTATAGCCTGTGTTTTTATTGTCCTATTGTATTTATTATCCTGAGTATATATATTTTTTGTATTTTGTATTTATTGGCCAGTTTGTTTATTATTTTTTATCACAACTGAATCAATAGACCTTTAGCTACAATAGGTTACATCACTCAATACTTTTGGTTATACTAACTGTTGGCATGCAAAAATTATTCAAAGTGGTAAGTGCTTTTTTATTTGCATTTGATTACAATGTGCCATGCATAAATCAGTGCGCACACACACACACACACACACACACACACACACACACACACACACACACACACACACACACACACTGTATTATTCCATTTATTATTACACATTAAATAAATACTTTGGAATCCATATGATGCTATGATTAGGTTCATTCATAACTTTTAAGATGGTGCTCTTCAAGCAGCAGGTGCATGAGTGTGTGGGTCTGTACTACTAGTGTGTGTTTGTCTTTGTGCACGTACACATGGAGGATTAAAAGACTGAATGCGTCAGCTGAAGCAGTAGGCTGATTTGTGACTCATGGGAAGCTGAGTAGGACTCTTCGCTGTCTGGCATGTGTGCGCGCGCACACACACACTCACGCGCACAAACACACACACCCCTTCACAAGAGAGGAGGAGCCATATAGACACTGAAATCCCCAACTACCTGCATTCTTTCCATATAAGGAGAAAGACAGAATGAAGCGTAGGATTCCTCCCCACTGAGGAGGGTGTGTGTGTGTCACTCATCATTTCACTCCTCCCTCCAATAAAAAGAGAGTCGTGTGACTATAAATAATGATTCCTACTGAATCAATTCATTCTCATCAACCTTTTGTTTCAGAAGCAGAAGTATGCACAAAGTGCACATGTTGTACTCAAAGTATGAACAGTCACTAGCTATTAGCAGAATAATTTACAGTAAGCAGCCAGGAATGAATCCATCTATAAAGAATAAGTAGCATTCAGTTAACATAAATGGTGGATATCATCAAGAAATGGCTGTTCATGTTCAGTTTGACTGATTATTATTTGCTTGGTCTAGGATGTGATAAAAGAAAGGCAAAGATTACCATGCTACAATAATACACCGAACAGGCCAGTGTTGAAGTAAACATAAATGGTTAAAAAGACAAAGAACATATCTCTTTTTCTTAGTCTGGAGATACTAAGATAAAGTTAGAAATGTTTCATATGTAAAGTTGTAAGAGGTGGTAAAAGCACCCAAATGCATTACTCAAGTCGAAGTGTACTTACTCAACTAAATAAATTATCTAGTTAAGGTTCAGAATCCAATTCTTCATTCAAGTTAAAGTAGAAGAGTATAAACTCTTAAATGTATCTGAAGTATTAAAGTGAATGTACAAGAAACATTCACAAATGAAATCAGACATGCGTTTTAGTTACTGATGGTAAATTAGTGACCCTTTTCTCTGAAGAACCAAGGAATGTGTAAAAACATTAGCTAAGTTTAGCTAACAGCTTTACTACTGCTACTTTTACTACAGCTACTCTGTCAAATGTCAGCTAGCATGACGACATATCTGTTAGGTCTCATTCTTGTCATCACAAACCTTAAAGTTTAGAGTCGTTAGGAATTTAGTTCAACTCCTTGAAGCTGTCTGATGTTAAATAGTCACCTAATGATTTTACATGTATATGATTATAGAGAAACACATTGATGTAGATTTGGAAAATGTAGTGAGTAGACTGTTTTAAGTAAACATTGAGAACATTAGTTCAAAGAAGAACTCAAGGAAATAATCAAATATTTTTAAATCCAGACTTAAATCCTTGTTCTTGCTACTTCCCACTTCTGAAGACTGTCCATTCAAAGGACATCTGAATTTAGTTGTAGTAAATAGTCTTTTTAAGGCATTTTATTCTTCAATAGAGTAAGATTTGACCAGATGACATTTATTTTGGAAATCCTGCACCCTTGGCAAGGTCACTTTAGAATTCCAGAGCAATGAATCATTATGATAGTGTGGCCTTTTGTGATGATGTATCATAAATACTGCAATTTTCTTCAGGGCCATCTGTACAGCCTGATACTTCCTGACTGCAAGAAAATATTCTCTATACATATACCTTTAAACAACAGAAATATATCCTTATATACAGCAACATACAGTGTAATACATTTAACAAATGTTTTCCCAGTGTGTTTGGCATACATTCCTGGGCAAAATCATCCACATAATCATTAAATAAATCTGTGACAGATTTTTGGATGTTTAGACGTTATGCATTTTCTTACTTTAAAATCATCTTCACGTCTTTGCAAATGTCCCAGAATATTGCAAGGTACTGAATATAGGTGGTTAAATTTGTTGTAGTATGTCTAATAATGTACATGCTACATTTTGTTCTTTTTATTCCTTGTGAAGTTCCAGCTTTTTCCCTGATGAATAAATGTTATGCCATGTATCTCTTGCACTGCTGCAGGTCTACGTATGTGTATGATTAAATTAAGATAATGCATTATAAAATTAATAAAATATACAATAACCTATTGTATACATTATATTGTCAATGCATTATTCATGTAAACCATAATATACACTACTAGTCAAAAGTTTTGTTTTTTTGTTTGTTTGTTTTTTGTTTTTCATTTTTTCAGCTCTAGCAATTAGCAACAATGTTGAACATAGAAATTATGCAAAGTTAAAAGAATATATATATTACCACAAGTCATTGGTATGCTTTGTATTTCCGGCCAAATGCTACCACAATTAGATTTTGCATAGTAGTGTTTGAGACACGGAAGAAGACTAACAGTCTGACGTTAACATGTAGCGTTGCATAATTTGTACTGTGGTCTCTGTCTGCAACAGTATTGTCAGTTTGAAAGAAGGTGTGCAGATATGTTTAGACAGAGATCTGTATATGTGTTAATAAGTGTTAACTCTGTAAAGATCAGCATAGCACTTTGCAATGTACTAAAATTTCTTATACATCAGTATTGAATTCTGAGTTCTGATAAAAGTTATTGATTAGTTTGCTATAAGAGCATAGTTCTGGCAGTAATTCAAAATTATATTACTGAGCTCCTGTTTCTATAGTAACAACTTACACACTATAGTCATATGATGGATGATCCACATAAACATTAAAGGTGTTGATAATGTTTTCTGTAAGACATTTATTTACCATTTATGAAAGGAGTGTCAGCACTTTTTCATATGTAAAGCTGTTTCTTAAAGTTGTCAGACACAAGTGTTTTGGCAAGTTGCATTGTTTTGCATGTTAAGTTCAAGAAAGAGAAAAAAGATAGTGAGAGAACAACTGATTGTGGATGTTATACACATTTTGCAGATGTTTCACACATTACTATAAACAGATAAAAAGCTTATGTTGCTCTTTAATGAATAAAAATGTTAGTGTTGGCAAATTGCTTTGGTGTAAGTGGAATAAAACATTTTGGAATGCAATGTTATCAGAAAATAATCAGCTTCACATTGGGCCACACCACACAGTCCCTGATTATTTTACTATAACACACCAATCATCAAGTTATGATGTTTTTGGCTACATTTCTTTTGGTGTTCTCAATGTACTCAAGTGCATGTGTTATATAACCAGTCATTCCTTTTAAGGACTGAATCTGAACTAATGTCTATATCAGTGGGCCTCAGTGAGCCTCAGCCTTGTTGTTGTGCCATGTTTGCTATCTGAGGAGCCATTCTGCAGCTCTCCTGTTCTTTGTGTTCACTCATCAGGACTTCCTTTTCACCCTCTGCCTTCTGCCTCCTCTCCTACTTCCTTGTCCTCTTCATGACTGCTACCTGCACAACATCCCCATCCATACACAAACACGTATACAGTATATTGTACACATCACATCACACACACACACAAAAGTTTTATATTGAACAGCACGGCCAAGCATGTAAAACATTAAGGTAAGGGAAAATGTCAGTGAGTTTATAAGCCTGAGTAAATGAAACCATAAAAATCACATTATGGAAAACACAAATTAGTTGGGGCAGATAGAAAAGCTATTAATTAAACAGAAGAGGTACACAATAAAACTCGAGTCAGCACAGCATGAAGCACACTGAATAGAGGTGAGGGTGTACATTAGCTTTCTCGTGCAAGCACACACATACACCACACACTTCATATTCCCAGCTACAAGCACAGCTCAGAGTATCAGACAGCTCTGGATATACATTGGGTGAATTATTTATGAAAAGCAGAGATATTTATGATCTTAGTTTTTGTTGGCAGGGCGAGACCATGCTTCTGTAATGATGACCACATTAGCATAAGCTCACACTCTAAATGCACCCTCATGTGCTTTGTGTGTGTGTACTTTAGTTAAAAAAATTTCTGAACATATAGTTATAAATTACACAAAACAGAAATCCAGTAGATAATTTTTGAGCACAGATGTTGGGCGGATCTCAACAACATCTGCCAGTACAGAGAATAAAAATGATTAATGTAAGAGGAATTGGAAAAGAGACTTAAGGAACTGATTCATAAAAACATGAGATCATTTATTTATGCATATAGCTCTGCAGAGAATGATCCAGAGAGTCTCAGTGAACTTACCTTGCCAAAGTTATTGTCTGGTACACAGTTATGATGACCAATTCTTCTACTCCTCCCTTCCATTTTGTCCATATTTAGACCCTGGAAAAGAAACACAATTACAAAATGGTGGAGGGGGAAAAGAATAGACAGTTTTTAAAAAACAGTTTGTCAAAAAACATAATTTCATTAATCAGCCATGACATTTTTGTTGTCTGAAGTTCATGTTTTTAGTTTTGTATTGGAACTATAAGATTAATGAATCTAACACATGAGAGAGGAATTGCATGCTTAAATCATCATTCGACAATCTTGTAAGTTTCACTTAATCCTCTGAAAACTAGGCTTAATATCCAAAATTGCATATTAGATGCATTTAAAATGTACTACAATAACTTGGTAAATAATAATACAGACTTTCTTGACACTTTTTCAGACAATCCTACCTTCTAGATCACCTGGTAGCTACAGAGGTAGAGTCCATACCTCATCTTCATAGTCATTTTCTAGCCCTTCATCAGTGTCAATATAGTTTATAGTATCAGTATCAATATAGTTTAGACAGTAATTGTACACCTAAAACATGTGCATGTGTGGTAGCTGCATCTGATAGACCACAATTCTGTGTATAAATGTATATAAATGGCAAACCTAATGCGACTCTTTGGTGAACAACTCCCATCTCTTATACACACTGAATATTATTTTAAAAAAATGCATATTTGCCTGGTGTACATCACAAAAGCATGCTGTAATTTCCTGGATGTAAAATGAAGTCAGTGTCATTTAACTACAACACTGAAATGTTAGTGTTTAAACAGCTTTTTGTTTTACTGTATGTCATCACTTTTTTTAACAGTTCTTGCTAGAGGGAAATTCATCCTAGTAAAACACCTGTGTAATTTAATCTCTCTCTCTATTTACTCTTTCCACAAAAACTTTCTTACTGTGTTATATATGGTATTACATAAAACACCGAGTTGAATCATTAGATGCTGTTTCCAGAGCATTTATGTGTTTCATGAGGACCAACACAATGAAAAGTTTAAGGACCACCATTCATGAGTTATTCAAAGCGATTTTTTTCTTGGCTTTACTAAAACAATGCTCATGTGAGCCCAAAAGAGCAAAGCTTTGTTAAAACCCATCAGGCACAGAGCCAGAGCACACTTCCTGTTCCTCAAGGCCTTCTTCATCTCAGCAGGGCCTGTGAAATAGAGATCCTCAGCAGAATCTGGGAGTTTTGATCTGCTGGACTGAATAATGCAGTGTGTGTGTGGAGAGCATGGTACAGTGCTCGTGGCTCTGTGCACATTAATCCACAGCTTTTACCTCTGGCTACTTCTTAATGCACAAAGGATTTATTTGTTTTTTCTGTGTATCTCTGTCTGTCTGGCTGTCTGTCTTCACTGCCTTCCTGTCTGTCTTTAGTATCTGTCTTTCTGTTCTGTTTTTTCTGCCTGTCTCTCTGTCTATACATTCTGTTTGTCTTCACTGCCTGTCTTTACTATCTATCGTCTGTCTCCTTGTACTGTCTGACTGTCTGTCTTTACTGATTATCTGTATATAGTGTCTGTCTGACTATACTGTCTACCTGTCTGTATATGCAATATGTCTTTACTGCCTGTCTGTCTGTCCTGTCTGTCATCATCTCTGTCTGTATTTATTTCCTGTGTCCCTGTTTATAATCTGTCTGTCTTTTCTATCTGTCTGTCTGTCTGTCTGTCTGTCTTTGTTTCCTTATTGTCTGTAAACTAGGACATGCTGCAGGTCTTTGAAGTTAATTCTACACTATCCTTTGCTGTGTGTGTGTGTGTGTGTGTGTGTGTGTGTGTGTGTGTGTGTGAGAGAGGCTATAAGCTACCGTGCTCGTTCTGTGTTTAGTGTAGTGCTGTAGCTGGGTCTGCGTGTCCTCGAGGGTCTGGCGCAGTGTACTGCTCTGCAGTTTCAGTGTAGCTACCTCCGAACGCACTTCATCCAGCTCAATCTGCAGCTGCTGCCCAATGGCCTGACAGTCCCTAGAGGAGACAGAAGGAGAGCGTATGAACATAAGCATGTGTTTGCATACTATTTATTAGTCAGCTGCTGCTGAATTGTTTAGTTTGTCTTTTGGGTAGATTCTTGGGTCTCTGAGCATCTTTGAATCTAATCTGAGATATGAATCTAATCTTTTTTGAGCACCTGAGTGTTTGTATTTCCTTCTGGCTCTCTTGCAGTAGCAGGTCTTTGTTTTGGCTCTGGCTGTTTTGCAGGGCGAGTTGGCTTCGTAACAGCTCCAGGTCTTCCTGTCTGAGTGAGGCCATGTGCTCTCTCTCCCCTGGCGGCAAGTGCTTCAGTGGGACACATCCTGAAAGCTGTCCCTCACTTATCTCCAGAGCTTCACACAACGCACGTGCTAGATCCATGTACTAAACAGAGGCATACAACAAACAAGGGCAACAAGCTTCAAGGGTGTGTTAGAAAATGTAAAGCAGAGGTATTTATCACATTTTGGAGTGATCATATATTAGGATAATGAATATTGGCCTCTTCCCAATACTATGATGGAAGAACTTGTTTAGACTTGGTACTAAGATCCATCATTCGCAGTTGGACTGCTGTGGCAGATAATTTGTGTCCCAAATTTTTTACACTTCAGACCCCAAACATGTCTTGGCTGATCTGGGGTAAGATGAAAATTGAGTAAGTTTGGAAAAAGTGATCAGAGAAGTGATGATGATTAGAGAAATTTGTGTTTTGAATTGTGACAATGTGAGTTGCGATGATTAAAATCCTCAGGCTTAACAACAATGATTGTTGTTTTAATATAAAGGAAATCACCACAGCTGCACATTGGTTAATCTAACCCTGAGGTTAGTTTCAAGGGGTGAAAAAATGCTGATAATAAAAGAAATTCAAATAGACAAGTGGAAATGCAGATAGGTCATAAACTGATAGCGATCATAGATCATAGAAAAGGTCAGTGTATGTTATTAGTGACCTTTCTGTTTAACATGCATACAGGCAGATGTGTGCTCTCTCTCTCGCTCTCTCTCTCTCTCTCTCTCACTCACACACACACACACACACACACACACACACACACACACACACACACACACACACACACACAGTGTACTCACCGTCCCCTCACTTAGCTCCAAAGCATCAGACAAGTCCAGCCTTGCTGTGCGTTCCAATGCTGCTTCAGTCAGAGCCTCAGGGAATGCAAAGCCACTCTGCATGAAGCAAACCAACACTTATAAATCACCTATAGCATGTAACCCAGACAACACACACACACACACACACACACACACACAGTCTGCCCTACTGTCCTTGTGAGGACCTGTCATTAACATAATTATTAATGTAGCTAATTAATGCTATGCCTGCACCTAAACTTTACCCTAACCTTAACCTCAGTAATGAAAAGGAAACTTTTTTAGCTCTTTTATTTTATTTTTATTTTAACACTTTCTTTGTGAGAACCATCCAAATGTCCTCTCCAGGCCAGAAGTGTCAGATCTTACTATCCTTGTGAGGACATTTGGTCCTCATAAGGGTATAACACACACACACACACACACACACACACACACACAGAACATAATATTTGTATTTGCACATCTGAAAAGACACATAAAATGGTTCACACCAAAAGAGACTTTGTTATAAATATAAATGTAACGTTACAGTTATACCACAGAGCTGAAGGAGTCTCTTTGTGCTGAAGGTCTCTTAAGCCTTTCAGCGTTCGTTTGAACCTGTTTCTTTCGGTCCTGTCTCATTGGCTCCCTCTGCTGGGCCAACACGTCTACAAACACACAACAGGACAGTTGTCTTCAACCCAGTGACTCCATGGCAGCGTACCCTACAAGTATGTGTACAAGGTCAGCAACAAGGTCTAGTGCAACTCACTGCAGGGCCAATTGTGCGCTACAGCACGGATCCTCTCTTTCATCGCATTGAGGGTTTCTTTGCCCTGCCGTTTCATTTCTTCTTGACGACAACCTTTGCACTTTGATACTTGATTAGGCAGATGGCTGGGACCAACCATAATGGCCACATCCTGAAAAACAAAGGAAGTAGAAACTGTAATACATGCCGAATGTCTTCTTGTAGTAAGTTTTGGTGACTTTGAATAATTGAATTAAGTTTGACTACTAGTGTTAAGAATAACATTCCAGGACAACTCCACACCACTACATCTCAACAAGTAACTACACGACTTAGTGATACCAATTCATATGAATAGCAAAGGCAGAATCCCAATAGCTACAGGAAAGAGATTATAGACTACTTACAAAAATGAATTTGGAAGCTATCAATCAAGATAATGGAAATATTCATGAAGCAATTATTTGACAATATTCTAGACTTTGATTAGATATTTATTTGAATGCTTTGAAGCTTCTCATCCTTACATCATTATATTAGGTTTATTTTTTTATTTTTAAATTGCCTCTTGCTTTTATGTTACAAAGTATTGCAGATGACACAATGTTTTCAGGCTTAAATGCAAGTACCTTTTGAAATCCCTGTCTTAAACACATCTACCAAAGAATATTCGGGCAACCTCATAGGCATGAACTAGAACCAAAAATACAGAAATATGGTTGCTGACTGCCCCAAGCCACCCTTAGATATCTATTATAAGTAAGTTTTGAGAAAGCAATTTATCCAATATTTGTTCATTGTTATCAAACACATGCTTCAGATGTGGTAGATATAGATGTGGTCGAAAAACACTAGAATATCTCTTTATTGTTAGGGATACAGCATAGCCACTGCATGATAAGAGTCATGGTGTATAGATTTAGAATTAGCTCTGTTACAAAATGAGGCTCGAACTAAACAGATAAATTGTTATGTATGTATATTGGATGTCTCACCTTACTGTGTGGGATTGTTAGAGGAAAAAGGCCTGTGTTTTCTGTCTTCTCTCTCTTTAAATCTGCCTCTGTTTGTCTAATAGCAGGAATGAAACAGAGAATTAATAACATATGGACTTTAAAAGAATATAGATGGTTAGATATGATGAATGTAACTAATAAAGTATATGTGTAGGTATGTGGAGATTGTCTTCATCATACACCAATTTCTCTCTCAATGTCCTTAGTTCCTCTTCCTTCTGATCAAGAAGCTCAGTGGTCGCCGTTAACCTCTGTGTGAGCATGCTCAGTTGCATTCTCTGGTCCACTACTAAAGCTTTGTGTGTCTCCAGCTCCGTTTTCTGCTGTTCACTCAGTTCTCCTATACACAATAATTGCTCTATACATTAATAAAGGCAGTATTGACTGAAAGTATAATTTTTTATTTGTTTTAGATAAGTGAAAAGTGATGTTTCTGACATAATTAATTAGGAGAGTCAATTATTTGAAAGTCTGATTGAATTGACAATTTTTTTTTACAATCAATTAACAAATAATTAAAAAAAAGTATAACAAGCTTTATTCAAAAAACTTTTGCCATTACTGTCAAGATCCTATACTTTTTATATGTGCCCCACTGTATTCATTCATGCCTTTATCTAACAGCAAGTTATGTCGTACTGTAAGTTACCAGTGAGGTCAGACAGGCGAGCATGGGCGTGGGCCAGGTCACGACTGAGAGATGCAATGACCTCACCCTGCCTGACCACTTCCTGTTGGGACACTCCAAGTGATGCTCTGAAAGAGAGATCCATGCAGTGAATCATCAGAAAAAATATTGACTAATTTTTTATTTCAGCAGGCAGCATTGCCACTTCACAGCTCCAGGATCCCTGGTTTGAACCTGAGCTTAGGTTACCGTCTGTGAATGTTTTTCTCATGCCCATGTCTGCTTCCTATAGGTTATATAGTTTCCTCCTATCCCTCATTGGCTAAGCAAAATTGCCCAAATGTGTAACTATATGTGTGAATCTCTGTACATGGTCACTCCAATGAACTGGTGTTCCATACCAGGTGTATGATTCTAGACTTAGTAATGTTCAAGTGAGACATCAGTGTGAAGATATAAAGATATGTATATTCAAAACATGTAAAGTGTATACTGCTAATTCAGAGTTACACCACGGCTCAAGCTAAAATATGTACAAGTAGATATTATAAAGGCCCAGTTTTTATATGAACTCCAACTTCTGTGTACTGATATACCACTCAGATGTTCTCTTTGAACCTACACAGATGTTTGCTTGTTTCTGGGTCTTTCTGCCTTCAGTTTTGTCTTCAGTAAGTGAAAAGCATGCTCAATTGGGTTGAGGTCAGTTGTACAGAGGCAAAATTATGAAAATTATGTCACTTTCAAAAGACTTATGGACCTGACTGCAACTTTAACTTTCTTAAGTTGAGTGATATCATTTTTTTTAGGTCCAACAAGATTCCTTTGGCACTAGTTTCAAACATAAAAATGCCAAGACCGAGATGAAAAAAATGTCACTGTGATGTGAACTTCTGATTCAAGTATTTTATTGTATTTCTACTTCTGTTTTACCTGAGGGATGTCATTGTCTGTTTCAGTTGCTGTTGCTCTTCTGGTTGCTCTAATGAAACACTGGGTTTGACATCCTCCACCTTGTTAAGTGCCTCTATGGGATATTCCAATTAAGACAAATTTTGACGTTAATAGGACAGTTAATGCAACAGAATGCTTAACGCCAATATAATTTTTGGGTCCAATCATGTGAACCCACTACCCTGCACTGTTTCCACAACACAATGGGGCAAACTTATGCAAAGCAGTAACTTTTTGATACTTGTGTAGTATTGTAAGTATATATAGCAGGTTGTAAACCTTGCATATAATTAATATTCTTTATTATACATGCAATTTGAAAAATAAGACAATTGTGCAGGGTAGTAATTGTGACAGGGTAGTGATTGAGCTCAATCTCTGTCCACACGTTATTTTGGGGGCCACTCACCTGTCTGCTGCTGTATTAGTGAGTCTCTCTCTTCCTGCATCTCTCTTGCTTTCTGCAGTGCTGAGCTCATTTGTTCATCCAAGGCAACAATAGTGTGAGCATGTTGTCGCACCTTCATTTCAATTCATTAAGTTAGTTTTAACTACCTAAACACATGCATATAGAACACTAAAAGAATTTTCAGAATTCCAAATCAGCAACAAAAGTGAAACACTGTACCTGCTCTCTGTACTCTTCAATCTCCACTCTGGATCGCTCTCTTTCTTGCTCTGCTCCTCTCTGCAAGGCCTCCTCTACTCTTCTCCTCCACTCATCTTGTCTTACCTCCTCCTCCTTCATTTTCTTTCTCCACTGCTCCTCTTGCAGCTCTACTTCTCTAAGCTTCTCCCTTAGTTCAATTTCTCTTTTCTCTGCTTCCTCCAGTTTTTCGCACCACTTCACCTCCCGCATCTCCATCTCCAAATGTAAAAAAGCCTAGGATGTCCAGGATAAAATAAAATGTTAATGCTTTACATTAAGGTTCCCAAATGCCATTATCTAAATGAATTAAGCCTGATTTTGACACAATGTTGTTGTGGCCAGCATCAGGTCCATATATGAACATGAGGAGTCACCCTATGGAGTGCAACAAGTCACCCTATGGAGTGCAACAAGTCAGCCTATGGAGTGCAACAAGTCACCCTACTAAGTGCAACAAGTCACCCTGTGGAGTGCAACAAGTCACCCTACTAAGTGCAACAAGTCACCCTATGGAGTGCAACAAGTCACCCTATGGAGTGCAACAAG
>JAQQZR010000039.1:10664410-10696669 GCA_030068235.1 Notoglanidium macrostoma | reverse complement strand
AACAAGTCACCCTATGGAGTGCAACAAGTCACCCTATGGAGTGCAACAAGTCACCCTATGGAGTGCAACAAGTCACCTTACTGATCGGTGTCAAACTTGTAGTGTTACCATCCAAAACATGGCAAGAATTTATGGCTCTCTGATTGCCTAATCTGATATGGTGACCATCATTAAAGACAAAAATATTGTGTAGTCTGATCCTGGCATTAACTAAAATTATTTACTTCATTAATTAACATTAAAAAAAAAAACATGAACTTCAACATTAATAAATGTAATGTTAACAAAATAACAGAGTTAACACATATTAATTGATGTGTGTTTAAATGATAATAAAATACATCTGTAATGACTGATTTTTAATCCATGACTAAAACTAAGTCCTTATGAATTATCAAAAAGGAAAAAAGCTAATTATTTAACATATTCCAAAATGTTTATAAATTACTGACCTCTGATCTTCAGGTGTAGTTACTGAAGCATGCTTTTCAGCCTTTGTTTCTAATTTTAGACATTTAAGAACCATAAACATGTTTAATAAGGTGTTGGGTTGTAGTAATTATTTTGGGCTAAATTTTACTAATTGATGATATAAACATTTGTTTATGGAGATGTTTTGGTTATATGAGTTAGTCAGTCAATTATTAAAATAAGCATTATTAAATACAAGTGTTAGTTTCCCGGTTAATGTTATGGTTTATTAATGTTGACGTTCATGTTTGTTTATGTTAACTAATGTGTTAACGTCAGTTAAGGGAACATTAATTAATTAATTAATTCATATAAATTGCCACCCATAATGAGATATAATCAGGCTTCTATCAAAAAACATCAAATCAAAACACTTGCAAAACACTGACTTACACTTCAGTTGCTAATCAGACCACAAACTGGAATGTCCATTTACATTGGATGCATGTGTTATTGTTTAGGTGTTAAATCACTTACACAGTTTACTTACTCACTACATGGGTACAATATAAGTTTTGACTCACTTCAGTTTTTCTGGCTGCCTCCAGATCAGTGCTCATTTTCTCCAGCTGCAGTTTCACACTGTCCTCCATATTTGCCTGTGTTTCCTCAGCCTGCACCATTAAACACAACCAGGGAATTGTAAAAGGATTACACAGTTTGAAATTCGATTTTGGGAGCATATTGCAATTCCTAAGGTAATGAGGTGAACTGCAATGAGGTGGACAACATTAACATGCATTCCTCTTCCTTCCAACCAATCACACTCTGTCTATTACATTCCACACACCGAGTTTAAAAATGAAGTATAGAAATAACCATCTCTATTCCAGCTGAGAGTGAAGCTAATGTCAGGTCAATGAAGAAACTAGTTAGATCCACTGAGATTAAAAAATGTTTGCTTTTTTCCCAGTTTGCTGAACTGGAACAAATTTATCTGCATTCCAGACTACTGATACCAAATTAACCATGATGTGAAGTTACTATGTGCCAGTAGCTTCACCTGACGTTTGATCTGCATGTCATTATGTTGGGCCTCTCTCTCCTCAAGCTGCTTCTTCTCTGCCTATCATGAACATTACATTAGTTGTGCTCTGATGTTTTATATGATTAAAGTCTTTTTCATTTACACTCTAAAAGCATATATTCAGACCTGTAGCCTCCTGAACTGTAGCTGGATCTCCTGGTGCTGCTGGCACAAAGTTTTTACAGCACCTGAGACTCCTACAGCAGCAAGTGAACACACTGTTTTGAATGCTTTGTCATGATCACTAACAGTATTATTTGTTTGTGGCTCACATTTTCAGGATCTCTTACCTCCGGTCTTCTCGGATACCTCAACCCCCGTTGACAGCAGTGTGTCTGCTGTGTCCTGTAGCAGTGTGTGTAGACTTGTCAGTATAGCGAGTGTGTGAGTCTGAACCCAGCTGACTGCAGGACACACATTTTCATCCTGGAGAGTGGATATTTGCCTCTGCATGGCATCCATTAAATAGACCTTTTGTACATTACTCTATGGACAGTAGAAAGAGTGAAATATAGCCATTACACTTTGGATTACTATCTCTGTTCCATTAAAATTTGTACTTCAATTCAGTATTTTTAGATCTACTTTACTACAATATTATTCTAATAATATTACATTTGAAGTGACCATTAGAGTGATCATTAATCAAATGCAGAAATAAAGGATAAGATTGTGGCTGTTAGTCAAGGCAATATATTTGGCAAGTCTAGTATTTAATTCTGTTATATATTCTATTGCTGTTATCTGCATACTCTATTTTATAAATATTTAATAGCAACAGGTGGGTTTTACTAAATTGTTTTGACAGGAAAAGCAATTCAGTCCAATAATACTTATTCACTAAAGTTGTATAGAAACAAGAGCAGATGAATGCCAGGAATGATATATGCTCAAATCTGTGTCTGATATAATAGAACATCAAAACATGTGATTATTTGAGCTCAAGTGATGTATCAGTGTCTGGTGTCTGAAAACAAGCTCCTTCTTTATAATAATAATAATAATAATAATAATAATAATAATAATAATAATAATAATAATAATAATAATAATAATAATAAATATCATATTTAGGGTGAATCATTGTTGTTAGCTAGTAGGGGGGTTTCCATAAACCTGCTTGACACACAATTTAAAATTGCAAACTGAAAATTATGTCATGGAAATGTGAATTTTGAAAAAACTATCAAATATCACAAAAAAAGATTATATGTTCACATGAGGTGGTTTTTGACAGAATTTGACAAAGCAATACTTCACAAAATTTAAATGGAAAAACATTTTTCGCATTTAAGTCACATGACAAGCAGTGCATGCAATCAAAATCACCATGCCAACATTTATCAGGTCTTGGAGATCTGTTGCCATGTTTAATTGGAATAACCATCACTAGCGGAGAAAACCCAGCTTTAATCTCATAACGTTACTCAGTGGAAACACCGATCATTCACAATTGTGTTTTGTGCTTCTATTTTGCACAGAACTACAATGCAAACAATGAACTGCAATGTGTATTTCGCAATACCTGAAATTCCACAAGTCTGGCCTTTAGTTTCCCAGTGTCTTCTTCCACCACCCTTTGATTCTCATTGCATTGTTGCAGTTGTTGCTCTAATTCCTGCACTCTGGAATTCATAACTTCCTTCTGTTTCCTTAACATTGACAAACGATCCAATATCTACACAAAGAAGACCAGATTAATTCATTAATGAATAGACTGATGAATCTGACTGTATTGGGAGTTACTGTTACATTACCTCTTGTTCTGATACTGTTTCCGAAGCGATGAGTACACGTTTCATGATTTGACTGCAAATGTTCTCAAGCTGAAAGGAGATTAACAGGTTGATTTGCTATTTAAAAAATGCATGTTACATTTATGATTACAAAGCTTTCTCATTAAATGATTTGTCCATTACCCTTGTCTGTGTGTGTCTTAGTTCTGATTGAACTTTCTGTTCTCTATGGAGAGTTTGCTGCTGCTGCAGCTTCAGTTTGCTCATCTCAGACTGCAGAGAGCTTTGCTCCTACACCACAGAATACAAACAAAGGAGAAAGACCATATAAAGAGAATACAATGTGTACATACTCAAGACATGCAATAAGTGTTTATTTAATATGGGTGCTATTGTATGAACGATGGATCTTCTGAGACATTTAATGGAAGAATACCTACTGCACTGCTCTGATCGGTGGAAGACCAGAATGCAGCGGTGTGCAGTTGTAGAACAAGAATATATTGAAGAGCAAAGTAACTGAAATGAAGTTTTCTTCACTAAAATTGAATTACAGCATCAATCTCGTTATTTAATGGGGGCACCTTGTATGAATCAAAATTGAACTGTTTGGGCTGACCTGTGTCTTCTGGTCCAGCCTGTGTTTGAGTAAGTCTCTCTCTGTGTTCTGCTGCTTCATCTCTCTCTGTTTCTCTCTCAGAGTTATCTCCATTTGCTCTACAGTCTGCAGGAAAATACCGATCACTCGTTTACTAAAACAAAAGGGTAAGATTATGGTCTGAATGGCACATAAGATCAAGAGTGTTCACCTTTTTGAAGGATACCACTTCTTTTTCCTTGGCAACAAACTCCTCCTGATGCTTCTCAAGCTCTTTCAGCTTTGACAGCTATGAGAAAAGGATTTACATTTAAAAACAATGATATTTTTGAAAACAATGGAACTAAATACCAGAAGCAAGGAGAGAACAAAGTTGAACCTTGTGAGCCATGTTGCTAAGCTGAGCATCCTTGTGTCTCACATCTTTTCTAAGATTGTCAACATCAGCAGCCAGTTTTATTGCCTGTTTCTCCCGAGCCAACAGATCCTTCTGCGCATTGTTAATCAGTGCTGGAAAAATTAAATAGCACTCAATTCCTTGACATGGACTTGAGTCTCACTTATATTTTAATTACTTTCATCAATTTTAATTACTTGTACCTTTACTTGTGCTTACATAAAAATGACCTGAGTATTATAAACTATGATCTAAGAATAATTTCAGTGTTGTCTGAGCGATGGCTTAAAGTCATCAAATCCAGTGAACAGACATCAAGCTATATGGTCAAATTTGGTCATATTTGGTCAAAGTAACAGTGCAGAAACAATATATGCTCATTACTTCTACCTTCTGACTTGCTGTTTTCACTCTTCAACTTATCCAGCTGTTTTTTGAGATTGCTGATCTTCTGATCTCTCTCTGCTACAGCCTGGCCATTGACCTCACTAGATCTTGCTCGCATCTCCAGCATCTACACATAGCACAGATGTTCCAACCACAATTTTAGCCAAAGCACTAGGCTTTTTTAAGACAGACTAAGGTAGCAAGAGAAAAAAATACACAAAGCAGCATTAACACTCAAAGTTCCACCTGCTCCTTTAGCTGTTGAATCTCCCCTTTTTTCTCCTGGATGTCTCTGCTTAGGTTGCACAGCTTGTGTCTGATGTCTCGGTCATTCTGGTTGCTCTGAGAGAGCTGCAACCGGAGTGCTGACACCTCCTCCCTCAGAGCTGAAATCATACACTCCTTCCTTTGAGTTTCACCCTGTGACACTAGCACGCCACTCGGTTCCTCCCTACACCTCACCCAGCTTTCTTCCTATGGACAACAAGAGTTTTATAGAAATTCAGATGTAGGTTTAGATCCCTATTGAGCAAGCCAGAGGTGACAATGGCAAATAAAACTCTATGAAACAACATGAAGAATAAACCTTGAGAAGAACAAACTACAAGACAACAAACAAGAGGAACAAACTACTCAGAGGAAAATCCATCCTCTTCTGGGTGTCTCATCTGGATAAATCATTACAGTATGCAGACATAGTAGAGTAAAACAATAGGAGCTCTGTGATAAGCATAGGACAGTCTTTATGATTTAAGACTGGTTGGACTAGTGATTGGAAGGTCGTGAGTTCAAATCCCAGCACCACCAAGCTGCTACTGCTGGGCCCTTGAGCAAGGCCCTTAACCTTCACTGCTCACTTGTATAAAAATAAGATGTATGTAAGTCGCGCTGGATAAGGGCATCTGCCAAATGATATAAATGTAAATGTATTCGAATGTAATGGTTGTAGTTTAGAATTGGTGTTATCACAGCTAGATGATGTGCCATACTTGTCATTTTGTTCTCTCTCTGCATGCTTCTCAAAAAATCAGTCTAAAAAAATCTGACTAAAACATCAATATAAGTTTTGAATATTTAATTCACCTCTGCAGGAGAACTAAATGAAAGCTTGTTTAAATGTTCCCCTGAGTCTGCTATGTTCCATGCCAGTGTCTGCCTATCAGCCTTCAGCAAGTACCACTCCAGCTCATCCCAAAATCCTCCCTCCCAGTGCAAACTTGTGTCAATCCAAAGCTCCACTTGATGCAAACATGATCTGGTTTCCAAATTCAACAATTGCCCTTAGACTTCCATTATACACTATATGCCTAAAATATGTTGTGGACACATGACCCTCACACCCATATGTGGTTCTTCACACAGTTGAACGCACACAATTGTATAGAATTACTTTGTAGGCTGTATCATTATAATTGTCAGGTGTGATTTTCAGTTGTCCAAAACTTTTGGCCATATGGTATAAAGTTTGGAATAAACTGGTTTTCCATTCCTTTCTCAGTACAGGGTTGTAACAGTGATCAGACATACATTACAGATGTGGTAGACAGAGATTAGGTTGAAAAACTTTGGAGTTATACATACCTTGTCCTGTAATAAGTCCTGCATGTTTTGACAGCTCTGGGACATGTTTGCATTTCTAAAAATGAGTCCTCTACCTACGCTGTTGGCCCAGCTTCCTATGGCAATAAAGAAAATTAGCTGTACTAATATACATTCATTTATTATCCTATGCGACTCTCACTATCACCAAATTTTAGTAATGAAAAGGAAGCTTTTACGGCAGTAGAACAGAAAAACTACCTGGTCTATGAGAGGAGCCACTATACTCTGGAACATTTGTGCCCAAACCACTGCGTTTAGCTCCTGCACTTGCAGGTCGAGGCCTGTGAGGAGGATGAGGAGTAACTGAAGAGGACCGAGCATGATGCCTTACTCCTGCTGGAGAAGCAGCAGACTGGATAGGCAGAACAGGGAGCTGAGTGAATAAGGAAAAGAAATGGAACACCATAATGACTAAATGCTAACAATATAAGAAGTGGAACAGTTTCAGTAAATGTCAGAAAACATCGACACCTTGCTGACTGATATGATCACATGGCTCAGAAGTTACAGTATGTGATATCTTGTACAGTATTTGACATTCAAAATTAACAGAAATAATCACAAAATCTTAAGAAAATAAAAAAATAATCCAATAATCCACAAAAACATTCTCCATTGTGTATTTAAACATGTCTTACTGGGTCTGCAGCATCCACTAAGAGCTTGTAGGCTGAGCCTCCATAGCCAAAGTGCATCTCATCTCCTGGTTTAAGACGCACTGCTGCATTGTGTATGCAACAGTCATTGACATAAGTGCCATGGGCAGAATTCAGGTCATTAAGAACATAGCAGCGCTCCATCTCATTCCATTCAATAGTAGCATGGTGCTCATCCACACCGCTGTTCTACAGGAGTAAAAGTATAGGACAAAATCAGAGATCCCACCCATCTTATGGACCAATTAAACTCCCCCTTCCTTCAAGAAGTTTAGCCATATTTTGCAAGTCTTTTGAGTTGACTCAATTTTAGCCATAACAATTTTATAACAATGCCACTTGTAAAACCAACTCTGTAATTCTTATCATCATTCATGAAAAAATCAAATGAGCAGCACCTGCAATTAGTGATAGGTTAAACATATGGTGATGCTGTTTTAGTGCATTGTTTTAAACTACTACTTTCCAAAGCATCAACACCTAATGGAGAGAATAACAGCAAAAAACTTCTGCCTGTAATGTCGAACCAGGTTGAAGTCACTTGTAGTTGACTCATGAACCACTCCTCCATGCACAACACGCTAGGCCCTGAGTTTACACAACAATTACTGATTATTCATATAAATGAATGTTTAGGCTCAATATCCATCTTTTTACCAATCTCAACTCTCAAATCTCTTGGCAGAGGCAACCAGATTTCAGACTTGAAAAGCTTGCCCTCACATTTATTCAACAATATGTTTGAATTCTTTTAAATATAATTTATTGGTGCCAATTTTGCACATATTTTTTAAGGCCAATTTGATTTACTTTTGCAGCTCACTGGTTTGATTGAGATCTGATTTACTGTGCATTTACTTGGCTACCTGTGTTTGAATGGGTTTTTTGTGTTCTCTGATTTCCTTCCACCTCCCAAAATGTGACAATAGGTGCACTGCCAACTCTAAATTCCCAGGACAAGCTCCAGATTCACCAAAGCCTCCACCAGGATGTGTTACTGAAGATGAATGAATAAATGAAGTTGATTTTCTTATTGTTTAAATGGAACTTTTAAATACTTATATGCAATCCATATGCAATACGTCTCCAATCTATGGCAAGGCTAACACAGAGAGAAACAACCATTCACATTCACACCTATGGGCAATTTAGAGTAGCCACTTAAACTAATCGGCATGTCTTTGGGCTGTGGGAGGAAACTGGAGCACGCGGAGGAAACAGAGGCATGAGGAGAGCATGCAAACTCCACACACAATGGCTCCAGTTGGCCGATGGTTTGAACCAGAACCTTCTTGTGGTGATGCGACAGCTCTAACCATTGCATCACTGCCCTGTATGTCATTAATTAATATATGTATGTATGTATGTATGTATGTATGCATATTCTAGTTGCTGATTGTTAGAACATTTTGTGTTATTCGCAGCATGCCTAAATAAGTCCCCAAAAGTAAATCTCACCCGGTAGTGATAATGACAGCAATGACATGCTGGTATATAGTCTGCTTGTTTTTTGTGAGATTGTGAGTTATATTGGGTTGAGTGATATCACATCAAGAAACAAAACAAATGTATGTTCAAAAATATGAAATGTCTTTTTAAAATAAGTAATAATAATGATATAAAATACTTAATAATGTTACCTGGAGGCAGAGATCTGAATCCCTGTGTTTTCCCACCGTAGTGCTCTTGGGTTGGAGTTTAAATATCCAGTTTAAGGTTTTAAGATAACCTCTCATTTTAAGCTACTCAAAAGAATTCTTCAAAATAAGCAGGAAACACACAAATAAACTTCAGCACTGATGGATTTAGGTTATTTTATATATCGCATGTATATAGTTCCTCTTGACTTACACGCATAACGAATTTGCCCTCATGTCAGAATGAAATTCCTTCGATGAAAAGTAACATTGCTTACATATCTCGACAGTCTAAGGCCTCAGGGAACCGCAGTGAAGTCAGGAGCTAAAGTGTATACGGCCGTCATAGCAACGCTGTTAGGGAAACCCCGCCCACAAAACCGTGCCTACGTCGCAATGTCACTACAGAACGCTTCTAACAGTATGCCACTGGGGGGCGTAGTCCTCTACTCTGGAATACTATTTATTATACCAAAGTGCTGTATTAGACGTAACATAACACAACTCAGGAGTGTGCCGTTCAGCAATGTTGACATCCTCTAGAGCGAATATAAGGACTCTGGAATGGGACTCCAACATGAGAACTACTTTTACATACTTATAGTATGGAAGTGCGCAGGTTTGGACCTAATGATGCAGTCCGACTTCGTCTGCATAGCCTATTGGTAATTTATCCATTATTGTTTGGACTAAGCTATTTCGAGACAAGGAGCGCTTTGTTTGAATTACAAAACAGAATATTTCATTTACAATTATCAAAATATATAGATGTATAAATGTTTTCTTTACCCATGAATGTATTGTTGTTGATTGTTTGTTTAGTTAGTTATTTTAATAAATACCTATTAATAAATAACTTTTATTAAATAACTATAATAAACATATTTTCTTAAACACAAAATGTATTTGTGTTTAAAATGATTATTATTTATTATTTTTAGACCATTCGAAAGCTAATCCTTTGTGCAATGGTGGTACAATAATCCTATGTGTCAAAATATTTAAAATGTAGAAAAATCATAAAATAGCATAATATTTTCCAATTTAAAAGGAAATTTTTAATAAATAATTCTAGAAGGACTATTTTTCAGAAATATGCAGTTGGTATTTATAGATTAGACTGTTATTGTCACGCATGCACCTGCCTCCTGTACTAGAGACTCCGTTTCCCATGAACACTTGCGGCCAGACAACATGGATGCGCCCGTGGTCTCAGACACAGAGTACAACTCCCATGAGCAAAACACTCACCGACGTCATAGCAGACAACACTGCGCTCTGAATGTCCGGACTTTTAATTGGATGCCGCATTAATTGGATAACACACACACACACACACACACACACACACACACACACACACACTCAGTGGATTCTCACATAAACGATTCATAGGTTCAAAGTTTCTCAGCCAAGCAATAGTCTAGCGCCACCGTGTGTCTGCTATTGCTAAGCCGTTTATATCTCGTCGCTTTGACTGTGTTTGTTTCTGTTTTTCTGAGTTATTTGCCTTTCTTAGTCTTGACTGTTCACCTGATCGATTGACCAACGCCTGTTTTCCTTCCTGCTGTTTCTGTACCTCTGCCTGATTGTTTTTTATTAAAATAACTGAACCGCATCTGCATTCTCCAGTGTTTGCCAACTCATGACAATTATAGTCTACTGAAAAACATTTAAAATATAATAAAATCTCAGACAAATTATTCCTGTATTTAATAATAGACCAGATAATCATTTCAATATTGTGAGATTTTTTTGCAGAAAACTTAAGACATTTACATTCTGAGAAATACTCAGCTTTGTGGACCAACCTGAGTGAAAGTGAGAGAAAGAAAGTGTATTTTGATTACATGTAGTTGAGATTTCTTTTGTAATGGCTCACTAACCCTTTAATTGAAATTATATGTGGTCTTGCTTGATTTCTGATCTTTACAAATTGTCATTAGCAGTTGGGAAAAATACTAAAGAAAGAAGACAAGCAATGCAAATAATCTTTTTTTATTGATTAGATATTTGCTCATATATATGCTCATAAGCACAACAGTTTAATTTGCCATCATTACCTGGAAAGGAAAAAGAATCAATTACTGTGTGACCTTAAGCACCGAGATAAGCATCAGGTACTCTTTTCAGTAACTACACAGTGTTGCTAAGTAAAAATATTAACACAGATCTAACAGTGTATACAGTGTTAGTAAGTGTACAGATGACTGATTTATAAAATATGACTGTGTAAGATGTTGAACCCACATTGTTGATCCAGGGGATGTAGGCAGAAACACGGGTGAAAACGGAGGGCTTCTTGTAGTAGTTGCAGCCCATACTGGAGCCAAAGCTTACCACACCATAAACTATCCAGGCACCATCGGATCTCTGACAGTTCAGAGGTCCACCAGAGTCACCCTGTACAAGATCATTACAAGCATGTCTGTACAAGCAGTTATAGAATAGCATGTTATACTCTTAGTAAAAGGATTCTTCAAAACTTTGTATACTTTGTATAATTAATGGTTTATCTCAGAGGGTTCTAGTTTTGAACCCTTTCTAATACATACAATGTTAAGGGTTCCTCAGAGACACTGAAAAATACTTGCAGACTGTTTTTTAATATATGGTAGACTTTATTTGTCTTAGACTTTCTCTGTTATTCCAATAGCTATCTTACACTTGTTTCAGTGTAACAGATTGCTCATACAAGTTTATCAAGTTTATTACTGTCAGTTCTTTCAGCATGTCTTTGAAATAAGACGTGTTAATTAATCTAAAGGTGAATAATTGACCTGTATATAGCTAATGCATTGCATGTGTCAGCATGGTAATTGTACTCACAGCATTTACGCATATGTCAAATCAATATGTTTAAATGGATTACACTTTTACATTACATTTACAGAATTTAGCCTCATCCAGAGCAACTTTTTGAAGTGTTTTCTCATCTTGATGCACATCCTATTATATCTTGATGGGTGATAGGTCAAGTCAAGCCATTCTTGAGGCTCGAAGGCACATTGGTATAGAGCAGGGTGTGTCCCTGTTTGTGTATAGGAATGTCAGAGGTATAATACAGCATTGCAGAAAGGGAACACAAAATAATGCACTTACATTACAGCTGGAAAGCTGACCATCTCCTCCAGCACACACCATTTTGTCAGTGACCAGAGTGCTCCACCAGTCAGGCTGACTGCAGATAGCATGGCTGACTACGGGGAGCAGAGCCTGCTGCAGGATATCAGCAAGAGGGCCTCCAGCTGGAAAAAGACAGAGAGCAAGAAACAGACAAACATATAACTTAAGATTGTTTAAGAACATGTAATGATTTGGGTTTATTGTTGACTCCTGAAAGAGCTAAGGATTAGCCATGTCAAAAAACACTATTTGAAATTCTGTTATTATATATATCCTTCGGCTACTCCCGTTAGGGGTCGCCACAGCGGAGGCATTTGTGTCCGCATGTCTGATTTGGCTAAGTTTTTACGCCGGATGCCCTTCCTGACACAACCCTCCCGTTTATCCGGGCTTGGGATCGGCGCTCAGAAATACACTAAACTGTGCACTCCCTTGTGGCTGGGTTGGCTTCCCTGCCTGGGACTCGAACCTGGGCCGCAGCAGTGGGAGCCCCAAATCCTAGCCACTAGACCACTATATGAAATTCTCTAATAATGAATAATTGTTGCATAGTTCTACTCACTCCAAAGACGGCCCCAGCCAGTGACATAACAGGGAGTGACCCCGGGTAGCACCAGTCCATTGTCAGGCAAACAGGCAGGCATGACGGTTTTGGAAAGCTGTACACGGCTCTGCAGTTTGATCAAGGCAATGTCATTCCTGAAAAATGAGAAGACATAAATGACCATAGAAAAGAAGACAAGATAAAGATACCGTATCGAGATAAAGATACCTTAACATAACATTAAAATGTCAAAGAAATACTGTCAAATTTAAATACTGAAGAAGCTGGGGCTTACTAAAACTATATTTAAGACACTAACCTGATTCTCTGGGAGTCCCACTGCTCATGGACAAAGATCCTCTCAACACCCAGTGCAATGGAGCCTATCTCATTGACAGTGTTCAGGCTGTGCTTGCCCAGATACACCCTGTAGGTTTGACTGCTACTGGACCACATACATCAAGTTTAGTGGATCAGCTTTCATACTGAATTCATTTATCATCTATCAATATATTTATCATGTATTTTGAGACACTGTATCAGCACTGTTATAAAACCATTCACCGATGAAATGAAAGTAAAGAAAAGAGGCCTCTTACCCGATGCAGTGAGCTGCAGTCAGAACCCACTGGTCGGCGATCAGAGTTCCTCCACAGGTGTGGTAGTAGTTGGAACCGCTCCTGTACTGGAAGGAGGCCTGCAAAATAAAGAAAGAATTATCAAACATGAGAAATTTACTGGTTATCCTGGACAGTCCACAAAAATATGTAAGAAGATTTCTAATCTAAAAGTTCTAAAATATACAACGCACACTTAAATGTAATGAAACATTAACAAAAATGTGCACAGTACCTGCCAGGGAAAGCTGTTGGCTTTAACATTATCACCTCCAACCACCCTGTTTACAACGGGTGGGACGGTGGGTCGCCCACATCCGTAGGCTGTTTAAAACACACATACATGATGTATATGTATACTGATGTATATACTCATAAAAAGAAACTGAAATGCTTTTATGTTTTAAGTGCAGAGTAGGGTGGTGGGAAATGTATTAATGTACTAATTATGCACTAATTCATGTAATAATTTATATTATAACAGTGCTGTTGAATTCTCAAATATGATTAATGTTGATTCATTTTCTATTACAGTAGCTCTGACAATAGTGGTAGCTGAGTACAGGTCTATATTACTGCCTTCACTCTAAAGTGTTGCAGGGATTTTGTCTTATTACTTCAAGAAAGAAAAAAAGAGAAGGTGACGAGAGAAACCTAGTTATAGCTGCTATAATCTACAAGATAACAGAATCTAATATGTTTCATGGATGTTATTGTAACTACATAACTTATTGAAAAAAATAATAAAAGTATGCTGCGTCATTCCATAAAGACGTGGTAAAACATCACGCCACCCTGTCATGTTGTATTCCTTACTTTATTCATCTCTCCTCAATTGCTCACACATACATATACTACTTTTTCTTTCTTTTAAAATAACTTAAATCTTAAATGTTTTATAAATAATAAAGAACATCAGCTAGAAAGCAATCCATTTCTTACCACCAACAATGAACAAAGCCAAGATCAAGAGCTTCATGCTGAATGTACAGTAGCTGCTGCTTTACACTTTATATACTTATAACACAATCCTTAGAAATTTAATTCCACCTACCTTGTTGCTTCTGCCCATGAAGACTGTTTAATTTAGTAGATAACTGTCTTAAAATACTTGCACTATCGTTATCTGTACGCTTGTTCTGTGAATTTCACAGCTGACATTAAATAACCTTACATGACTCAAATCCATTTGGTACAACAAAATTTCCATGATCGAAAAAGATGTGTGCGTATTTTTATTAAAAATACATACATGCATATATTGTTTTAATTAATGTTGGTCCACATATATGAGTTAAATGCATCAGTGAGGTGGATTCGGTGAACATCTGAAGATGTGAGAATTCTGCACCCTAACAGATGTTAGCTGGGAGCCATTTTCTGATTAGATATGTCAGATCAAGGTGAATCCTGCCAAGTTATTTTTATTTGATTTTCCAGGGAATTTTCCCAGCAGTTCATTTTCCACACTGTCCCAAAGTATATAAACCCCAGGTAGAAGCTGAAAAGAGTGGAAGACGCAAACATGATGAAATTTGTGGTCCTAGCTGTTCTGGTTGTTGGAGGTAAGAATCCTTCTGCTGTTTCTGAGCTGTACACAGGCCTGTCTGTCCTCAGATATGTATACTGTACTGTTACAATAGACAATGTAACATGTCTCGGTGCTCTTTTATAAAATGTGATTTTTAATGTGTATTTGTCATCCTCAGCTTATGGGTGTGGCCTGCCCACCTTTCCTCCCATTGTAAAGAGGGTTGTGGGTGGTGAGGATGTCCGTCCCCACAGCTGGCCCTGGCAGGTGAACTGCATATTAATATTGCCTACAGTCTACACTACTTTATATAGCAAAATTAGTTTACATTCTGATGATATTTTTCATGCTATAGTACATTTAATACACCCTTCTTTGTTTCTACAGATCTCCCTCCAGTATACCAGTGGTGGTAACTGGTACCACACCTGTGGAGGAACTCTGATCTCTGACCAGTGGGTTCTGACTGCTGCTCACTGCATCAGGTAAGCATAGTGTCAGACCTCAATTAAACATGTTGTTCACTGTTAAACATTCTGGTAATATGAAACGCTAAGATGGAGATAAGTGGAGTCAGGGGCTCCTGAGTGGTGCAACAGAAAATCGTTTGCTGTCTTGTTTGATTGAGTCCTGACAATTTCACAACCATCCATGGCAGCTAAATTGATGGACGGTCTACATTTTCTCCCTTGTCAATCACTGCAGCACTAGTTAATTGTAGGTGTTAGTTATTTCTTCAATGTGTGTTATGTTGCCTTGTGACACAGCATGAGCAGCATTTTGAAAAGATACAGTTGGCTGATCTGTGTCACTGAGGAAGCATGTGTTAGCCTCCACCCTCCCCGGTTGGTAGCTATCATAAAAGAGAAAGAGAGAGAGAGAGAGAGAGAGAGAGAGAGAGAGAGAGAGACAGACAGACAGACAGACTGACAGACAGAGGGCTGACTGGTGGGTGGGAATTGACAGGTGACTGAATGGGGGGAGAATTCATTTTTAAAAATAATATCTGGAGTTTTAACATAGATAGTCTCGGATTTCATGACTCAGGTGTATCTTTTATGGTCCTGCAGCAAGACAAGAACTTACAGAGTTTACCTTGGCAAACACAACCTGAAGCTGGACGAGGATGGCTCTCTGGCAATCCCAGCTGGCAAGATCATTGTCCACGAGAAGTGGAATTCTCTGCTTATCCGGTAATAAAAATTAATACGATAACAAAAATATTTGTAAATTATAAGTAACGCTGACATATGATATAAATAAATATTTGTTAAATATAAAGGTAAATATATACTGACTTTATTGCTGATATTGTATTTACTATAAAAGCTGATGGAATTACATTTGTTACCAGGATATCCTAAAGATTATTTTATGGTCAACATAGTGTTGCAAAACCAGTCGTTTAATTTTACAAAAAATCCTGGAATTATATTAACATTGACACCTGTTCCAAATTGACACCTGTCTTATCTCATGTGTGCAACAGTAATGATATTGCCCTGGTGAAGCTGGAGACTCCTGTGACAGTTAGTGATATCGTCACACCTGCATGTCTTCCTGAGGATGGTTACATCTTGCCCCATGACGCTCCCTGCTATGTCACTGGCTGGGGACGCATGAAGAGTGAGCTTCCTGAGCTTCCCATTAAGCTAAACAATGTTACATTAGAAAGAACTTCAGTTTAAAAACAAACAAAAATCATGTTGAATTTTCTTTACACTAACTATACTAATCTGCCCCTGTCCTAGATAGATTTACTTTGGCAGGAGCTGAGATAATGGCATTCTGTATCTCCAAACATTTAGAAAACTGGTTATATCTTTTTTCCCTCTTTCTCTAGCTGGAGGCCCCATTGCAGATATCCTGCAGCAGGCTCTGCTCCCTGTGGTTGACTTTGCTACCTGCTCTAAACCTGACTGGTGGGGAACTCAAGTTAAGGACACCATGGTCTGTGCTGGAGGAGACGGCATTGTGTCTGGCTGCAATGTAAGCGATGTCTGTGAAATGCTATAAAAAAAGCTAAAGCTATTGAATACTGTTGGGCTTGGACTGGAGGTTATATTCATGTCACATTATAAAGTGAATCTGTTATTTAGATCAACTATGAGTTCTAAGGCCCTGGCACTCAAAGGAAAGAGACTCTGTGTGTTAGTTTAGCTTTTAAATGTTTTGAGAAAGTCTGATTAATTTACCTTTGTGTCATGTGATTTAGGGTGATTCTGGTGGCCCACTGAACTGCCAGAATGCTGATGGTGCCTGGGAAGTACATGGTATTGTGAGCTTTGGCTCTGGTCTGAGCTGCAATTACCCCAAGAAACCCACTGTCTTCACAAAAGTCAGCTCCTACATCAGCTGGATGAGCACTGTAAGTTTAGTAATGTCCTGCTGATGAAGCCTTGTGCTAGTGTTAGAAAGTCATATCAAACAGAACTCTGTCTGAACAAACTATTCATACATTCTTCTCTGTTTACAGACCATGGCCAGCAATTAAGGACAGCTTGGATGACAAGTCTTTCTCTACATTGCAAACAATAAAACATCTGTTTGAAAGTGATTCACTGGTTGTATATTTATTTCCTGTCCAGCCTTCCTGTTTAGATTAGTAGCTGTCATGTGTGATAAGGGAACACTAGTTGGTGGGTGGGTGGGTGGGTCGGTCACCAACCTAGAAGAACATGAGATTAAAAAAGGCAGCCCTACAGCATGACTCCAGTGAAAAACAAACACAAATAAGTTATCCAACATTTCGTCAGTTGTTATGATTTCAAATATGTAGTATGTAGTATAGAATAAGTTCAGTGAAAAAGAAAAAAAACATGATTCAAGAGTGCTGTTTTATTTAATTTCTCACAAAGCATCGGCCTCATGAAAATAAAATGATCTGAAGAAGCAAAGTAGATTGATGTTGTATATTCTTGAGGTCGTTATACACACTCCTGCCTAAATGCAATACCCAAATAGAACAGTTCATATGATAATAGGTGCATCACAGTTTTTAACTTGTGAGAAACCTGTACAAATTCGAATGGGCAAAGACAATGTGGTTCAATTTCATTCGATTTCATGTGAGTTGTAAAAAAAGGTATGAATCCCAACCTTGCCTGCAGCAATAACCTTAACTTTGTTATGAAATTAGAAAGTGTAAGACCATGATTGTTGCTGCCTATTTATTCTGTAGACAAAACTTTGGGACACAGCTGTTACATTCAAAGTCAAGTCTAATGCATAAGAGACACAGATGTAGCTTAATAAACAGAGATTTAGTGCAGGACTATGCATGAAGTGTATCTGATGAAAGGAATATGAATAAAATATAATATAAAATAATAAAAAATAAAGCATTTAAATATTTCAAATAGCTTCTATTAAAAGTGCCCATGTGCAGGTTTTCAATATGCAGAGGGGACACAGAATTAATATTCCATAATATGGTATATAATCCAAAAGCACCAAAACCAGTACAAATGATGCAACTGCAGAAGGGAGCAATGTGTATGACAGTGTAAAAGAATATATCTCAGAAGTTATGATTTTTTCTTTAATAATGATGTCAGCTGGTTATACTGAATGTTGCTACCCATCTCTCTTTCCTATCATTTTATTTATTGCGCTGCAACTGTAATATATCTTGGTTCCATGTTGCCAAAATAACTTTTCTCCCACTCGCTCATGAGGTCAAAGTAGAGGGGGCGGTCACAGAAAGTGCAGGAGGCTGTTGCAGGGGCATTGAGTGGGAGTCCAACTTCCTGCCAAACATCCACCAATTTCTCTGTCAAAAAAAGTGTGAAAAATCATTAAATAAATAATTAACGTCAACAAAAAAAAATTTTTTTGCAATCATTTCAACAAGTGTCAGCTGATTGATTTAGTAACTAATTTGTTTCATGACTAACTGTCACACTTACCCGCAAAGTAGTCCATCATGATGGGGTTGTGGAAAGGGGATGGTGCCAAACGCAGCAGCTCTTCACCACGCGGCACAGTCGGGTAGTTTATGGCCTGTACATAGATGTTGTGTCTCTCCAGCAGAATGTCACAAACCTTGGAGTTTTTCTCTGCATTTCCAACCTGTGATTAATACAGATTTATTTTAAGCATAATTTCATGCTATATCATTTGACCATGTCTATATCATTTGTTCTTTTAATGCAATTCAATGAAAAATGTTCTTTTTATAGCACATTTACCAACAGATAATCACAAAGCAGATTTACAGAAATGCTTATGTAGATTTAGATCTTTAATGAGCAAGCCAGAGGAAACAGTAGTGAGAAAAACTCCCTGAGACAACATGAAACCTTGAGAGGAACCAGACCTTACACAACCCAAACACACACACGTATGTGCAGTTTAGTGTTGCTGCCTTCCTGCTTATATCTTGAGCTTATCCGTGTGGAGTTTCACATGTTCTCCCTATGTCCACATTCTCCCTATGTCCACTACCAGGGTAAGTGGACTGGCTGCACTAATTTGCCCCTATGTATCCAGAGTGTTTTCCTGCCTCATGCCTATTGTTCCTGGGACAAGCAGTGGATCCAACCTAGCCCTGACCAAGACAAAGCAGTTACCAAAGATCAAAGAATGAGTGAATGATGACAAACATACAGTATTACATCAGAGCAAGTCAGGTATGCATGATGCACAGGCCTGGGACAAACTATTCATTTTTGATCTATAGGCCTATTCCACATCAGTGAATCCTCTGGGCCCCCAACAGACCTGGGCCTGTGACTGAACGGATGTATCAGAGGCTCTTAGAGTCATTTTTTGAGGCTTTTTTCCATGCATAATTTCCTTGCTTCCAACCAACATGATTCATCTAATTTGCTGTTTATCAAGCCTGATATAGGTTACAGTAAGTGTGCTCTACAAAAATTTAAATGTGAGTGGGAATGTGGATCTAAGAATCTCCAAACTAAAAACAACAACTCATGATACGTTTCTGTCCTAACTTAAATGTGGCAGTAATGTCTACTGTTACAGTCTTTGTAGTTCAGATACAGTGACACTAACCCGTATTGGAATAATGTGGCTTGGACAATTGATGACAGGCAGACCTGCATCCAACAAAAGCTGCCTCATGTGTTTGACATTCCTCTGGTGAGCTCGGCGCAGAGCCTGACCCTCTGAGCTCATCAGAACCCGTACAGACTCCAGAGCTCCAGCCAGCACCATGGGAGGCAGTGATGTGGTGAAGATGAAGCCTGCTGCATAGGATCGCACTGTGTCCACCAACGCAGCAGTGCTGGCTATGTAGCCCCCTACACAGCCAAATGCCTTACCTGCACTCATGCAAGAAGTCAAAACGAAAATGTAATGGAATTTACTTTTCAAATTCAAAACAAATGTTGAAATTTAAATATTAAGCCTTTCTTACCCAGTGTACCAGAGACAATATCGATCTTGTGCATGATGCCATCTCTCTCACCAACCCCTGCTCCATGTGGTCCATACAGGCCTACTGCATGAACCTCATCCACAAATGTGAGAGCGCCATATTTGTGGGCAACGTCACACAGCTCCTCCAGGGGGCAGATAGCTCCTACGGTTTAAACAAAAAAGTGTGTTCAACTGAATGGATAAACTAGATGTTCATTTAAAAGCAAGTCTGGTCTTGAGACGTTTTCTTTATTGAAGCACTGGCATTTGAACTTAGACATGTCCTGGTATTAAGCATTGATCTCGGAAAAATATAGTCTTGGTTTTGACTGAGAGTTTGTAAAAACAATGTTCAAATTGGGAGGTTGATCTACTGGTAACAGAAATATTTACCTAATTACCAGCTATATTTCTCACTACTGCAGCTTGCAGTTTTTTACAGTATAAAATATTCACTCACCATCCATAGAGTGTACTGTCTCAAATGCCACAATCTTAGGTGTCCTTGGATCAGAGCGACTGAGCAGCTCTTCCAGATGTCTTGCATCATTGTGACGAAAGATGAAACGTTTGGCTCCGCTGTTCCTGATGCCCTGAATCATGGAGGCATGGTTCCCCATGTCTGAATAGATCTCACAGCCTAAACAGATATGTGTTAGATAACCGAGGTGTGGTTAGTTGGAAATAAGGGAATGGATGGTTCTTTGGGCTTTAATTATAGTTGCAGCACAGAACAAAATGCAAACTGTTCATTTATGGTAATGAAAGTCTGTGAGAGACTCTAGCTTTATCTGATGTCTCAATGATTACCTGGAAGCATTTTTGCCATAGTGAAGAGGGTGGAATCATTGGCCACAAAGCATGAGGAGAAGACAAGAGCTGCATCTTTTTGGTGAAGAAGAGCCAGTTCTTTCTCAAGAGCCACATGGTAATAACTTGTCCCAGAGATATTCCTGGTGCCACCTGCTCCTGCACCATGTTTTTCCAAAACGTCCCTGAAATTTAGGTTATATATGCACATTGTTTACATGTATATTTGCATAATAAATTAGCTCAATATCTGTGTGAAACTGATCAGCTACCTAATAAACATGCCCTTGGAATTCATTACTATGAATTACTCTGCTTTAAGATTCTTATCATGAATTTCTTTTAGGAGCTGACCATATTGCTTTAATGACACGTGGGTGGCGACTCATGCCCAAGTAGTCATTGCTGCACCAAACAGACACCTGTGAGCCAGAGCGTCCTGGAACAGAGTAATCCTCAGCAAAGGGATAAACATCTGCAAACCGATTCACTGTCTTAAAGACACGGTAGGTGTGGTCATTCCTCTTCTCAATGATCTTCTGGGTGAAGAAGTCATCATAGTCAAAACTGGATCCAACTGAGCATGAATAAAAAGGAAATGAATTTCTTTGCAAACTAACAACAGCACAAATCAACATATTTATGGCATTAAATTTTTGTTTGAACAAACTATGATATGCACTAACCAATGTTGTCCTTGAGAAGGTGGGATGGGAAAGATGACTGAAGGCCCTGTAAGCCACTAAACACAGAGCTGACTGTTTCTACAGAGATGGGAGAAGCATGAGATTAGCAAATTCAAATATAAAATACAGTATAGTTATTAAACATAATGCAAATTAAGTATGTTATTATTATACTACATCTTTGTGTTTCAATATATCATATTCAGTAAAGTGCAGACTGAAATCATCACAGTGTAAAAGCAGCAGTTTTACCTGACGTGTCCTCTTCTGGGATAGGAGGCAGCGCTGAGTGGACATCCTCCTGGACTTGAGGGCTGGCTTTAACTAGTCCAATCTTAGAGAAGACAAAGGGACAGGCCTTGCTCATGGACACAGCAACCTGAGCAGCAGATACAGCCAAGGAGCGCTTGGCTTCCTTATGTGGCAGCAGGCCTGTACAGAAAAATACTTTAGACATAACTGAACTATAGATTTGTATGTAAAATATGTAAAGTACACCTAAAATGATTTTTTTTCATAGAAATGAGGTTAGAGGTCTTTAGCTTCAAAGAAAAATAGAAAAGTCAAAGTAATTGTCTAAAGGTAAACACTTTTAACAATAATAAAAGGTATTATTATTACTATTATTATTATTATTATTATTAATAGTAGTAGTAGCAGTCACAGTAGTAGACGTAAATTCTCTAATCTTTCTCTATATTTAAATCTTTAAGCGTTCATCAGCACTATCATAAAGGGTAAAGTAAAGCGTTTTAATGTTTTACAGCAAATTTGAATTAAGTTTTAACAAAAACAATAATAGTAAATAAGTAATAAATATTAGTTATTTGTCATATTTAGCTGTTGTTTTAGTTAGCCTATTGGTAGCCGTAAATTAGATGTAGCCTATACAGCTAAACGGAAAACATTTCAGTCAGCTGAACAGTTTGGCTTGCTGGGAGCTCGGTCCCAGACTCCGCCCTTATTTTCTACAGTTTAAAACATGTTATTACAAAATAAAATGTTTGTTAAGTTTTCAAAAAGTTTTCTAATATTACCAAATTAAGTAAGCAGGATGACATAATGTTTCTCCAACCAAGCAGCTGAGCATACATGCAGAGATCAGACATAAGGTTCCGGGAATTAGCTAGCACTGTGCGCGCGACCTATGTGCCGCTTTGTCGCGTTGCTTGTTGTTGCGCGCGCCCGAGTAAATAGCGCGCATTGTGTCTTAATTGATTCTCTTATAGGCCCTATAATAATGTTTTCATAATGAATGAGTGAAGATGAAGGAAAGATCATTTAGGAAACTAAGAACCATGAACTATCAAATAAATAGTGCAGTGGTAGTAGTAGCAGGCTACATGTGCCAGTGTACATGTTAGTGTACATGTCAGTTACTCTTTGAATAACAGCAGTCTACCTTTTTCATCCTGACTCTGAGTGGACTGCACGGTGATCCGGCGGGCAATGACGGGGCATCGGTCAGCCATGCCCAAAAATCCCCCCATATGTCTCAGCGCCGGACCCGGAGCGGACTTTAGGAATGGACAACGATGCAGAAAGGCAGACATGACTTCACCAGCTGACGGAAGAAGAATGAGGAGAGACTGTTAGTCATTTATTTAGCCACAAAAACGATTGTAATTCCTTTTACTTTTCTGTAGCAGCAATAAAATGCTTCTAATATGGTACCCTTGAAGGACCTTATTTGGTAACTTAATGTCTAAGCATGTATACCCTTCAATGCCATAGAATAAAAGTTTATAACAATTTTTCATTTTTAATTTAAAAAGAATTATATGTTATTTGTCTATTCGTTTGGCTTAAAGACGTTAAGACAATATAAATATATTATGTTATAAATAGGCTATATTATTTACAATGCACTGAACATCTAGTAGTACGTTTTAAATTAAAATACAAATTAAATATAAAATTCATGGCTCAATAAATTGGTATTTTTAAATCTAAAATGTTCCAAGTGACTTAGAAGCCTACTTTAATTCCAGAATTAATTTTTTTTTAGATTATAAGAAAAACAAACGAACAAACGAACAAACAGCAGGCCTATTAATAGGCGACACACCGCTGAAAGTGAACATTTGTGTTAATGTCCACCACCCATGGCCTTAAAAAAGAGGCACACTTTCCATGTAATGCTGTTACATGAAGTAATGCTGAGGCTTTTTCTGATTGTGCCTGTCGCTGCGGGTGTGGTGTGTAAGCGCCCATTTATCAGCCTCACACACGCTCGCGCGCTCCTTCACTCCCTGTGCTGAACAGTGTCAGATAGACGTCACAGCGCCGATAACTAGTAAGCCACGTCCTTTAATTATCAACCCTGAATAAAGAAGGAATAATTTGAATTTTAAACAAACATTAGGCCTATAGCTAACAATTTAGTGGTGCATCAGGCTAACTCATACTGATAGGCTTTCCCATCATAATTTCAGCTAGATACCTTAGTTAAAATACATGGCCATAGACATCGCAAAAATAAAAATTAGTGGAAATGATACAAGGTAACTTATTTCTAAGAAAGATAAGGTAGGAAAAAACATTAGTAGGCTATGAAATACTAAAGTTATGTAGATACTTAAACATTATTCAGTAGAACAATACAACATAAATAAAATATAGCTTTTACATTTGCTGCTGCTTTGTCTATGAATGGTTAAATCCTCTCAATTTAACAACTTCACCGAGTATTTATTTCAGTGCATTGAAAAAAGACGAAAAGATAACTCCTGTGTTATCGAGCATCACTGTTTGGTTTTATGTCATCATCTATCAAGTTGCCACATCAGATAAGAAACATAAACATAAGAGCACTGAGTAGCTTATTTTCTTGCCTGTATTACTAATACTTGTATTAATATCAACAGCAGAATAAGAAGAACAACAATAATAATACCTATTATTATCATCTTAAAAATGTGAAAATATAAAATATATATTTGTTGTAAGTACATTGCATATTCTGTATTTATAGGCATACAGTTCATTTCTAAAAATATGCAATATGTTATGTGTTTTATATAAATTTTGCCTATACTGCATGTAGGCTGCATATTTAGAGATAGTAAAAAAAATTATACTTAAATATGTCTTTCATTTATTGTGTTTTTTTAAAAGGAAACTTTAGGTACTCTATTCTCCCCAAAGCCTATACAACCAGTAATAATTTTTATAGAAATGTGCGCACTGTGCAATATCAAGACAGTGTATAGTCTCCTACCTGTTGACCTGCACTGAGGACGAACGTCTGAACATGAGCAAATGCGGCGGCTCAGTAGACCAAGTGTGTAAGAGACTGAGCGCAATTAGCGCAGTTTCTGGGTCCGCCCTCTCAACAACATAGCCATCAACCCGGCCAACACTTTAGCTACTACACAGAAGCGTAGTGTAGGGTGGGGAGGTGTTTGGGTCGCTACACAAAAGAGAGACTTAAAGGCAATTTTATGACAGTTACAAATGTTTATTCAGATGGCTAACACAGCACGCGTACAGCAACTGATTATGTACGTGTCCACTGGCAGGTTTTACGCAGTAATTGCGCTTCACTGATGTCCATAAAGGGTTAACGGTCAAAATTACGATTCCTCCTCTAATTTGTTTAATCACGTTTTGAATTTTCCCATTTCTGTTTGAAAGCTATTAGCAATCTAACTATTTTTTTCCCCCTCTGAACATAGGAATATAAAGGTGGCAGCTGGTTTAGTGCTGGAGGAGAAAGAAATGGTACGTCTCTTTTTGTGTTATTCCAACTTATTACTGGCATGTTACTTTAACAATTTTCACTGGAACTGCTATAAAGGCATTTTATTTCCTAGGCTATTAATATTATTAATATGGAAAGATTGGGTGACAGATAGTGATTTATTAATTCGTCCTCAGTATCCTGGTCAGGGCCGCAGTGGGTATATAGGTAAAACACTGGGCACAAGGCAAATTTACACTGATGGGACATCACAGGGCAGCATGAACAGGAGGAAAGTGGAGAACCCAGAGGAAACCCACACAAACACCATGTGAAACTCCACGTAAGCAGTGATTTTATTTATCATATTTCCTCAAGCCTGAAATTGATTTTAGCTACACCATACCAGTGTCTCTACCCCTTACCTTAACTTCACTCTTTCCCTCTGCTCCTTATCTTTACCCAACCTTTATCTTACACTTTTTCTCTATTTTTTACTTTTACCTCATACTTTCTCTCCGCCCCTTACCTTTACCTCCCACTTCCTCTATTACTTCATACCTTTACCTCAAATCATAACCCTACTTTTAAACCCTACTTTACCCCTAACCCTAACTTTTATCACTACAATTACCTTTAGCTCACACTTTACCTCTATATGAATGGGAAGTACATCTGAAATAAATTGGGAAATGTTATGGGTGTGAGGGCCTGAATGTGTACACCAATAGTCATTTAGGTCCTAAGTGGTTTTTCCTGGTGTTAGATCAATAGATGAAAAAAACATGGATAACCATAACCCACTCTATGTCCATAAAAAGAACATTTAGAAAGGAAAGAGGAGCCAGAGAACTCTCAGTTTGTGAGATGAAAAGCAAGAGAGAAGTCAGTTCCCTTCTGCATAGCACTGAGGTTAGTCAAATACTCATAATGTACATGTAGTAATGTATGAATTTTATCTTGCATGTCTTGGTTTGCAGTGTGGGGGTAGTTAGAGGGGCTCTACTTGTCAACTGCAACCACAATTCATGCTGAAAGTATTCTAGCCTATGTAGGCTATGTTAGGCTTACACTGACATTTAATGTAGAATAAATATATTTTACTTCTCTCAATTACAGTTGAACAAGATGCAGACATGGCACATAGTTGCCACTTGGTTTTATTGAATTTTTCATGTTTATACAATATTTTAACCACCTGCCATTAAAAATAGACTTCATGTAAATATTTTTTTGAAAAGCTAATAAAAGGAGCTTCTATATTTCTGTTGAAATAAAAAAGAAATAAAAATACACATCCTAATCTCAAATACAACGTTAAATAGTTATATACATTATGTAATCTGTACCACTACCCTCTCTCATGACTTCTACTTGTGTGCTTAAATCGACACATCACAGAAGGACAAGTGCGCATAACTGTTAGGTGCTTTTTACAACTAGTAGAGTTATCACATCATTGTAAGTTAATTAATAAAATTACACCAAAATATATTACAAATCATACAGTTAACTTTAAAATATGACAAAAATCATATGAAGACGCTAAATTCTTTTACCATAAAACAATAAAAGCCAGTCATAACTTCAACATTCTGTCGCATTCAGGGATAGTATTAAATGAAACCTGACTGCATTAATACATACATTCAAAAACATTATCAAGTCAGTAAAATCCCCAACTCAGACTTTGATGAGCTGGTAGAAGTAACAGTCACAGCATTAAGCCTTGTAGTTTCCTCCAGCAGCACTAGGGGGCATTGTGGCATTAGATCCAGCTTGCGCATCTACAAAGCCCATCCTCTGCCTCCTCTTCCTCTGCTCTGTCATCTGCACAAAAACACACCATCACTAACAGCAAACACAGGTATCTCACAGAACATAATCCACTCATTTAATTATTTTGCAACAGTGGTCGCAATTGCAACAGCACCAACTAAGCTTCGGGGTAAATAAGGGCAAATGAATAAGGGCTCAAAAGTGAACTCTACTATAAGCACTGATATCAATATAGACAAAAGCTATAATGGTAGCAAAAAAAAAAAATACAAAATCAGAAAGCAAACTGTAATAGATAAATGAGTTTTCCGTAGATGGGCCAGAAACTAACCATCATATCTTTTCAAACTTTTCCATGTGCAACTTTACAGAGCAAATATTTTGTTTTCGCAGCATTTGAGGTGAACACTAATGGTGCCATTCAGTCGTTCTTCCACTCAGTGGATGTAACTGCAGTAACTTCCACCCACAGTGACATCACATGAATACAATGAAACAATGTAATAAAGGAAAATAAGTTTATTGTGTATTGAGTCTTACTGAGAACCTCTGTACCTGATTTATATATTTTTTGGGCGAGCTGATGTCAATTATTGTGTCAAATGTCAAGCTTTTGTTGTTAGGATATTCATAGAGCTTAATGACATTCACTCTGTTATCAACGTGTAAAGCTATTTTGTAGTGCAGGCATTCATGTGCTACGGAACTAGCGAGGCATTTGCTGTTTATCAGTGAGGTTAATGGCAGGAATCTGGAATGTATCTAGATTGAAGCGGCCATTATATATCCAGACATACGAAGTGGTTGCAGTTGCAGATTTGCATATCATAAAAGTGTTGAATATTGTCCTTGGTGAAGTTCTGCCCTTCTAGTTAGTGCTTTGTCACGGGTAAGAACTCATTTGCCTCACCTGTTCTTTCAGCTCTGTTAACTGGCCACTGAGGTTTGTAACCACTTTCATGGTGGAAGAGAGTCTGTCCTGTAGGATCCTCATCTCGTTCTGCTCCCCTTCCCCATCAGTCACGACCAGAGACATGGCCTGCATGCGTGGGAACCAATCCAGGTTCTTGTTCTTCAGAAAAATGGACATGACACTACTGCTTAAACTTGCATTTAAAAAACTAGTGTCATTTCATTCACATGTTTAATGAAAACATTTTTAGCTTACTTGAATTTTACTAATTATCATGGTATCATAGCTAAATTTGATATTATTATTATTAGCTTTTCATTATCTAATATTCATGCAACAGTGAAAAATTCACCTTTATCATATGGGCCACATAGCTCTCTGGGCCAGTGTAGTCAGTTTTATTCTTCTCTCGCACGAGTACAATGAAGTAAAGGTAGTTCCAGATGTTGTGCTCTAATTTAATGTGCTCCTCAAAAGACACAGTCTTATTGTCGAACTTGTCCCTCTCAAGACCTTTTGGCAGAAAAATGAAACCAGAAAAGTTAAAAAGTCCCAAAGATAAAGCAATTGGATGACACTTTTTTCAATGGATAAGTTTTTATCAGTAGTCTTACATTAGATTACTGACTTCGCACAAGATACATGACTCTGTGCTTCCCAGCCCTAACAAACTGTAGATGTAGGAAATACTGATCTGTCATTGTTAAGCTCTTACCGCAGATGAAGCAGGTTGTCTTCAGGATCTCCTCTTTCTTCTGCTTCTCACTACGCAGGTCAGCAAAGGTGTCAATAATCACACCAAAGATCAAGTTCAGGACAATGATGATGACAATAAAGTAGAAGAGAAGATCGTATATCACACGAGCAGGAAACAGTGCCTCCTATATAGTAAATGAAAGAAATCTTTAGTTGCTTTTTTGTACCAGCTAAGGCTAAATTAATTCCTCTGTGTAATATATTCCTTGTTGTGATATATTTATGAATGTAAGGACATTGATTTGTCTACTCACATTTTTGGAGGGTTTGCGTAGGACATCTCCCACACCCCCTCCATTTCGTAAGCCGTGATTCAGCACAGTGGTTATACACAAAAATAATGTGTCACATGCTCGCTCTGTGTTATCTTCCTCTGCAAGATAATTTAAAGTCAGAGAGTGGAGTTGAATGGAACCTTTGGGTGAGATTCTTCAAGCTTACATTACTACAAACGTTAGACTGAGTGCAGTAAGTAAAAGACTAACCCGCTGATGTAGTTATAAGTCCAGTTTCTTCATTGCAGTCTACTCCGTCTGTACTGCAACTCTGCTCAGAATCTAAATTAAGCACAATTCATTAGTAGTCAAAGATTGTCACAAAATTTCAAAACCGTTCCTTAATCAATTCCTTGACTATGTGAATACTATTAGAATTTGGGCTGATGCATTCTCCCTATAGTTTTCTCAAAGCCTATTCTATGTCTCCTCTATTGCACAATAGCTACCATTCTGGAAGGATGAAAGACAAAGCACGCTTCATCTAATACAGATACAGCCAGATGCCACATTGTTTTATTGCTCATACAGCAATAGGTCATAGGTCAACTAAACTTATAGTCCAGGGCCACTCTGCCTTCCACACAAGAGCACAGATTTAGTGGATAGCAAAAGTATTCAATGCCCAGACCAAAAAAGTAAAAATAAAGAGAGTTCTTTTTAAAAGAAGCCAAGACAAGTACACATCTGAATCCTAGGATCAGTGGCACTGTTTCAAAATTGTAGTCAAAAAACTTCTAACCAACCTGAAGAAACTGGGGCAAATCTGCCATGAAGACTGTGAAAATATTACTCCCAAAGAGTGAGCAAACCTACCTTGACTTTTTATATGAGCAAGAGATGGTTCTTCCACATTTTAGTTTGAAGGAGTTGAATACTCATGCAAACAGCATTTTTCAGGTCTTTTTTAAAAGATCTGTTGTCTATAAGGATAAACTGCATTTCCCCCTTAAAGATATTCTTGTGCTCATTTACAACTTTCACTAGCTCTATAAGCTTATTTCAAAACGAAACATACCTGCACCAATGGAAGATAAAGGATCCACCTCCATGATAAAGTCATCCCTGAGAAAAAGAAAGCCCACGATGGAGAAGAGGTAGACCAGGATGATGGCCAACACTGCAGTCAGGAGTATGGAGCGTCCGTTACGAGTCACACTCTTGATGACATTGAAAAGGGTTTCCTCACGGTAGATCAGGTCAAATAACTGGAAAGGAACTTGCATAATGTAGTCTTTCAAATCATTTACTGTAAGTATGCAAGGTTAGTATGGAAGCGAGAACATTTGACACACAAATGTTTCTGCTGTCAGAAATGAAATGTGATATTTACCATTAGGCTGTAGAAGAGTTCATGGACAAAAAGCCCTAGTGTGCATGTGAACACATAGCACAGATGGTACAGGAACTCTACATCCATCACCATGGCTTTGTAACCCATGATAAATGTACCATTATTACCCACAAAGCTCACAACATACACAATCTTGTTGAGGAGCTGGAATGGAGACAGACAGAGAACAAAGTGCAAGGTTAACAATCATAATATAGAGTCATAAGCATGTTCACGCCTGACCATCACAACATTTGTTTATTCTTCTTAGCTGTCATTTAATCGACATAGTCTGTTCAGGCTAAGACACTAAAAGTAGTATAATACTTAAATCATGTGTTGATCATAAAAACTACATGATTGACTCGATTTTATAGAGATTATGACTATAATCTCAGTATAAATACTGGTGTTTAAAAAATCCACATATTTGATTATATTGATTATATTAATAGATGAATAAAAATGTATTATATTTCTCCATAAAAATAATTGATATTTAATTTTTTACTGCACTACATTCAGAAAAGATTACCCAACTCATCGGAAAGTAGTGAAGACAAAAAAAAAATTGTGAAAGACAAATGAAAAGATCCATTTGGTCATACATCTTTCTGATGTTTCTGACTTACATTGATAGCTCCGAGCATGAAGAGAGTAGGACCAATGCCAAAGTGGTAGATGCAGCGCAGGATAATAGCCACGGTGAGAAGCTGCAGACCATAGCGCTGAGACAGCAGACCCAAAACGGATAGGCCAGAAAAGGCCCAGAACATCATGTATAGTAAAGAAGAATCAACGGAATCTGAAAGGAGACCGAGCCAAACATTAGGATACTGATATTGCAACTTTATTAGGAACACCTACTTTGCACCGACACTGTATTGACATTATTCAGGTAAACCTACATGCAGCCAAACTCTGTAGCTATACAGGTACTTACTGTATGATGATATTCGACAGCTCCCTTACCTTTAAGAGAGGCCTATAAGACCACTTTTGATCAGATTATTTGATTGGTGGATAATTAATTCAATGCAGCAGTGATACTGAGATGCCTATAAATCCCAGCCACACTGTTTCACCTGATTCACTTGTACCAGCTTCACAAAAACACTACCATGGCAGTGTCAATGCCGTGCTGAGAATTATCCAAATAATATGTGGCAACTCATGTGACTGTAAGTCCCTCTGGATAAAAGCAAGTGCCAAATGAGTAAATGCAAATTTTCATCACATGTCTGGTAGATGTACAGTGGTACTTGAAAGTTTGTGAAGCCTTAAGAATTTTCTATATTTCTGCATAAATATGACCTAGAACATCATCTGATTTTCACACGAGATTTTCACTGTTAGTATACATAGATAAAGGGAACCAAATTAAACAAATGAGACAAAAATATTATACTTGGCTATTTATTTATTGAGAAAAATGATCCAATATTACATATTCATGAGTGGCAAAACTATGTGAACCTTTGCTTTCAGACTCTCTTGTGCAGCAATTACTGCAAAATATTTCCTGTAACTGTTGATCAGTCTTGCACACTGGCTTGGAGGAAATTTAGTCCATTCCACTATTAAAGTAAAGTCAGGACCATTCCAAAACATAAATTTTATTCTTCTTTAAGAATTCTTTGGTAGAACGACTTATGCTTAAGGTCATTGTCTGGCTGCATGACCCACTTCCTTGAGTTTCAGTTCACGGACAGGTGTCCTGATATTTCCCTTAGGATCTGCTTGTATAATTCAGAATTCATTGTTCCATCAATGATGCAGCATAACAGGTCCAAAACAGGATAGTACCTCCCCCATGTTTCACAGATGGGATAAGGTTCCTATATTGGAGTCTTTTCCTTTGCTTTTCTTCTCATTTAAAACAAAAAGTTCTATTTTGGTCTCGTCCATCCACAAAATTTTTACAATAGCCTTCTGGCTTGTGCAAGTGATCTTTAGCAAACTATAGATGGGCAGCAATGTTCTTTTTGGAGAGCAGTGGCTTTCTCCTTGCAATCCTGCCATGCATACCATTATTGTTCAGTGTTCTCCTGGTGGTGGACTTATGAACATTAACATAAGCCAACGTGAAAGAGGCCTTTAGTTTCTTAGAAGCTACCCTGGGTTCCTTTGAGACCTTGCATACTATTATGCTTTTATAGTGGGGTGGCACGGTGGTGCAGTGGTTAGCACTGTCGCCTCACAGCAAGAAGATCCTGGGTTCGATCCCCAGGTCACCGTTTCTGTGCGGAGTTTGCATGTTCTCCCCGTGCATGTGTGGGTTTCCTCCGGGTGCTCCGGTTTCCTCCCACAGTCC
>JAQQZR010000039.1:10630768-10644373 GCA_030068235.1 Notoglanidium macrostoma | reverse complement strand
ACACCTATGGGCAATTTAGAGTAGCCAGTTGACCTAATCTGCATGTCTTTGGACTGTGGGAGAAAACCGGAGCACCCAGAGGAAACCCACGAATGCACGGGGAGAACATGCAAACTCTGCACAGAAAGGCACATAGGGTGACCCGGGGATCGAACCCAGGACCTTCTTGCTGTGAGGCGACAGTGCTAACCACCGCACCACCGTTCCACCTATGTTACAATTTTAGTATGTAAATTTGACAAAACTTAAATTTCATCATTTCTTAAGTGTCCACCCCCAAGAGTCAATACTTTGTAGAGGAACCTTTGGCTACCATAACTACAGCTACCAGACGTTTTGGGTAGCTCTCCACAAGACTGGCACACCTAGATTTGGAGATCTTTCCACACACTTCTTTGCCGAACAGTTTAAGCTGATAGACGTTATTTGGTTTTAGCTGATGGAACCTTCAAATCATTCCATAGATTTTCAAATGGATTTAGGAAAGGGCTTTAACTAGACCACTGATTCACCTTGTTCCTAACAAGCCACTCCATGGTAGATTTGGCCTTATGCTTGGGGTCACCGCATGGTTAGAATATGAATTTCTGAACTATTTTCAAACCCCTGGTTTAAAGGATGTTATAATAAAGGGGGTGGAAACATACATTATCAAATGTATTGAAGCTGTTCATTTTTAAATTGTTTGATTTTTTTTGTTAACTATTTACTTTGACATTGTTAAGAGCAATGTATAGATTAAAAATAGATTCTAATTTATTCTATTTTAATTCCAGTTCATTGGACAACTATATGTGAAATAGCTAAAGTGGGTCTATTCATTTTCTATCCACTGTAACTCAAGCTACATTAAGAGCTCAAATAAATGCATGTCTCCAAATACACAATAACAATGAGATTGATTTAGTTTTAGATTTCAGCATTTTTGCTTTAGCATTTTAGCTCTTATGTGTTTACTCGACCTCCTATCATTTGGACAAAGATATCCAGCGGTAAATTTCTCCACCACCGTGCTCAACATGGCACTGGCATCATTAGCAAAGTCCAGATCTCGAATCTCCATGGTGGGTACAGAGACAATGGCAAAGGCCTCTTTGTCCTCTTTAGTGGCACAAGTTCCCAGCTATAACAAGAAAAAAATGAGCTATAAACATGTCACGATCATGATTAGAAACACAGAAAATACGTGCAACAAGGTATCTCATACAAATTTCTTTTCATAAGAACCCAAGCAATTTTGGAATGATATAACTAATTTATTTACCTGTAAGAATTATAATGTCTAGATGGAAAGGATAAATGAAATTGTGAATGTTCTCACCATTAGGCGAATGGGTCTCTCTTCATCAATGTCAATAGGTGCATTGGTGCTCTGAATCCATGTGTTCGTGCACAGATGTCGGAAACGTACATAAGAGTTTCTGTTAAGAGGAACAAAACATTCATGCACAGAGCTACTGTTTAAAAATGAAAAGACTTCCATTTTAATCTATATTATCATAGACTATATGCATGATTTTTATTTGTCTAGACAGCAACAGAACAGCACCTTGGAACAAACGAGTCAGTTTTCTGCAAAGTGGTGGGGTCCAGTTCAAATAGAGAGGCAATGTCATTTCCATGAGGCACTGCAACTAGTTTATATTTTATCCTTTCCCCCAGGCTCCACTTGCTGTTGCGACTAGTGTCCTAGAAATGCACAGAAAAATTCATTAAGACAATGGGCCGTATTTTTGTGATCATGGCAATAGTGCAAAAAAAGTCCTTGGATCGTGGAATCATTTAATCTTGTTATTTTATGACCATTGGTGCAGGCACGAACCAGGCAAAGGGTGGAGCAGTTGGAAAATGGGTCGAGTTAGAATTCTTATATTATCAAGCATATTCGTCATTATGTATGTGGGATACTGCTGTGGAATACAATCAAACCTCCTTTTCTCATTCACTTTAAAACAGAGTGTGCACCAGCAATTCACCTCAGGGCTACACTATATGGACAAAAAGTATGTGGAAACTTGACCATCACACCCATGTGTGGGTCTTCACCACACTGTTGCCAGAAGGTTACAAGCACACGATTTTCCAGAATGCATTTGTATGCTTTAACATTAAGATTTCCTTTAACTGGAACTAAGAGGCCCTGACCTCAAAACTAAACACCTTTTGGATGAACTGGAACATCGACTATATGCTAGGCCTCCTGGATTGTGTCGCAATTCACATTCTTCCACACTTATACTTGGTATTTTGAGTGCATAAGTGCATTTACACTGAGAACTATAGGAACATGCAGTGCACTATGAGTACCCGGATGGTATACTAATAATGGTCAAAAAGTCGAGTGTAAAATGCTGGACAGTTCTCATCCTCAATAGTCGCCATTTTGCCTACATAGGGGAAGGGGAGGGACCACTAACCTATTTTCAAACTTGTGAAAATGGCAGCCAAGGAAGCTGTGGTTGGCAGTGGTTGGAACTGTTGTGAACATCGCACCATACATATGTAAGTTATAAGTTAGAAACGTTTACACTCTGTTGTTGGATATGTTTACTTCGTTAATTTAGCAGTTAATGTGAGGGATGCGACAATTGTGGTGAAATATTGCAACTGTCATTTGTCAATTGAATTGTCACACTGTCAATGTGCAAATGGTAAATGCACAACTTGCCATGGTCGATTTGAGACAACACTACCCTGTCAAAATTCATGCACTATGAAATTAAGTACCATAGTGTGCACAGTATATTACATGGAACAGTGTACTAATGGAAATATCCGGATTAAGACACAGCACTGGCCTATGTTCCAAGATTTTAGTCAATATTTTAGTGGTATAATCGTACCACTTTAATTGAGTAAAGTAACAATTTACAGGCCCCTCTGAAAGTACTGGAACAGCAAAGCCAATTTTTTTTTTTTTTTGCTATACACTACACATTTTGATATAAGATGAAAAGATAAATGTCAAACAATAGATCAGAATTTATTATAATTTAACAAATATTTCTATCTAGATGTGATAAAAAAAAAATTTTTTCAAGAGATCGAAAACATGAAACATGTGAATGGCACGTGTTTCCACGTTTCCCAGGTATGCCCTGTTAAATTGATAGAATAACTCTGAATTACTACTCTTCGTTTCAGCCCTGGGTTTCACCTGTTTTATTAAAAAAGGTAAACCAACATGAAGACCAGAGAGCTGTATATGAGGGAAAAGCAAGCCATTTTAAAACTGAAAAAAAGAAAAACCAATCAGAGACACATGCTTGGGCATAGCCAATACAACAATTTAGAATATTCTAAAAAAGACCACTGCTATACTAACAACCAGACATGGAACAGGTCAGCCAAGGAAAACAACAGCAGTCAGTGAGAGAAACACTGTGAGAGGTGTGAAGAAAAACCCAAAACAATCACTGACATCACCAACAACCTCCACAGGGCACAGGTGAAGGTATTGTATACTATGTTCCAATAAGACTACGAGAGCAGAAATATAGAGGTCATACCACAAGATGCAATCAACTCTTTGCATCATGCATCAAGACAATGGCCCAAACCACACAGCCAACACAACAAAGGATTTTACCAAGGAAAAGAAGTTAATGGTTTTAGACTGGCCATGTCAATCCCTTCACCCAACTGAGCATGCTTTTCATCTCCTGAAGAGTTAAACATCGGGAAATTAAATCTGAAAAGGAAATAAAAATCAAATGAAATAAAATTCTGATCTATTGTCTCATATTCATCTTCTGATCTCAAACCCAAGTGTCTAAAGTAGGAATACATAAATAACGTATAGCCATAACACCAGTTGTAAGAAATGTACCGGACTTTTAAGCCTGCATTGGAAGTAAAAAAAATAAAAACGCTGCATGTTAAAAGAGGCAAATTCCACTACATCAACTGATTTTGAACGTCACACGCCCTGTTCCAAGACTTCTTCCATGTCTGAGCAGCTGCATGCATTTCTAACAATGAAAAATAGCAACTGAGTCCAGAGAGAAAAAGAAAGACTTGCTCTCAATCAAATTAGCAACAATGCGGTAATATACTACTAAATTATGTTTGCATATGAAAATAGAGCACATAAAAAAGGACCAAAAACTTGAAGCACAGCATTAAGTATAGTGAGAGCATTATAGCTCTAGCCTACCGCTGGTTGTACTTCAGGGATGTCCCCTTTGTAGCCTGGATTTTCCTGTAAGAAAACAATGTAAGAAACCACTGACAAAACTGTTGATGTTTTAAAAAGGGCCTTAATATTTCACATTTTTAATGAGTTACTTCACCTCTGCTGCAAGATACTGGCCTGTAGCCAGATGTTTGAAACGGTAGAGACTATTCCAGTGACCTGCTCCTCCTCGACACGGGTCATGATGTACAACCTATAAAAATGACCAGGAATTAATGGACATTAACAATACTTCAAGTGAAACAATCATAAAACAAACTTGCAATTAAATTACATCAGATTGTTTAATGTCAAACTAAGTACTATTTGAAGGAATTGTGCTACAACCAGTGAACCTGTACTTATTTTGTTAGTAACCATTATGAGCAACCTTCGCACTAATTTAGTGCATCTTATTTATATAATTTCTTACTGTACCTCCACTTCCCATAATGCATTAGAACTGGTGGCTGAAGTCGCAGACTGACGCAGTGTTGTACGCAGGAAGACGTGCAGCTTTCCCTTGTAGTCATCGCACGTCAAAAACTTCTCTTGCTCAGCATGGAAAAGTCGGACTACATCACCCTACGGAAGAAGGAAACCTCTGATTCTACATTACGCTTCACCGACAGACACATTTGCTGGTGCTGTACTCAATATGATATTTATGTGTACATAAAGGTTCAAACAAAGGCTCAGATTGTATAATTCTCTACAAACATTTAAATCAGGCATCTGATCTATGAGTGAAAGACATCTGTATGGATGTGAGGAAAAGCTAGAGTGAACTTACGCCTTTAAGAACTTCATCTCTGTGGTCATTAAACATCATGAACAGACTGATCTTCCAGCTAGTGTTGCCATTTACAGAGTTGATCTGTAGGGGGCAGACTCACATTTATGTAGGAATTTGAGTGACTCATCAACAAAACATATTCTCCTGTTTTTACATTTGAATTAAAAATGTCACCAGTTTAAGCTTTTTCAAAACCATTATTTAACACATACAACTCTCAGGACCCATTGGTAAACACGTTCCTCACTCTTATACCTACAAGGACACCTAGTCATTCAGTTATTTCTTTATTTTCACTATTTTCTACATTGTAGAACAAAACTGAAGACAAAACTATGAAATAACAAACTGAATTCATATGGAATTATGTGCTAAATAAAAAACTGTAAAAAAAAAAAAAAAAAAAAAAAATGCTTAATACTTTAGCGTCTTCAAAGTACCCACTGTTTACCTTGTTGACAGCTTGCACACTACTGGCATTATCTTAACCAGGAATGACTAAGATGGTCACCTGGAATGCTTTTTAATTAACAGGTGTGCCTTGACAAAAATTAATTGTGGAATTTCTTGCCTTCTTTATGTGTTTAAGACTATCAGACAGTAAATAGTAAATAATAAAAATACAGTAAATAGCTCTATTTGACAACTATATAGCAATCCATGTTACATCAAGAACTGCTCACAGAATCTCATACTTAATTACTTCATAATTCTATACATTGTGCTACGCTTTAAAATGAATATCATTTCCAAAGGCTTTCATATAAAAACAAGCAGGCACACCTCTTTGCACCCAGGGTGGTCACTGAGCTCATAGTTGCTGGCATGAAGAGGCTGTCCTGCATTAACTGAGTTCAGAATGACTTTGTCACCAACCACCACCTGAGGATTTCAAATTCATACACAATGCAGGATTTCCTCACAACCCACAAAATACAAATGGATTCATAAATCAAGAACATAAATCAAAACATTGTGTGTGTTTGTGTGAGAAGTAAATTACATTGTCTCCATTGGCCCTGAGCTTCCAGAAAGGCTGGATGAACAGCCAGGATCCTTCGTTACCCGTAGAGTCTAGTGTGACTCGCATGGCATTTTTCTCCAATAGAGCTGGCAGACGCTTGTTAACTGTCAGATACTTATTGCTCTTCATGTGCAATAGCTAATAGAAAACAGACAAATAAAAGTAGTATAGAAGCAGCATGAGATAGTAAGTCTTACACATATTCGTAAACTTCTATCTAAGTCACAAATCACTGATATCAAGGACATAATCTAAAAGGGCACACTTTTTATTGCATAACTTTATAGTGTGGTGGGAGTCCATAGTAAGAGAACTTACTGACCCCTTCATGGGACCAACCTTCAGTGGTACTATTTCTGCAGGTTGAATTTGAGCTAATAATGTTAATTATACTGTAGGTCATTAACTGAAACATGGTGAGCATTACACAAGTGTTTGCAGGAAATTCTTCACATAGAACCACATAGAGTATTACTATGATAAGGGAATAATTATACTTTTTTCCCCTAAACAGTTATACTTTTTCCAAACTCTGCATTATTAAATTCTATACTTCTCCCAACTGTGGCAAGCACGGACAAAACATTTTTATAGCTAGGCTAAAACTATTTTTACAAAATGCTTTTATTTTAAGGCACTGTGCTATATCAGGGAAAAGTCCTGTTTCCTATACTCTAAGCATAGCTGCTCATATCAGTAATTGTCTTGACCAACTGTAAGGAAATGTCCCACCATTTTATTGCTCTCTTAAGCTTAAAGACTTTGGTTGTGCGTTTCACAGTGTGGCAAAAAACATTATCTCAATCACTCTCTACTTTCCCATTCCCAAGTCCTGGCAAATCGCATGACGAGCTTCCCACCTAAGTCTTTTAAACACTGGGCATTTGAAACTGACAATCTTTTGTTTACAGACACAAAGGCAAAAACCACTGATAATTTTTGAGTTCTGAATTGTAAGTATGTCATGTCAACAAATGGCACTTTAACAAGTTAATGCAAGGGTGTGGTTTTCTCAAACAGATTTTCTTTTCAGGTATTATAGTTCAGCAACCATTTTGCTGGAAACTAGTTACCTGGCACTACAAACACCCAGTTAGGGAACATAAAACAGTGTGTGTGTGTGGTCATAAAAATCTTAGCATTATATTTATATTGTAATATCACAGTTTTAAGAAATCACATTCAGGCCCCTACCTGAATAACGTTGCCATACTTAACCACATCACCATGGACCTTTTTATTTTCCGCATCATTCTGCTTCTGCTCCAGATTGGATGCATGCTGAGAGGTAAAATATATATGTATTAAATGTTATTTGTACTAAAATAATTATTATTAAACAGTGTTGGCTACAACATTTATTCTCTGCTACATTCTGCTTCTGTTTCAGATTGTAACACTGTGGATATGACGTTCAAATAACAGCATGCAGATTTAATATAATAAAACTGGACAGCTTAGTCTCACCTGCAGTTTTTGAAGAAGTACAAGGTCACCAATCTTGTCTTTCTCATGTTTCGCCTGCTTTGCTGTCCAGTATTGCTTTTGGGCAGAATAGCGGTTCATTGGATAAACCTTGAACAAGCAGTCTGTCAAAAAGGAAGTGTTACAGGACTTTTCATTTTTCACTTGAACGTGTTATCCGGGCAAAAATCATTACCTGAGGTATGTGTACTTCGATCATTTGTGATCTTTCATCGAAATGTCCCTATACTGATCTCAAACATTTTTCAGGTATTGCATTGTTCAGTGCTGAGCACATTATGTGTAACTGTAGACGCAAGCCTTTGACGCTAGAAAGTTTAAGTTGAATCTTAAATCAATAAAAATGAATAAATTGGAGAAAGAACTTAAAAGGAAATAAATGTAGAATTCATTAGACATACGTAGAGGTACATGTACAGAAAGTAGGCCAGTGGCCTAGTTCATGATATAAACCACAAAACAATCAAGCAATATAGCTACAACTCCTATGTAAGAGTAAAGAGACATGAATGGAATACCTCTGCCAAACAATAACACATATATGTACTTATTTGACATTTCCTAAGACTTATCAATGATAGAATATAATCCTGCCAGATCATCAGTATAACATACGACAGCAGTGACATTAAGGTCAGTCGATCTGGCATCATCCGCTGTCATGAGTAAAAAAACAACTCACTGTACTTTATTATGGCTTAGAAAGAATTCAAGACCAGATTTATTCAACAATACTATATTACACACAAAGAATTTAAATATTAAACAGGCAAAGCTATAGTATTTATAAAGAGGCAGATAGGTACAAAAACTAGACAAAGAATAAATAAATAGAATAATTAATATGCACAGACATGAGCATTCTGTATTTTAAGAAGAATTCTTTATTGCTGTAAGGATCTTTTTGCTGTCTGACTGACACAAGCACACATATTGCATTGTTTATGTATGTACTATACAGAGACACTGGCAAAACAGTGGTTAGAGGTTCATGCATGGTTTAGACCGCTGCATTGCTTACCCATTTCACACCAAAGAACTAGCAGTAAAGGAAATGAAGGCTGTCTGAGAACACAACCACACTTCAGTGAAAGCTTTTGTTGCATTTGGATTTACAGTTTTAAATATGGATAAATATATTATGAAGTAACAGTGAATGAACGATTCTGAAATACCTCTAAACTTCTTGGGAGGGTTATCCAGGTCTCCACCCAATGGTTCCACAACACAGCGGTCATCTACCAACCTGTACATGCAAAATAGAGGAATCACCTGACTTTTCCTGTAGAATACTCATTTAAATTACAAGCAGAGCAGAGCGACCATGGATATATATTTCCATTTCTGTTTTGGTCTGTTTTTGGTTTTAATATATGATCCATATATGCAGAAATTGTGTAAAATGTACTGTGAAACCTTGTGAAATGTGCTTCAGTTAACTCTCAGGATAAAAAAAAGTAATGACACCACGGCCACCCCCTTTTTGAATTGTAACACCTGGCAGGTGTAACAGGGCGGCCAGAACACACACCTCCAAATTCAAAGACAGTTTCTCTCCCAGAGCTATTTGCACTCTAAAGACAAAAATGCACTGAAAGTCTCACATTACATTACAATCATTCAGTCAGCTATCCAACAAGCACTTTATTAACACTGCAGACTGTTTATTAAATTGTATTATTATAGTATTATAGTGTTGTTATTTTATTGATCTTATAGTCTTTAGTGTTTTAGTGTTCTATTTAATGTCCTATGTTTCTTTGTTGAAACTGCGCCAATAGAGTGGCACTCATAATTTCATTATATGCAGAGCTTACAATGACAACAGAGGCTTTCTGATTCTGATTCTGATTCTGACTGTTATAATCTACAATAAGTAATGAAATGCAGGTTAAAGCCTTACACGGAAGAGACTCACTATTTATAATATTATTGGCTGATTATAAGTTGTTTTCTCTTTCAGCTAGTTTTTGTTGCTCAGGTAACAAATCTGTGTCCAAAATCAACAAAGGCATTTCCCCTCGAGCACAGGATAACAGAGAAGTCTGAGCATAAAGAAGGGATAGGTACTGGATTGTAGCCAACTACGCTTTTCAGTCCTCAAGTCACTTTTTGGGCTTTAAAAGCATAAATTAATTCAGTATTGTTATGAATGCTCTGTTATTGCTGTCCACATTAATCCAGTGTTTAGTCTCTAACTAGTAAATACCCTAATAATTGATTAATGACAAATAATATTCTTAGGTTTAAAGGTCCACTATGTAGGATTTTGAGGGTATCTATTTGCAGAAATTGAGTATATATTCCGTAATATACTTATGGAATTCATAAGTATGTTTTCTTTAGTCTATAATTACCTGTGACTACAAATTATTGTGTTTTCGTAAGCTTAGAATGTGCCCTTTATATCTACGTAGGGTGCGGGTTCACGTCTAAGGAGCCGCCATGTTGCACAACGACAATAGCACTGAGCAGAAAAATCTTTAGACAGCGCCTTCCGCATTCCATGTTTTTAACAAGCGGCAGCATGAATCAAGAAGAAGCACCGTAAGGACGAAAAACAAGAAGAAAGGATAACAAAGAAGAAGAAATAAACAGTGCTTGCTTGTTCTGGCTAACAAGTTTAAGCACCCAAATTTTGAAAAATGAAGGATCATAGTTATTTTTAGCACAGAAAAGGCAAGGGAGTGTGATATGTTCTGAACAAAGGATATGTTCTGACACGTGCTTGGAAAGGCAGGGGTAAGGAAGTAGCATTCAAGTGGTTGAATCCTACATAGTGGACCTTTAAATCCCAATTAGCCTCAAAACAAATTTGTTTTCTAATTTTTGCAGTTTTAGTTTCTTTTTCCACCCTTCACATATTTGTTGATCATTGATTCTTTTGTTAACGCATGTATTACAGTTTTCCACACATATTTTCCTACACTTTTTCAAAAACTGTTTTCCATGCAGTGTGCTTCACAAGCACACACCATCAGTTAACCTTTGGTGCAAAATGCATTTCAACCACCAAGTGACTCATGCTGCCATAACTATAGTATATGCTCTCTCCCATAAGACTATTTTGTCACTGAATGTACAATGAACTAAATAACACAAACAACTTGAAGCATTGCAAAATACATATGTTAGGTTTTTCTGTATCCTCTATTTTCTCGTAGTTTAGTATTGCAGAATTAAATAAAAAGTCAGACAACTCTTACAGTAGGCTACATATTGCAATGCCAAACAGATACATTAAATCAGAAATTCTGCTATATGGTTCATGACAGCTCTATGCTAAATTTTCTGTGCTATACTATAATTACAACAAAAAATGTGCAGACACTTTTCATTTCCAGTACAGTGAGTGAAACAACACATGAGACTACCACTAGAAGTCTGCTTTAGCCCTAATGCTTATTCATGGTGTCCTCCGTATTTTGGGTAAAATATTTATGAACTTCAGATTCACTGCAACATTTTCCCTTTAGAAAAATATCTTTAGTATATCTTATCCACCCCTACAATCCCCCATGACCCATAAATATTTGAAGCCAAGCAGCAATATCATCTGTTGTTTTGCCTGACACAATACTGTAGATACATAGTTGCGTTCTTGGGTCACTTTCTCTGACAGCCCATGACTTATATACACAGCAGTAACAGTGGAAAAATATCTTCAGCGACAATTTCAGTTATATTTTGCCTATATACAAGAACATTTCAATGCAAATATGACCACTCTTGTATTGCCAAGCCTATATATCAAAGCATACAGTTTCCTTTGTCAAAATTCAGCATACTTCCCTCGAAAGTGATCTAAAGTTTTGTTTTGCTGGTGAGATGTATTCATGCATTTTGGAAGAAGTGGTGATTGAGGGGATTTTGCATCAAAGCAAAGCAAACGTAAATACAACTTAGTTCACACAGTCTACTCATGGCAAATGACGGGGTACCGTGACAAGTGTGAAAACGACTGTAAAAACAAAACTGTAATACATGTGTTATCACTTTTATGAAATTGATATGAAAGCTATTCCAGTCAGGACTTTTGCTGAGATCAACTTTCCCTTCCATGTTTTTTTTTTCTTCAACAACAATGTGAGGCAAATTTGACCACAGATACAGCACTGAACTAAAACTAACCACAAGCACCAAACTGCACTGTCCTGAAAGATTTCGACAACTAACAACCCTAAAGTGTTCTTTGGTTTATTCAGTTTTGCGTTCCAGGAAGTCTGTAGACTAGAATAGTTTTCCACACCAATGACAGAACCAACTGGTCACAGATAGTGCTGATAGCAGCCTTACTTCATCCTGAGTTGTTCTTCTAAAAACAAATTCAGTTCAGGACAATTTAGGTTTGTTTTTCAGTAATGGTAGAACAACATTAGAAGCCTTAGCCATTTAAAAGAGTCGGTGAGGAACCTTTCATTCTAAGAGCAGAGAGACTTTGCTGACTATTAAGTTCAAGAAAGCCACTTCCTACAGCAGGTAGCTCATACATGTGAGCAGCAATACCGTACTGTACACAGCTGATAAGGGACTCCACTCCACATTCAACTACACTTCATTCTGAAGATTACAATTTACTGAATGAAAGAAGGTAGAAAACGTAAAATTCACTTACCCCAGGGTGCTTATAAAGCCATTAACAGTGCCTTCTGCATAGAGAGACACGATGTCCCCTATGTGCAGAAAACTTGACACAGAATCCGACATTGTGTCGGTGTTAAAAGAGCAAAGATAGATCAATTAAAAACTAAAACTGTGCCCTTGCTGCGGTAATTTCTTGACTCGCTCGACACACTCCTTTGGGTCTTAAAACTCTTCCTGATACAGTAGATCCCCGCGCGCGATTTGTCCCGGGCACGCGTACAAATCCATTCCCCAAAGTTTATCTGACAAACACTGTAAACTGAAGTAAATGCAAATGTTGGGGGAAAAGGCTAGAATCCACGCCAGGATCAAAGTTCCGCCAGGAGCGGCAGAAAGGAGTCGGAGAAAGTCTGAGCTGTAATAGTAATAACCAACTCCGCCTTCAAGAGCTCAACCAGGAAGCAAGTGCAAGTCAAAACACGCTAAACGCACACATGGGGGAACTGGGGGTGGTTCGGGGGCAAGAAAATAGACGCGACTTCAAAGTCTTCGCACTCTAGACGTGTTCAGGACAACAACAACAAAAAAACATGCAGCTATGCTTAATTGTGAGGTTGTAATGCATGGCCTGCTCTTATTTTCCACACTGATGGATCCTCAGATTATGGACAGAATAGTCCACCAATATAAAATAACTAACCAACAGCAATACTGTTATCAGAAATGATCTCATAGGTCAATTACGACAGCATATTGTAAAATCAAACAAATTCACGTGTGCAACTGGGGGAAAAAAATCCCTGTTCTTTCTAATTGTTTCTGCATAGTGGACCAGCAAGGTATATCCATCTAATAAAGTTTTAAGTAAGAATACACATTGTTAGGCCTACACTGTTCAACACACTATGCTGTCTCAACTATGCTGAAAATAGTGATCCATTTCAGTTGTAGTAGGTGCTAATATACACTGTTGTACGTTATTTTATAACTTCATTAGGTCCATTTCATTGGCGTATACTATAAGGTCACAGTTTCTCAAAAGGAACCCAACGCCTTACATTCTCAATTATTCCAGACTTCCTGTTAAACTCACAAGACCACAGCTGAAAAGTCTAACTATAGAACCACTCAGACTGGATTAGATCAGCATGGAGCATTTCCCCTGACTTTAAAATGTATTTTATTACATCCATTCTGCACAGCATGTGCAGAAAAGTTAAGGTACCAGTGCAGACTGGGTCAGCTTAAGCTGTGGTTGTGATTATTCACAAAAAGCTCCTTTGGTTCACAGCTAAGTGGGTGGTGGTGTAGTCTTTCACACTGCTCTATATCCGCATGAAAACAAGGTCAGCTCGATCATCCACCTTTAATGTTGTTTATTTAGTGTATTTGATATATTTCCCCCTGCAACCGTATATGGGATTTCTGCAAATGAAAAAAACATGTATTTATAGATGTTTGTAATGTTTGTAATATTTCTAATGGAGATCACTGTGCAGGAACAAACATTACGTAAACATACAGAAAAAATAACCATATTGT
>JAQQZR010000039.1:10606663-10627043 GCA_030068235.1 Notoglanidium macrostoma | reverse complement strand
TGTCATTTCAACTATATACATGTAATACAGTTTACAGTGAAACAAGACAGCATTTCTCCAGGACCAAGTGCTACATATTGTACCTAAACCCTAATATGTCATTAAAAACAAGATCTTTGGAATGGTGTAATTCTGAAAATAAAATCAGCTTAATGTGCTTGAAGCTATTGAATTGAATTGTTGTCTTGAGTCTTGTTTTCTCTTTCTTTCTTTCTCTCTCTCTCTCTCTCTCTCTCTCTCTCTCTCTCTCTCTCTCTCTCTCAGTAATTGTGTGTCGTTTCTCAAAGACAAAAGCTAAATGATTATTTGACTCTCACAGACTGGGATAAGGGGCCATAATTAAATATTGTTAAAATACTACAAATACCAGATATACTAAAAACATCGAAGAGCAAGTTATATGGTGTTGGCAGAAACAGTGTTAACACACTGTCTTGGCAAACATACAGGAAGATATTTACATAAACCTATGTGCATTAGACATCTTTAATATTTAATGTGCTTCATTGTTTGAGACCACTGTGCATATAATGAGTAAAGTTTGTATAGTCATAAATGCTAGTTTTAATAGAACAGTTATAGAACAGTAATAGAATAGTTCCCTTTAACAGAACATTAAAAATGTATTATAATTAAAACCATTGTTGACAAAAATGTTTTAGAAGTCAGTAGAGCAGTATGCCATTACTTTCTTCCAAAACCTAGAACATTTTGATTGGGGCATAAACTGGCCAGTCAATGGATTAATTGATTGGATTGATTGAATGAATTAAACATTTTTATGTAAATTGTATAATTTATTAGGATGCAGGTACTGCCCCCTAATTTGGTTACTGCCATTTCATGGTACATACAAAAACTAAAGTTCAGATGTATTACTTTCACCAGCAGAGGGCCTTATTCCACTGATTCTTTGCAACAGAAAGGAGTGGAGGCGTTCCTCTGCCTAACAGTAATGAAAAAGACCAGCCTTCCATGGATATGCAAAGATAGCTGAGTTCTGGCAGACAAGACTGCAGAACCCACATGGTCTCTGGCATGAGGGATCTCAGGCTTTGCTTACATTGGATTTATATTTTGCCCTTTATTTCAAACTCTACAGCTTCAGTGTGAACTGCAATTGTCCAGTTTGGAAAGAAGTTGAATCTTTTTTTGAAGATGGAGAACGCAAGTTTAAAAGTGATTTATGTACTAACACTAGTCATCTTTTTGGGTGTCTGTGCTTCCGGATCGAAAACCAAGGGGAAAAGAGGAACAACACCATGGAACCAACAAGGAGATCAAGAGCTTTTTGCTCAAAAAAAGATATTTGAGGATGCTGATGGCTTTGATCAAGGTGAAGTCCATATGCAGATGTCAAAAGTAGAACATATAGAGAATGCAGATGGAGGTTCTGTGCATGCAACATCTGAGGAGTTTTCTGGAACTCACCCTACTCCAACACCTCAGTCAGACCTGTCAAATTTGAGTCTGATCCCTAGTGCAGACAAAGATATCAACGCTGGTGGAATCCTCACTAAAAACAATGTCACAGAACAAAACATCACAAGGATCTACAACCCTCTGTTCCCAGTAACAAACAGCTCCTACAGTGCCTATGGGATTCTGTTTTTGGCCCTTGTGGTGTTTGCTGTAGGGATTGTGGGTAATCTGGCAGTCATGTGCATCGTTTGGCATAACTACTTCATGAGGAGTGCATGGAACTACATCCTGGCCAGCCTGGCTTTCTGGGACTTCCTGGTCCTGTGTTTCTGCCTGCCTGTGGTGGTGTTTAATGAGCTCACCCACAAACGGCTGCTGGGGGATTTTTCTTGCAGGGTTGTACCCTACATGGAGGTGGGTCTGAGTCCCAGATTAGGAACAATGATTTTATGATTTAATTTGATTGAAGAATGTATATAATATATACATGTTTAAATAATGATTAAAGTGTATAAAATTGTATATGTATATATAATCTTATGTACATAATATATAATAATTTAATAATAATAAAATATTATGGTGTATATATATATATATATATATATATATATATATATATATATATATATACACGAAATAAATCTGAAAAAATGTATTATTGAGGTAAGATATTGATAAGACATTGGGTTAGATCACATATTGGTAAGACATCTTTTAACCTCTTTATGTACATATGCAGGTGACATCACTAGGCGTGACATCTTTCAGTCTGTGTGCACTTGGTATCGACCGCTTTCATGCAGCTACCAGCTCCCTCCCAAAGGCCCGGAGAGTGGAGCGTTGCCAGTCTGTCCTGGCCAAACTGGCAGTGGTGTGGGTCGGTTCCATGGTCCTGGCAGCCCCAGAGCTGCTCATATGGCAGCTGCAACAAGTCAAATCCCCTTCTCTGGGTGTCCAGATGGATGTCTGCATCATGAGCCCATACCCAAACCTCCCAGAGTCCATTTACTCCCTGATCATCAACTACTATGACACTCGCATCTGGTGGTACTTTGGCTGTTACTTCTGCCTGCCTGTAGTTTTCACCTTGCTCTGTCAGCTGGCCACCTGCCATGTCTCCACCGATAGCGGAAGCTCTGGTAAGCGGACTGATGAGCGCTCTCCATCCACAAAGCAGAAACTTCAACATGCACAGCAAGTTGAGCGGCAACTAAATTGCACCGTCATGGCACTGGCCGTGGTTTATGGAGTGTGTGCACTGCCTGAGAACGTATGCAACCTTACACTGACATACGCTTCTATACAACCATCCAAGGACGTTTTGGCTCTGCTCACACTGATAAATCAGTTTTTCCTATTCTTTAAGTCATCTGTGACACCAGTGCTCTTGCTGTGTCTATGCAAGACTCTGGGCCAGGCGTTCATGGACTGCTGCTGCTGCTGCTGTGAGGAATGCCAACCTAGCACCTCCTCTTCCTCCCAAAACATTGCTGAAAGCAAGCATGAGATGTCCTCATCTATTTTCTTTGACAAAGCCAAGGACAGCACGACCATTTTGTCTATTGGCAGCTGAATCATCAGACCTTGCTTTGAAGTGATAAGGTCACAAAATGGCCTTGAATTATTTCTCACATCCACTTTCATCACATCTCTTATTAGTGACATGACTTTTTTCCCCAGACTCACTCTCTGTGGAAAATTCCCTGAGCTCTTAGGTGGTGCTTAAAGTTGTCCCTTTGCTGCTCTGAAGATTCTTTTAAAAGGAGGAAGAATTTAGCATGTTTAAATGATCAGCATAAGCGGTCAATTACAGGCAGAACCCACTTCATACACAAATTTAGTTTCTTAGCTTGACTAATCAAAACATACTGCACCATTTTGTCATAAATGTAAAGAAACAATAATATTTTCTCAAGATAGATTTGGATTTTGTACTTTAAATCATTAACACCTTCTGTCAGAATGATATCATGTCAAGTGTCTATAGACTCTTAGCTCATATGGCCCTGTCACACTGTTTTTCAGTTTGTGTAAAAATTGTGACTTTTATTAGTAGGTCTATATTTAGTCATGATTTTCAACATATTCTAGATACCTGACCAGCAGTGAATAATACATATAAAAAAATTTGTTCAAATGTAACGAAAAATTAATAATTGATGGTATAGTTTTGTTTTTATGTAACAGCTTGCCTAGTTTGCATACTGTTAATTATTATTAAAAAAAATTGTACATGCACTGAATTGCTTTATTAGATTGTAAATAAACATAAGAAACACAACAGCTGAAAGTGCTGATGGCACCATTTTCAAGGTTTCTTTCTTTTTTCTTATTTTTTTTACATGAACCTCCAATTAGCACAAAAAGATTCACCATCTTTGAGTTTTTATTTTCCAGTTTAAGTATATGAAATGTAATCAGAGCCAAAACAAGTGTGCAGCAGTATGTGTAACTAGCAGAAGTTTGTTCTGAATATTTGTATGTCTGCTGATGCCTAAGCTATAAGTTTTGTCTACACAGGCTTAGTTGGTTCTTTCCCATAAGGTTCTCATTGTTCTGCAAAGAAGATGGAGGCTTCCACTGAATATCAATGTCCAGACTACAGCTGAGTTGCCTAGAGACCACCAAAAATTCACATGCGCTTCAGACTGGCCAATAGTGAACACAAAACACTTGGGTTTTCCCACCTTTCTTGGTTGTCACAGGAACCAGAGCTCATCTCTTAATAGCATGATGTTTGTATGCTTTTATGTTCGACTGTTAAATTAAGTGTGCAAATTTCTTTGGACAATTAGTTTTACAGTCAATCTCACTTCAAACCAGTATAGTAACAACAAGACAGGACTAGAGATTACATATGAGCAATAGAATAAAAAAAACCCTAATTGTTCAGCAAAGCGAACTATTTGTTATGGAGAGAGACATGCCTGTTCCTGTAAAGAGGTTTTGTACAGGTTGACCTCTTTAGACTCCTAGCCTTGGCCTACGTTCAGTAGCTGTCAGGGATTGGGAAAATGAAAAAGAGAATGAGCAGCCTCATTAGAGAGTTGGAGCTTTACGGATGGAGCTCTATTGGCAGTAATGACTGAGAAGGAACAGACTAATCTCTGTTCCCTTTAATGAAACTAGAGCCCAAAACAGAAAACCTCCACAAATAACTTCTATTTATTATAATATAATTAAATTTATTATATATAATATAATTTATAATAATTTCTAACCATTTCTAAATTTCTAAATTAATGAGTATATTAAAACCTGCAGAGTGTTTATCTTTCAAAAAGGGTCTAGCTAGAGCCCTTTTAGAATGATTTAGAATAGTAATAAAGATATAGTCACAACTATGAAATCTTATAGAACTTTTAATCAGCTTAGCAGCAGACATAAATTAAAAATTAAAAATTCAGATTAAGGGCTTTAATTTTAGTAAAGTTGGAACCTGTTTTAACCATCAAAAGATCCCACGAAAGATTGTGCTTATAGAAGCAATTTCTATTTTTGCATTATTTTCCACAGAACAAAGATGGCAAAAAAATGTTTTAATGCTTTGCATGATGGTGCAGCAAGGATGTGTTGCCACCAATCAGCTCAACGGTCCTGGGTTCAATATTGTGCTCAGGTTACTGTCTGTGTGGAGATTCACATTCACATTCTCCCCATATCCGTGTGGGTTTCCTTGAGGTTCTATAGTTTCTCCCAATTCCCCAAAACATGCTGAGCTACACTAACTTGCCCCTAGGTATGAATGAGCATGTGAATGAGATTGTGTGTGTACCCAAGGTGTATTGTTGCCTCACACCCAAAACTACACTCTTAGACGAAAAATTCAAAGCTCTAACCCTCTAGGAACCCTTAAAATAACTCATATGGCAATATTAATTAACTGTGTTAACCCAAAAAGGTGAACAAATTAAATCATTACAGTTTACACAAAAGGAGCCCAAGTGGAATTACTTTAGAAAAATAAATCCATTAACCATCAAATACCAATCCCTTTTTCTAAGTATAGATCTTATATTTTAAGTATAATGTAAACAACTGTTACATAATACAGTTTATATATATATATATATATATATATACTGTACATATTTTAAGTGTGTTTGCAAACTCTTAGAATTCTCTCTATCTTAAGGGCGTACTTTACACATCTTAAGTGTGAATAACAAAACATATTGCTGATATGGTAAAAGGCTCTGTTTCATGAACATATGTGTGCAATATCTAGATGTTCAGACAAATACAACAATGTGTAGAAGTTGATCAGTTATCTTTGTGCAATACTTATTATGGCCTTATTATGAACCATAGTCAACAATTGGGGCACTGGATCTGTGCAAAGTGAACGCAGAGACATGGTCATGTTACACTTAGGGTGTTAGAACATGTGTGTTTATGAATCAGCACTTAACCAACATGCTGTTAAATTGTGAATATTTATTAGTATTATTAATCTTACATAAGTGTAAATAAATAGTACAATTAAATAAAACTTCTCGGCATTGTGTTTCACCTTAAAACAATTTAAGAATTAAGGATGTTCAGTAAAGTGTCTTTTGGTCAGATCAACACTTGGCGGGCTGCATTTCAAGCTTAAATGTCTTCTAAATCAGATAAGAAGAGTTTTGTGCATTTGTGTGTATGTGCTCAGTCTCATCTTCAGGTTAGGCTCAATGAGCAAGCGCTAATATGACCTGAATGTCCTTCAATTCCACATTGAGCAGTCTCCCCTCGCCTTATTAAGAGGACAATGTTTGTTTTGTTTCATCAAGTTCGGAGAGTGGAGGTTGGGAGAGGGGGAGATGGACAAGAGCGATGCTATGGCAACCAGCTTTGGCCCCTCACAAGTGCGTTAACATACAAATTAGGGTCCTGGGCATATAACTGGAGTCCTGGACCACTGTGTATTCAGAAGACAGGAAACTCAAGTGAGTTTCATTCTGATTCACAGATTGGTGATGCCAGCACAAGGAGGAAAAAGGTGTTTTTTTTCCGTTGCACTTGTTGTCAAATTTTTGTATTCAAGGCCTGTGGTGACTGAAACAAGGGTTGGTGAAGCGAGGTGAGGGAAAAAGTACAGGAGGCCCCATTTCTATCCTTTTAGAGGGTCTAAAAACTCAGCCCACTCAATATTTGTGCCAAGCCTGTGAGTGAGAACAGAGAAGATCAGAGGATGTAGACTTCTCACTAACTCTTGTGATCATACTCACTTTCAATCAGGTTACCATAGTGTGCTGTATACTGGTACATAGAACACAAAAATGGTTCAAAGAATCTCATAAATGAAGTTCTATGTACATAGCTAAGGCTATACACATTGCAATGTTGGGGTTTCCAAAGTTTGTTTTTTAAAAATACACTCTTTAGCATTTGCTTATGTTGGTCTATTGTTAGAATTGTACTATTATATCTATTAGAATAGAATCGTACTATTCTATTGCTATTTCATGTGTTTAATATTTCTACATTTGATCTGAGTATGTAAAGTTTCCTCTGCAGGAAAACTGATCAGTGCTGCCTTTTTTTTTTTTTTTTTTTATCAACAGCGCCCCCAAGCGTCACCAGTTACTTAATGCAACATTTAATTCAATAGGAAAAGGAGCATTTCACAACGTATCAAACGTTTACTACAGATGTGCTTTAGCTGGTGCACTAACCTTTGTTGCAGCACGTTGACGTCATTATTCTCAGCCTGGCAGTGAAGTGAATTAAGATTTAGGACCCTACTACACTTTCATTACATTCTGAAAACTGCTGCACTCATCATTTATTACCCATTAGGATTTTATTCCAACAAAAAATATGCAAACGCCTCACAGCTCCAGGGTCCCCTGTTAGAATCTAAACCAGGGTTACTCTCTGTATGAAGTTTCACATATTCTCATTGTGTGGGTGGATTGACTATATTAAACTGCCGCATATGTGTACGGGAGAATGAACACGTGTGTTTACGGTGCCCTGGGCCAGGATAAAGAGGTTACTTAAGTCAGAAAGATATGACAAAATAAATTAAATAAAAAAAATTTATGGTTCAATACTTTACTTGTGTCTTCAACCTCATTTTGAACAAGGACTTTTTAAAGACTGGAGAGTAGGTAGAAAGTGTCAAATCAAACATATTTCACAGAAAGGAAAGAAAATAAACTAAACAAATCCAAATAGAGGAAAAAAGACTTATTTTAAGACTTATTTTCTTATTTTGCAGTGGCAAACAAAGATAATTACAACAGCACACAGGAATCAGAGTTTAAAAGCACTCTCGACATTCAGAAGTGAAGCCAATCCTTACACCTGGAAGTAACAGTCCTTTTTCTACACCGATCACAGTATAGATGCAACTACGCCAAAAGCAGTCAGAACAGCACAAACACAAATTCAGCAAATTATGCATCATTTACCATTGATTTATCACTGCACACACAGGAATAAGGTTAATGGCCTATATTTACATGTTATAGAGAGAACTCTTACTGGGAACTTGGACTGGTGACAATGTAAACGTTTATGCAGAAGTAACAGCTTTAAGACTGACACTGGTCATTTGATCAGCAAAAAAGCCAAAAACAAAACAAAACCAACAATTACAGTTGTCGCAATTATATACATAGATCAGTTAAGAGAAGCACAATGCCCAATTATGCACTTTGAGTGCTTTCAGAAATTATGCTTTAGTGTTATAAATCATTTGCTCTTACCAAAACTTTTGTTCTGTGTTTTTGTACAAAGACATTTTTGTGATTTCTACTCTTACTTATTTTGGTATGTGCAGAAAAAAACCCTTTGGAAATAGCTGTAACATATAATGTTGGGTTTTATATCTTTTGTGATTTTAAAACATTAAAAAAAAAAAAAAATCTCATCACCTCCTTTACAAAAATACCGCTGCTGAATTTGATGCTTTATATTTGTGATTTGATGGATCACAACTTACAGTGTAAAAGCTTGGCCTTTGAGATCCAGTCAACTAATTAATGAGAAAAAGAGAGAAAAAAAATCATCTTGAGATCCAAACAAACTATCAGCAGGAGAAAAATAAACATGTTCACCTTCGGAATGCCTCCACACGTTCAAGTAGAGGTGATTTACAGTAATGGATTTTCTTAATGCAAACAAAAGGGGGGAAAGGGTGTTCCTGCACAACTATAAAACTAGATGTACGCATGGCCTTAAAATCACATACATGTATCTGCATAATTGTGTTATCATGAATAGCTGGTATGAACGTCTCCAGTTACTCCCATTTTTAACAGTATTTTGCTGTGCTTTAGGCATTTGCTGGTTCTGAGGTTGGACCAGGAGGTCTAAAAAAAATTTAAAACAAAAAAATAAAACCCAGAGAATGTTTTCATAATTGTGAATGAAATCTGACTTACAAGATTTTTTCTCTATAGACCACTGCACTATGAAGCACTCTATAATGTTTTAATGTAAATTTAATCCTAAATAAACAGAAACGGGCACTTCAACAGAACAAAATCATTCCTAACATGTTGTTTTTCTAATTTAAAGAATATCACCATGAGAATCTAAAAACTAATTAACATTATTTACCATACTAGTGTCCAGGACTTTTTTTATGTACAGAGTTTTAACACTGCCTTCAATAGGACCTGACACGAATGAACAAAACAGCATTACTATAAGTACTGACTGTCTTACAAATACGAAATATGGCGTAATGTGGCTATAAAAATGAGAAAATAGTGACAGATATTGTTCAATATACATTTGAGTGCAAAAGTTTGCATCCCTCTTGTTTTATGGGTGGAAAAATAAAGTCTACCTGTGTTTATAGAACATGATTACTTCATGCTATTTCATGCTATCCAACTGAATGCCTTTTATAACATGGCATCATAGTAAATTCTTGATGTTGCTGTTATATTTACTAGCAAAGTCAAGTTTGCACCCCCAATGACGTTTTAATTTATTTTAATGTTCCTCAATAACCAGTCAACAATCTTAAGTTATTTGTTAATCATCTTAATTGTTCAATCTTAAGTTCAAACAGGCTCTAAAGTTGTGAGCAAGAGTCAGCAGAATTAGGAAAAAGACTTAAAACTGAAAATACTGACCTTTACAGAGCTGGTGAACAGTTTAAAAAAAGTCAGAGTGTTTAGTGACACCATTACTAGTAGTAATATTTAGACATGGAAAAAATAGAGACACAGAAAGATGACCAAGTAGTGGAAAAATATTCTTTAAAAAATACTTTTTGTTTTTGAATGAGTGATTCACAAAAATCCTGAAAAAGTCCGTAAAGGCAAGTGGAATAACAGGAATTTATATCACATTCTGAAACATCATTTTGAAATTTCTGATTTTTAATAGCGATACTACAAATGTTGCATTGTTGGTTTTATCACTTCAAAGTAAGGGTATGCAAACTTTTGCAATCAACTGTAATTAGTATATATGTTAGTAAAACTCTTATTAATGCATATAAATACTCAAATACACTGGCTGCTGCAAAGATCTGATGTCTTTTATATTCTTCTTGATATAAAAGGTTTCCAAATTTACAAAATACTATAGTGCCAGTAGCAGTTGTTTTTTCCTGGAAAAAAATTAGTATTTACCTGCATTAAATGACAGAAATGTTGCCAACAAAAAATAAATGTAGACTTGTACTGAAAGGGAAACAACAAGTTTTCATTGTCTCAGCTCCATTCACGTGACCATTCAGGTTATTATTGTTAACCCATGTGGCCCAGCAATCCAATTCCCTATTCCTTCAAAAACAAAGAAAAATAAAAAGTCTTCATATTAAAACCAGTGGTTGCTTCTAGGTTCACTTGAGCCTGATATGTCCCTCTAACTCTTCTGAAAAACAAATGGCAAAGAATACAGTTGGTATAGACATGTCATATGGGTGCGGCTCACTATGACTATGGGGTTAGCTAGTTTAAAAATTCTTATTAGCTGATGTTATGCTCATTTACTATACCAGGTTGGTTGCCATTAGTGCTATGCACAGTAGTGATCTCTGCTATTTGCCGCTGTAGCTTGTGAGAGGTGGAGAGTGCATCGTCTCCTTCATTGTCTCGTTCCGATTCTCGTTCCCTCTTACATGTGACACGTCCTGCTGTGTGAAGCACACGTCCTGAAACCGCAAACGTGGATACAGTATGTTCTTAAATCATAATAAATGACATTGCTGTGTTATGAAACAGGAACAGTTTTAATTATAAAATCTGATTGGCTTATATGATCTTATAAAATCTTTGCTTATATGCACACTGGTAACCACATCACAATAACTGAACCCTGTATTAACGCACCATGTTTTAAAACAACAATACCATCCAAATAATGCCCTTAACTTTGCCTGTTTTGGTGCTTAATAAACAAAGCTTACTGTTAATAGACTACGTCGCATAGCTGAAGAATTGTTTATTGTGAATATTATTACTAATAAATTTATTTTTTTAACAAGGGATTTTATTGTGTTGTTTTCATCACAGGTAAGTTATTTTAAAGAATGCCCTTACCTGTGATAAAATCACAGTAACATGTGTTCTCAAGATTTATTACTTTATTTTAGACTTTGATGTTACTTTTTTCCCCATTTTATTGCTATTTTGTTAACTGACAGTTAACAGTTTCATAGTTTTCGTAATCTTTACCCAGTACACTCTTGTGGCGGTCCCATTACCTGTGTAGTGCATCTTTCGTATTGTGCTTTAATGTGTATGTATTATGGTACTGCACTGTATTTGAACCTTATGTAATATTTGGAGCATGCTTTTGGTCACACACCATGATCCTGTAGAACGACATTTTATTCCACAGTAAATAAGTAAATAGATGGGATAGAATAAAAATTTTTACTTGACTTTTGATATTCATGGTCAAATTTTTTTTCTTGCTTCTGATGATAATCAAACTTTTCTATACTCTAAGTCATTACCTGGATGCTGAGCAGATGCTATGTCATAAGAGATTTTGGACTGGTAGACTTGATTGCTATTAGCAATGACATGGTCTGGGTTATTTGATTATATCCTTATAGAGAACAAGGAACAAAAATCACTTTATACCTTTTTTCACCAAAGCTGGACAGTTGAAGACTGGAAATTGCCAGGACTAATGCTAAAATGACTAACAGCATAAATCCATGGTCAACATTTGTGCTGCCCTGCCTTGTGTCAACATTTCAGGCTGGTAGAGATGGTGTGATAGTGTGGGGAAAGTTTTCTTGGCACACTGTGGACCCATTAATTCCAATCAATCATCGCTTGAATGCCATAGCCAATTTGAGTATTGTTGCTCACCATGTGCATTCCTTCATACAATTTACCCATCTTCTAATGCCTACTTCCAGCATGATAATGCACCATGTCACAAAGCTAAAGTACTCTCAAACTGGTGCCATGAACATGACAATGAATACAGTGTTCTTCAGTGGCCTTCCCAGTCACCGGATCTGAATCCAACAGAACACTTTGGGATGTTGTATAATGTCAACACGAACCAGAATCTCAAAGGAATGTTTCCAAGATTGTGTGGAATCCATGTCACCAAGAATTGAGGCTGTTCTAAGAGCAAAGGCAGGCCCTACCCAGTATTAGTGTAGTGTTCCTAATAAAATGCCCCACTTCATTGTCCCATTATGATACCATATAATTTGGGTCACATGATTACCATAACAAGCCACCTCAAACTGAAACACAATTCATAGTTTCAGTCTCACCTTGCTTTTGTTGTTGCTGCTGCTGAATTCTGCTTGGTCCCTGATGCTCCTCACTGTCAAAGTTCAGCAGAATACTTCCACTCCGTTTACCACTGGCAACCGAGCTGCCTGACATGGCTGGTGCTGTCAGAGTGCAAGTTACATGAAGGTAAGTACTTAGAACTGAAAGAAAAGAACTGATAAGCATTCCTTCTTTTGTGTTTTTAGACTTCTTTTTCACAAATTCATATACACATATACGCTACATAGATCAAACACAGTGAGGAGCAGACTGAGCTATAATGGTGAAACTCTGTCAGGTCTCTTTCTTACAATCAACTGATATAATTGTATGCAAAAGATTAGGCACCTCAAAATGAAAAGTAATAACCACAAGCTGCAAATATTACTGCAGTTAATGGATTAATGCAGATACTTAATATTTAATTACCTTAAAAATAGAAAAAATAAGAGAGTAACTGTGGCATGTATAAAAAAAAAAATCTACATTCTTCCTGCTGTAAAGTCTCAGAATTTAGTTAACTCATTAGGTCTTAATTGACTCATTAGACACATTAGCTAGGTCAATTCCAGAGCATAACAAATCCTCTTCAAATCTTGTGCTAACTCTTGAACAACCATGGCTCCTCTAAGCAGATGACTGAAGATCTGAATATAGCACTAATAGCTGCCTACAATGCAGGGGAAGGCTAAAAAAAAAAAAAGATTTGAATTCTTCAACTCACATTTTCCAATGTCGAAAAGATCATGAAGAAAAGTCAGTTAAAGATTTTAGAAACAAGTTCTGTAGACTGAAGAAGTAAAAATGGAACTACTTGGCCACAATCACCAAGGGTATTTGATTAAAAGACACCTTGCCAACTAATAAGAATGAGGGTGGATGTATTATACACAGACATATGGAAGAATAGACTCCAGTAAATATAAGCAAATTCTTGTGGCATATGTGACACAGTCAAGACTGAAACTGAAAAGAGATTGATTTCTACAACAGGACAATGATCCTAAACATGCCTCAAAATCCACCATGAACTACTTCAAGAAATAGAAGCTGAAGCTTTTGGAAAGGATCTCATAGTCATTCCCCCGACACTCTGTTAATGCAAGACGACAAAAGACAAATGTTGCACATGCCACAATAACTGTTTAATTTTTTTCTATTTTTTAAGTTCATCACATGTAAAGTAACAGTGCATTAATGTTTGCAGATTTTTTAAATAGTTCAATCAACAAAATACGTAATTTGGCCAGGAGTATACAACCGTATCTCTTTGGGAGTAGATGTATTCAAGAGTAGATGGGAATCACCATGCAAACAATCAGCACATTATTTAATCAGAACTTCGACTGTCACCTGATGTGTTGGTCCCAGACTGCTGTTCTCCTGGAGAGTAGGCCATCCCACTTCCATTCCCGTTGTGCGTAGATGGCACTGAGGCCAGAAGTCCTGCATAAATGAAGAACAAATGTCAAGACACCCACTATTATAATGAAAGACAATAATAGTAAAGAACATTAAATGTTGATTTCCAATTGTGGAATAAATCACTGACAGGAGTTGTGAACTGAAACAGAACTTTTGCATACTTTTGTACACATTTTTAAAAAGCAGCAATTACAGCTATTGTAGCAACTATTTATACTGGTGGGCATTGCCAATTCAGTGGCTTCTGTGTACCTACTTTTTGGTTGATGATTAACTGAATTCAGTTTGCTTATATCACAGTAAATATGTTTAGAAACTGAGCAATGAGGAAAAACCCATATTTAATATCATTAGACTTAGAGGTCTTTGCAAAATGCTTCATCCGTCATTTAACATAAATTACTGAAACTAACAACCCAGATAGAGCGTGTGGCCAAAAACTTGCCTAGTCCTCTATAGCGAGATAGTTGCTGGTAGATCTGCTTCATCCTCTCAATGTTTAGGCGACTGGCCTCCGCATGGTTCACCATTGGCTTTGGGTAATGGACTCCAATGATGCACTTTGCTGCAGCCTGCACTGAATCCGGGGCGTTCCATGGATCGTAGATATACTTGGCCGGAAAACCTCGAAGAATAGGTAAATAGCGTCTGGAAGGACAAGGAGAGATTAAACCGCAGAGTCTCATCATAGATACTGGAGAGGCTGTGTGTGGTGGTTGTCAGGTTCCCATTACAGAAAGGATTTAGATTTAGAATTAATATGCAATATTGCAAAGGTTTCTCTAATCATGTTCTTCATATCAGAGCATTCGTTGCTACACAACAACTGATGCAGAAAATCGACTAAATTCAACTCACAGCTGTCTTTTAAAGCTAGAAATTTACAAATGTTTGTAGTACTGGAAAAATAATCAAAGTGCTGGTTTTGGACAATTAAGACAAACACTGCTGCTATAAGTACATTGTGTGCACACAGTGTGACTGAATTACAGATGATCATTGTCACGTTATAATACTAATGCACATGTCACCACGCCACTATAAGGAACCAGCCAAGAGTACAGAGCACTTCAAATAAAGCCCTATTTGAAATCAGAACGTGTAGCTGAATGGAAGTTTTTCTTCTGGTCCCAGGACAGAGAAAGGCCACCTACCTACAAGTTCCACCTTACCAGAGCCTGGACAGAAGGTGGTCGATGTCACCACAATGCTTGTGGACAGGCGGACGCAGTATAAACCAACAGTTTCTGCCTGTGCTGAGACACTACGGAGATTCCTACTATAACACGCGTTAGAAAGCAGAGGCAGTGATCAACCCTTCCCACCCTCTTAGTGTCCGCCAGATCCATCCAATCAAACACCTCCCCGCGCCTAACCCACCCACTCTGCCCAACTGAAACTCAGGGTTGAGTAAGAGGTTCAGGTTCACTCCCTGCCCCTCGCACTGCTACTGATCGCTTTTGAGACGACAGTGATCCCAAGCCAAGGCAGAGAAACTTGCTAGCTGTCAAATGAGCAACATAGTATACCGTACTCAGCTGCTGGGTGGCCCCCTCGTTTTGCCAAAAGGGACCACAACCCTTTCACCAGGAACATTCATATCCTGCCTGGACAAGGGATGGAAATTGACAGAACTAGGAATATTTACATTGGGCACTGGGCATTTTGGGGATGGCCACTACATGCACCTGAATACGTTTGTGGCTCATGCAGATGATAGTCTCAGCACGTGAGCATAAACCATGTTCTTGGCAAGTTCACTCAGTGATAAGGTCAAGAAAAAAACATTACATTAATATTGTTCTCTTGCACACGCAGGGCTGCATTTAACACCAAGAGCACCACTAAACATTTCATAAAGAGTCTGTTAAAGAGTAGTCGCCCAAAGCTAGATAGAAGTGTTGTTATCCCTGGCTTTGGACCCCGCCTCCCAACATGCACTCTGGGAAATGCATTGGAGCTCTTTATGTATTAAATGTAGGCCAGGCTTAGTATTTCCTTACCAAGCGGTTAAAATCCCTTTTGATGAAACGAGATGCTACCGAGCTAAAGAACAGGCTACTGTATTGCCCAGAGAAAAAGCATCAAGCTTCAACCAGAATCACAGCTAACAGGCTTCCTAATGCATTGGCTAAGAATGGCTTTCGTCTTATAAGCAATCAACCACAATTTACAATGGGGAAAGGAAAAACTGAACTTTTCACCCAATCCCCAAGAAGACAAACAGACAAATAAACATATAACAAATAGACTTTATGCCATTATGCTAATGATACGTAATGCATTTGCTGAGGAAAATTTAACTATTAAATTTAAATAATATTAAAATAATAAGATAATAAAATAATATTATTAGCAAATTTAAGAAGACAGAATAATAAAGGCAGGGACAGTAAAGAAGTATATGCACACTTTAAACTATCTCTTACCTAAAATATTTAATAAAAATAGAAGGAAATGCTACAGGCTATATTAAAAAACTTGTAAATGCCCTGTAACTATCTATTTTAACTGTTTAAAAAGAAAACTCACTTACCCCTGCTTCTGAAAACAGCTGTCCTCAATCCTACTTACATTCTTTTCTTTATCTCTCTAAAACAAGTCTCTAATCAGACTCAATACTAATTAAATGACTGGATTAAAAACTCCTTACTTGGAGAAGCTGTCATAATTACTTACTACCTAGCCATGTATGGGTAACATTACCAACCTAATGAAGTCCCCATTAGGGTCAGTGCGCCGACCAAACCCTACTGGACAGTAGCAGTGGAAGAACTGCTGAAAGAATGAGCTGCAGGAGAGCCACATCCAGCTGCCTGCATTCACACTCCAGTCTGCATCCAAAAGGAGCTCCTCAAAAACCTGTCGATCACAGCTGCCATTATAGTCCAGCTAAATGCAGCAAGAAATTCATGGACATATATCCCATTAACAACTAAACACTTCAGAGAATAATGACCATGACAATACTGCACTAATACACTTATAGTATTCAAGTCTGCGTTCACTACCAAGTGCTGTTTTTAATAGCTGCAAGACATTGCTTAATTTCCAATAGCAAAATAGCACCTAAAACAGAAGGTGATTATTTCCCCACCTCAATACCACTTGTGATGTTATGTCCCTTTTGTAGTTGATGTAGAAATGTTTTCAATCCTCGTATGTGTAAGTCAACACTAGAAGAGGTTATTTCAAGGACATTGCTAAGAAGACATCAACACAGTTTTTCTTCATGACTTCCCAGCCTTGCTAGGAGGCAACTGTCATTCGAAAGTAGAAAATCTGTGTACATCTCACATGCCTTTGCTACTACTACTGTCACACGCCTTTTTTCACATGGGTAACATGTATTGAACATTCAACCAACAGTGAAATGATCTGATTTGCAACAATCTATTATTATTTTAACTAGTGAGGTTAGTGATACCAGCATCCCAGCCAAAGTCTGCTTATGGGCAAGTGTGGCCACTGACAAATTGTTTTAAAAAGACATTTTGGCTTCTTAAATCCTGAATGGGGCAGTTTCTGCCTCCAACTGAGTGATTGATAGAACGATTGATTGACTGAATAAACCTCCTTATAAAATAATTAAAAAATTGCTAGGCAATCTGGCCCATGTACTATCTCTCCTCCCTTTTAAGGACAAGTGGTGCAGAGTGTTCCTACCAGGATCCAACCCACTTGTCTCAACTGCACAGTGATCTACTTTACTCTGCTGCAATGCCTTTCATTGCTTGCATCGCTGCCTGTATGTTTCCTATGCCCACTGCACTTGCAGTTATGAGCAATGAGGTCCAGGAGCAACTGTGATAGCGTGTTTTATGACAGGAGTCTCCTTTATATTCTGGCTGCATGTAGCACAGATTTACAAAGCAGAGCTTTATCAGCCTATACAAATATTGAGGCCACCAGTGTTGCCAACAAAACCTAGTGCTTCTGCTAACGCAGTAAGTACTCTTTATCTTTTATCATGTAGCAGCTTCACTGTGCCCTTAAACTTGCATAAAACCACTTTAATGAAATTGAGACATTATGTACATCCCTGAATCCACAACTACTAGGAAAAATGAGAATGGGAAAGAGGACAAACATAACACAGGTTGACTCAAACATTAGTCCCTTTACAGGCTATGCACTTGGAGTCACTGTACTCCATAACATTGCCCTTTATACTCTGTAGTGAAACACAGAATTCTCCACTAATTCCAAAGAAAACCACTCTGGAGGGTTAGAATGCAAGGAAGAGCTATATTTCTCAAATAAAACTATAAACAGAGAGGATCCAGAATCTTTCCTAGGACACTGAGGGCAAGCCTGGAATACACCCTTGATGTTCCACATACATGCATGCACATTCTAAACCAGGGGCAATCTGCAGTAGGTAATCTACCAATCAGCATGCTTTCAGAAAGTCAGAAGAAAACAGAAGTAACCAGAGAACCCTAATATAAACATGAAAAAAACATGCAAAACACTATACAGACAATAACCTAAGCTTAGGCTCAAACCCTGGACCCCAAACCTGTAAAGTGGCATCTCTACCTGCTGTACTGCCATAATGCTGTACAAGATTAACATTTAAAAAAGTAAACATATGGTTCATAATGTAACTTTCATAAACAGCTACAAAATGTTGGTTTGAAATAATTAATTTCTAAATTGGAATTACCAATTTATCTTTCCTTATATCATATATCAATATTTTTGTGAAAAATGTTACTGTCTTGGTAGTAAACTCAGACTTTTGGACAATAATATCTTTTTTGAACACCAGACATTCAGATACCAGAAATTCAGTTCAATATATTCAAAAATTTTTCACCTTATTCCATTTAATGATGCATACACTCACTATTCACTTTATTAGGAACATCTGTACACATGTACATTCATGCAGTTATGCAGTTACATTCATGCAGTTCATGTGGCTTCAGATAACGTTCACATCAAACATTAGAATGAAGTGTGATCTGTGAGACATTGATCATGATATGGATGTTGCTACCAGATGGTCTGGTTTGAGTAATTCAGAAACTGCTGATCTCCTGGGATTTTAACACACAACAGTCTCTAGAGTTTACACAAAATATTACGAAAAAAAAAAAAACACTGAGTAAGCGACAGTTCTGTGGATGAAAACGCCTCATTAATAAGAGAGGTCAGGGGAAAATGGACAGATTGGTTCAGTTGCCAATAAAGATATAATATCTCAATCACACTTTACAAGCATGGTGGGCAGTAAAGCATCTCAGCATGCGCCAAAAATCGAACTTTGAGGTAGATGGTCTATAACAGAAGTAGACCACATTTGGACCCACTCCTGTCAGTCAAGAACAAGAATCTGAGGCTATCGTGGGAACATGCACCAAAACTAGCCCATTTACCTCCAGGTGTAATGTGTTGTGCATTTTGAGATGCATTTCTGCTAATCATGATTGTAAATAGTGCTTATTTGAGTTACTATACAATTCCTGTTAGTTCAATCCAGTTTGGTCATTCTTGTCTGATCTCTTTCACTAGTATGTTGTTTCAGCCTGCAAACCCTATGCTCAAAGAATGTTTTTTTTTTTTACACACCATTCTAATGTTTGATGTGAACATTAATTTAAGCTCTTGACCTTTATGCATTATGCTGCTGCCACATGATTGGCAGTGGACAGTGAGTGTATGTGTATGTATATATGCATAATTTATAACATATTTTATTTATTTATTTAGAATATTGTTCCCTGAAAGCACCTTCATTCCCTCCTCCCAACTGATCCACAGGTCTCCTCGGGTGAGAAAGCAAGCTACAGCATGACGAGCCAGGTGATGGATCCAGCCCTCCTGCCTCAGCTGGGTCATGATGGCATCAATCCATGGGAAACCAGTCTTAGCTTCAGTCCATTTGGCCAGTGCCTCTGGGTTCTTATCCCAGGGAATGCGCACACAGATGGGGTTGCCCTCCATCTTGTCAAATCGTGGGTTGGTGGTAGCAGCGGTGTAAAAAAATTCTCGCCACAACAGCTGGCCATAAAGGGAGAGGGGAGGGGTGCTGGTCTTCTTTACCTAGAGGAAAAATAAGTGATTTATGAATATTTGTTTCCTAAACTTAAATTAATGTTTTTAATAATAGGCAACTTGCAATTACTCTAATGTTAAAAATAAGCAACCTCCAAACTTCATACCTATATCTATACCGAATAAGAAAATAAATGACACTTAGTGTTTAATATAAAATACTTCCATTATGTTATGTTTCTAAACTTAGAGAAGGTGTGGGGCAACCTTTCTGTAGAGATCTGTGAGTTTGAAATAAAAGAGGCGACAGGACAGGCAGCCGAAGCGAAGGTAAGGGCTCAGGCCTGTGGGGCTGGCCAGCAGGGAGTTGGCATTCATCCTTGGCCTCTCAAAGTTGGCCACCCAAGCCTGGAACCCAGGGAAGACATAAATCATAAACAGTGACATGCAGGTAATATACATATTTAATCAGTCTAAAACATAACAGTCTGATTTTACATGTAGTACATGTCCTTCTAAATTTCAACTGTTGTTCTACTGCTATAGTCAAGGCTTCCAATTTTAAATGAATTCCTGCACCTTTCTCTCTAGGTGTCTCTCGATCCTTGTTAGTGCTTCTGTCTCCCCACCTGGCCACACAGCAGAGGGTAGTCCTTCTGTGTCAAACCCTATACACAAAGAATTAGCACCTATTTACAAATATAGTTTTTTATTTTAAACTTTATATATATAAATCTTATATTATGATTTTACATATATATATATACATATATATATATATATATATATATATATATATATATATATATACACACACACACACACACACACAC
>JAQQZR010000039.1:10534353-10592979 GCA_030068235.1 Notoglanidium macrostoma | reverse complement strand
CACACACACACACACACACACACACACACACACACACACACACACACACACACACATACACACACACACACACAAAAGTTATTAACACATTTAATTAATGGTTTGCTTATGCCTAAATCTAATCCTAACCTCAGTAACCAAATGGAAAGCCTTTGGCTATTTTAGTATTTTAAAAGTTTTTGTTAAAAAAAATCCCTTGTGGCTACCAGCCAAAAGTCAAAATTTTCACATCGGTGTCCCCACTAAGACACACACACACAAACACACAGACACACACACACACACACACACACATACAAACACACACACCTGCATAAGTGGGGTTTTCTTTTTAATAACATAACCCGTGACAATTTATAAACAGTTTGCTTAGTGTTATATTCTTAACTTGAATAAAAACTCAATTAAAATCTGATTTCACCTTTCCTTGTTTTTTCCTTTATTTCCAATTTACATTAATTAAAATCGTAACAAAACCAGGATGAAAAAAAGAAAACAAACAAAAGTGATCATAATAATAATAATTATAACAAAAATATACACACCCTCACACAAATACACACATCCTGCTCAGCACACTCTGTTACTCTCAGAGGAGCCCCTCCTTCCTGTTCAATATTCTGGTCATTCTGCAGTGTCAGAGCAGGCTGTGTGTGTCGGATGAGGCTAGTAGAGAGAGGTTGTGGCAGTTTAGGGAATAATTATGGACAGATTTAAACTAATAGCACCTTCTGAAGATGGATTGGATCAAGCATGAAGCCTTGTCTTAGAGCCCCCAGAGCTACTTATGATGACTTCACATCAAGATTATTACTTAGGTTTTTTATTTTGAGGTAGCTTTTAAAAAAAGATAATACAAATGAACAAAACCAGAAATATCGTCCAAATTTATTTTACTTTTGCTTTTTCGGTAAAGGGACAACACTTCCTAAATGGGCAGTCAAGGGGAAAATACTGAAGTACACTATAAAAAAAAAAAAGAAAGAAAAACTAAAAACTGCACTTCCCCCCCAATTTTTTTTTTGGTGTGCACAGGTACACACTCTCTCTCACGCAAACACATATAATTGTGAAAATATATAAATCTAGCTGTTGCAGAACAGACTTTTACAACAACTGAACCAGGATTTTACTTTATTATACACAGTAAATGTTAACTCCCACCCTCCCCAGTTTTAACATTTCACAATACCTAGCAGAATGTGATGTTTTTACTGAGTCACAGTCAGGAAGCAGAGGGAGGGGCTGAGTGGGACTGGGTGTGGTTCAAGATGGTCTTAGTGGGAGGGGCTTCTGTTGTATACAGCCAAAATGCACCCAGCTCTAAAGCACCACTTCCACCTGCCGAATGTGATGACATCTAGCCATGTTTCTGAACTTTCCAACTCTTACTCATTTAGTCTTGCTCACTCGTTACCTCCTCGTCTCAGCTCCCATCAGAAAGAAGGACGCTTTGAAGGGAAACATGGCTGGATTTCAGAGGGAGAGACTCATGGGGCAGTGCTGCTTAGTGCTGGTCTCCAGGGCACTAAATGCACAACTTTTGTGTGTTAGAGACAAAAGCATTCATCAATTTTCAATTTGGTTTCCTTTTCCTTTACTTCCATATTTCTTTATTTGGAGAGTGTATTGCTTCTTCATGGAGCTATTGCTTATCATTTATATCTTTCCATGTCTTATATTGTGTCCCAGATTTGTTTTGTTTTGTTTTTTACAAGAAACAGACTGGTCCAATGTCCACTCCAAACTCCTGATTAGCTCCACCGATGTCCAAAGGAGCAAAGTCCACGATGGGCAGTCTAGATGTCTTCTGAGTTTTGTACTCAATCACAGTCTTACCCCACTGGCCTGTGCGTTTCTGTAAAGCAGAGTAGTCAGGTCAAGTTATTTTAATAACTGCAACAAAATGATTGTGAATCATAGTCAGTAATATATGACATAACAGTTTGTAAAACATTGACTGCTTGTATATGGGAGTTTGAATCTCACCTTGCAGCCATCCTCCAGCACACTGTATGTGAATCGGCTGTTGCCCTCTGCTCTGATTTCCACATCATTGGAGCCCTGTAGCAGAAGAGCCTTCTTCAGGTTTCCTGTGGCCTCATCCATATAGGCCACGCTGTTCTTGCAGTGGTAGGTGATACTCTGAGAGGCCTCGCTAGATAGCAGTCTCAGGAAGTTCATCTGAATGCTGGCCACATTTGGAGTCGGAATCTTCTCACCATAGCTGAACTGTATCAGAGAAAGAGAGAGTGAAAAGGCATAGTTATTTTTACTTCTAGAAAGGATAACAATTAGTCAAAGATAACATTTAGAAAAAAGGCATAAAAGTATGTGACTAATGCCATCCTGTCTTTTTTTCTCCCCAACATTTCCTGCTTCTAAACAAAGAAAATTTACAACCATAAAGAGTCACAGGCAGAAACATTGTGTTCCACTTTGTCATTTACCCAAAAGCTCAGAATAAAAATTTATAGTGCGGACTGGGGCTATAAAATCCACATTTGTCATTCATGCCCACATAGGATGTGGATGAGCCCTAAATATAAAATATCATCTTATGGTCAATTTTCACAATATTTTCCATACAAAAGTCTGTGCCACCTAAATTGTTAGCTGTGGAAAGCTTGATGTGTCATTTAAAATGTATGTGAGTGAACAAAAATGTGTAGTGACCTGTGAAAAGCCTGCTCACCGGTATCTGATTACAAAATTAATTGATTAAGTTATGTCCATTTTGCTATAGTATGTAACTTTCTCAACAAAAAGCTGTATTAATATTTTAGTGGGCTTAAATATGCTACTCACATGGAAGCCACCACCCATGCTCTCGCCGAACCATACGTGCTTCTGATCCTTGCTCTTGGCGCTCCACCAGTTCTTGCGTGGGATACTGCTTGTAGTGGGCTTCACACATGTTTCTCCAGTCTCCATGTTGCAGAAGACCTTGATGGCATCAGCAGTGCAGCCAAGGTTAGGATCCACCCAGTAGTCACCTGCAAAATAAGTCGAAATAATCCTAATAAATTTATTGTGTCCTCGTATGTGTAAACCTGAGAAATTTTTACTGAATGCTGTTCTGGGCAGTGGTGTTTTAGTGTATCTCAAAGTGGATGCTTTATTTTATCTCCATATTAACCTCACTGTACATTTGAGTTGTAATCTGTATGTTGTCCATCATTGTCCTACACCATCACTACTCTCTCATCCTTTTTCTTCTATTCTTATTTTATGCTTACCGCTCTTCCAATCAGGGTGGCAGAGTTTCAGGTCACGGCAGGACCGTGCAGGGTTCTTGCGAGATCCATCAGGGCTGCGGATATCCTCAATCTGGTTGTTAATGGATTTTAGGGTGGCATCAACCTCCACATCATGCTGTCTCAGGTTGTTGGAGGCCTCGTCAGCACGCATGTAACGCAGGGGATCGGGGCCCTTCTCAGTCTGACCCAGCCCAGCGAAGGCAGACATATCAATGCCAGGGCCTGGAGGACCAGGAGGACCAGGTGGTCCAGGGTTACCAGGAGGACCCTAAAGACAGATGCAACAGAGGAAGTAGAAAATAATCAAACATGTCCTTTTTTAATTAGCAGGTCTGCACAATCTGCTTTCTGAAATCAAAGATGTTTTTGGCATTTTGCAATGGTAGTTTTTTGGAATATTAGAATAGAAATTACTAAGACTGATCATACACTACTTGTTTTTTTAGGGAAAATATAGAATGCATAGAATCTAGTTTGTCAAATTATTCTAATATGCTAAGATGTGCATATAAATTAAAGCTACTTCTGACAGTGTGTATGCAGACACCCCTAGTGGTAGAAAAGTGTAATCATGGGTAAACTGATACTGAGGATGTTCCATCTCATTTATTGTTAAGTACAATTGTATAAGAAGTATAAGAGTATTCGCTGACTATGGTGTTCCCAACAAGGTGCAGACAGTTGACACAAATGAAATATAAAGAAAAATCCTATAAAAGGCACATCTAAAGAATGGCTGTGATGATGGCAGATGTTGTCTTGCTTGATTTGGCATATGCATCTTTGCGCAGAGAAGAACCATGTTATTTACAGTGATCAGTGGCTCATAGGGCAATTTGGTTTGCAGTAGCATGCCTGTGCACTAAAGTTCTATCTGCTCTAGGGTTTTTACCCACAGATAAAGTGGTCTTGCATTTCCTAACCAAATACAAATTCTGTTTCCAAATACAGAATATGGAAAAGAGAAAAATAATGATTTTTTCGTGTCATTGCAGCTTTTCAAAATGTATCTGGGGCAAAAGATTTGATTACAAAATAAGCAGATTTGCTTACCAAATATGGTGATAGGGTTGTTTCTTTATATAAATGTGGCTGTGCATGAGCAGAGTAATTTAGAATGTGTAGGATTTATCAACATCTGCACATGTGATAAATGCCAATTTTGTAGTGCATACTCTAAGTTCTTGTTCTACACACACTTTGAACTATTAGACCCCTGGTCTGGACATAGTAAGGTAGATCAAGTAGATACTTTCTCTCTGGACACCACCTTTTAAGACAAATTGCTAAGGATTATTATGTTTATACTCACAGATGGGCCAGATTCTCCAGAGCGTCCACGAGGTCCAGGGGGTCCAAGGGGTCCAGGGATACCATTTGCACCATCCTTTCCAGCTGGACCAACAGGTCCAGGGGGTCCCTATATAGAAGAAATTAACACCTTCAACATTCAACATTTCAGGTTTGCCAGGACAATTCACTAGTCATATGATCAGAAGCAATGACCTTGACAGTTGATTATACTAATCTGAGATTCTCACCTTAGGTCCACTAGGTCCGCCAGGTCCAGCAGCCCCCTGGTCACCAGAAGCACCCTGTATGACAATCGCAAATGCAGACATTAGGTAAGACACCACGTCAAAACTTTGTTTTATCAGTGTTGAGAAGGAACCACTCAGACAAATGAATTGAATGCGCGAACTCACAGGAGGTCCAGGAAGACCCTGAAGACCAGTGAATCCTCTGTGTCCCTTCTGTCCTCTTTCCCCAACCTCACCAGCCTCTCCCTTGTCTCCACGAGGACCTTGGGGTCCCTGGAGCAAAAAGAATATGAAGCCGCTCAATATAAGTTGACACACAGGATTGCCTGGGCAATACTGCCAATTTAGATCTAACAGATGTCATTCACAATCATGATAATGTTCATAGATAATCTATTTGATTCTTGAATTATTAACTTACAGCCATGCCTCTTGCTCCAGCAGGTCCAGGAGATCCAGAAGGTCCTTGTGGTCCCTATAGAAAGGAAAAGAAAATGGGTTAGCACTGCTATTATAAGTTTAGGCCATGAGTGAATTTGTCAAGCATTTAAAAAAACAATTTTGCTCTCGTTTACAAAGGAGTTTTAGGTTTCTTGATGCAAACATTAAAACATTGGAAAATGAATGGTTTATAGGTGAAGAACCTTAACTACATACTACTGATGGCCAAACCGTTACCATATTATGAAAAGTGTGGCAAGAGCAGTAACATTTGTGCAGTGCCATGTTTTTGTGTGTACATGCAACATTAGAAACATTTTATATAAGTACAGCTCGTCATGGTTCTTGTTAAAAGCTCTGTAAAATGGTCCTGCCAAAGAACCCAAAGAGTTAAGTCCATCATAATTCCCATATAATAACATTACAACCACAATTTTAGAAGAAGGTTCAATCTTGAGCTCTGTGATAGATTGGCAGCCTGCCAGAGTGTACACCACCTCTCATCTGGGAGCTGGGATTGACTCCATGTGCATTATTAAGTTAGCACAGTTGAAGTTATTTATTATCCAGTTTATTAAGGATTCATCATTCCTTTTTGTAAATTAATTTGTTTTGATCATTTATTTTTTACAAATAGTACACAATAGTGTCTCCTGGAAATGTTTTGGATAGAGAAAATGTTCACTGGCTGGTGAGTTTGAAGTTCACTTTAAGCTCAGGCATCATGACCACCGGATAAATAAGGGATCTCTTATTCCTGTGGCTGCACTACTCACGTTCTCTCCTCTGTCTCCTTGTTTGCCTACAGCACCAACGGGACCAGAAGAACCAGTGGCACCAGGGGCACCAGGAGCACCAATAGGACCAGTGTTACCACGTTCACCCTGCGGGAGACACAAAACTTCATTTATCTTGCTGTTTTTATAAGTTTATAGAACCACTATAAAATTATTTTGAATTTTAAGATGATATATTTCTCTGACTCAAAAAAGCTTGCAATATGTAAAAGTATTTGTTCGTGTAGTATTTGTTCATGTCCTTACCTTCACACCAGGAGCACCATCTCTGCCAGGAGGACCATCAGATCCAGGATTACCCTAAAGACAAAGAGATACAAAAATATATTTAGTATTGTTTTATTTAGGTGTGGGACAAACAGCATCAAGTTCCATTTGCATGCCATTAGATTTGGTTGAAAACATTTTCACGAATTCAGGTCTGGGTTAGCAAGTTTGATTCAGTCTTTTGGCTATGATCCAGAAGTCCAAAACATGGCCCAGTATTAGTATGAAGTATAATCATCTTATGTTGATTTTCATTCTCTAATGGTCTTCTCAAACCACTCAAAACTCAGTTCAGGCCATTTTCTTTACAGCTAAAAATTAACATAATACTTCCCTTATTCTTAAAGTGCCATGTTATTACTACAGCTACTAGCTACAACGCTAACATTGTGCATAATGCATGTCTAAGTCATTCCACATTTGCCTTAAATCAGGAGCATATTCTAGCTGTGAGCTAACTCTTATGTTATCAAGCCTAGCTTATTTTCATCAATTTAGGTTCTACAACAAAAGTTAACCTTAAGCCCAACTCAGTTACTTTGGCAACATAAGCTTTTGGACATGTCAGCTCAATAAAATGTGCAGGAAAGGGGGTACTCCAGGACCAGGTTTGGGAACTCGTGCTTTAGGGAACTTGGGGAACTTTGCCTCGCACTCAAGTGTGCCTTTAATTACTTTCCCTGAAGCATTCCTTGTGGTTCCTTAAGTATTCAATGCACTTGGGTTCTGCGTTTTTATTTTCATAAAAGTAGTCTTGCACTTGCCATTCTAAAATATATATTTATATTTAACATTGGCTCTGTTCACTTCTTTCTGTGCATGCTGCTTGTAGGTGCATAATTTTGATGAAGACTTGTTAATTTGATTTAATTACAAAAATTTACCCCTCCTGTTACTTGGTCATAGCCTGCTCATAAACGGAGAGTGTTTTATGTTTAAGTAGCTATTGTGAATTTTGTGAATAGTTTAATATGAGTTAAAAGTGTTTAGTAAAAAAGTTCCTGCTCACCATGGATTGAAAAAATTTGTTCTATGTGGTCTTTAACTGCCATTTGGCTGCTTCTGCAGTTGACTGTCATGGCTTTATATTTTGGCCATTCACAAAGGGTTTTGATTACTACATCCAAACTTGAATTGGTTGGTTGCAGCTGGAATTTGTTACTGAAATATACTGAGTCTGGAGACACCTGTGTGGCTATTTCAAAGAAGCATGGTTTTATTATCTAACTTTCTGCAATACCCCCCAAGATGTGTTGTTCAAAAAGCTCACATAGAGTTGTGACAAAACTATGTCGGATACCTAAAATCAGTCGTAGCAGCCGCCATCCTAGCTTGAATAACGACTAAGCAGCAATCAAGCAAAACTAAGCAGACTCAGGTAAAATGTGTGGCCAATTATACTCATATACAAAGTGATTTGGATGATAAATTTCAATTAGATTTGATTTGATTATTTCTTTTAAATGTATACAGATTCTGCTATTTTAATGTTTTATGCACCAGTTGAATCATTTAGACACTCTTTTCAAGAAAATGTGTGATAATTTAGGTATTTATGATGCTAAACTGAATGTGAGTGTGAATGATTGTTGGTGTGAATGGTTGTGATTGGCCCTGTAACAGATTGGCACCCTGCCTAGGGTGTACCTTGCCTCTCGCCAAAAGTCAGCTGGGATTGACTCTGGCTTTCATGCGACCCAGACAGATGAGCGGTATAGAAAATGGGTGGATGGGTAATACTAAACTGAAAGCTAAACTATATGTTTTCTTTATATGTTGGCTACATTCTATCCTCATAGCTCTAGTAGAAAACTGTGGAACAAAGTTAGGACAGCAAACATATGTTCACCTACGTTTGGGGTTAATGGAATTTGATTTAAATGTAAATTTTGATCAAATTGTGACTTTAGGATTTAACTGTTAACTGTGTTTCTAATATTGGTAATTCTAGGCCATCTATTGACACCAATTGAGATCATTTGGTATTAGAGATGTAAGGCACCTTATTCTTAGGAGGTTTTATTTAAATCAAGTTCAGTGTTGTGTTTTTGGTCATGTTTTTACCTCACGTCCAAGTTCTCCAGTAGGTCCAGTCAGCCCAGGGGGTCCAACAGGGCCAGGTGGACCACGTTCACCACCAGAACCTGGAGAACCCTGTTTGCCAGGCTCACCCTGAGGTAGATAAAAAATAAAGCATGTCGTTTTTAAACATGTAATATACCAATTCATCAGGATTTATTCAATTTGTCTGCCTATGTAGTTATTTAAGGATGGAAGTTGAATCTAACATGTAAAAAGCAACAATAATTATTTATAATAAACAGTATTTTAAATAGATTTAAAATTTGATATATATTAATGATCAATATAAGTTTTGAATTCTCTTGAAATTTCAATTTTAATGAAATGCTCTAATTCTTTGCACATCTCTTTCTCTGTGTGTTCTGATAAAAACAATGTGTCATGGTGATGTTTATACTCACACCAGGTCCTGGAAGGCCAGGGAAACCTCTCTCACCACGCTGACCAGGAAGACCAACAATACCACGTTGACCAGCTAAACCTGCAGGACCACTAGGACCAACAAGACCCTAATTATGGATCAAGAGGAAAAGAAACACACAAGGGAGTTATTCATGAGGCATTCTGATGTGTAGTTTTTAGTGATAAATGACTATTGGTGGAACACTTGAATGGGAGTTGGAGCCTTACAGGGGGGCCATCCTCTCCAGGCACTCCCTTCTCTCCAGGGGCTCCAGGAGGTCCACGCAGTCCAGCATCTCCAGGTCTTCCTGAGGGACCCGCATCACCACGCACTCCCTTAGGACCATCTTTACCAGCAGGACCAGCAGGACCCACAGGGCCAGGATTACCCTAAAAGAAAAAAAGTAAAAAACAACAAGTGTTTAAAAAAGAAAGTATAGTAAGTAGAGCGCAAAATGTCCTCAAGTATCAGCTATTATTAGCCTGCTATGATCTCTTGTGTATCAAAGACCATGCCTATATAGGATTTTTATTAACCCTCAGAGGTATATGCCTATTTTAGTCCATTTTGAAACCCAAGCTTAACAGTCAATAAAAATGCCCTAATTTCAGTTCCAAAGCTTTAATAATTAATCATTAATCACTAATCATTACTTCTACTGAGACCCACCGATACGAGTTACAACACTTTGTGATGAACACACAAACTGGTGCTGAATGCCTAGATTTATGAATGGTATAGGAATTGAAAAATATGTATAATTGGTAAAACTTTTTGCTTGAAAGCAGGATCTTGTTATTTATAATGCAACTAAGTTGAAAATTGAAACGCAAATAAATAAATATACAAAAACCTTTAAGGAGTGCTCATTTTTAATAATATATATATTAAATATATATATAATATATAAATTTCTTTTTTTATTTACTGCTACAAATGGAACTGTAGTTTTTCCCCTTTAATTATTAGATCTTGGCAACAAGATGCAATTTAAAGTTTTATGCTATATAACTCCTAAATTATTAATCAATATGCAAGCCATGATCTTTCATGGCATGACTAACATTACAAGTTTTTTTTAAACATTATTAATATCCAATTATGCCATCATCAATAAGCATGTGTATTAATCAATGGCTTACATTAGGACCAGGTGATCCAACTCTTCCAGCAGCACCTGGGAAACCAGTCGCACCCTGGAATAAGGAATATCACATTAACTGTAAGTCTAAAACATACATAATTAATCTACCACTTCAGATTCCTTCTTCTATCTAACATGATCTTTGCCATAACCAGAAAACAGCTAAATAAACACATATGATTTCTTTAATACATTGATTGGAATGATTAAAACAATGACTCACTGGGGCTCCTTGTGCTCCACGAGCTCCTTTAGGTCCAAAGACACCAGTTGGGCCCTGAAATCAAGCAAAAATGCATTAACATACCACTGTATTTTAAATTATTGCCACCCATTATTGCCAAGTGAATTGCAATCTGTTGAAAACATGAATGGAGCCAGGTATAGCATTACTCGATATATATTTTGTAAAACATTACTTACAACTGGACCAGGGGCTCCAGATGGTCCTTGAGGTCCAGAGGATCCAGCATCTCCTTTCTGACCTGCCTCTCCCTGCTCTCCTTTTAATCCAGGTTGGCCATCACCACCCTGAGAAGGAATAGGATATTTAAATGTGCTGATTCTTAATTACGTTCACATTTAACTTTGTTAAATTAAATGCAAGTTCAGTCATTAAGATAATGTCACCTCTAATTTCATATTTTATTTAAGGCTGAAACTGAAGCTGTATATAGACTATTAATTTGGTGACCAAAATGATTGATGGAGTAGACAGGCTGGATGGTCATAATGCAGTGCCTGGTTACATTGGAAATGGTTATTGTGATAACTGTACCAATAACTAGAATACAGAACTAGTTTACAGAAGTGGTGTTGTAAAAAGACACAAACTCAAACTATTTTTTATAAAAATCTGTACAATGTCTTTTAGGCCTGCTATTTCTTTTGTGGTTAAACTACAGAGCAATTAACAGTAGTGTAGCCTATAATACATAGTGCAATTCAAAATGGCACTGAGAACATGGAACCTCCCTCATGTAGCCATTTTTATTTATATCTAGTTCCCAATCTGTCGACAACCTCTCCACAACTTATTACTGTATACAGCCAAGATATTCAAGATGTTTGAGCTGTGATGTTTATGGCTTAACTATCATCAGATATTGGTAGAAATCCATTTTGTAATTATCTGGGGTGTATATTCAGTGTGTGTTATTCATTAACACTTCCCATTATTTCCCTTTAGTTATGTAACATTGGGCTGTGTCCAATTATGTAAGACTGATCTACTCAGTTGATATGTAATGAATAAATTATCACTGCTTATTGTAAGAAATCCATATTCCTAATGAAGCTGCAATGACTCAGCACCCATATTTATTCCTGCAGCTGACAATTTGTTTAATTGCTGTGTGCAGCACTGGGCCATATAAACTAAATGGTAATTGTAGTCCTACTCACAGGAGGTCCAGCAAAACCAGCAGGGCCAGGAGGTCCAACCTCACCACGGTCACCCTTGAGAGATATGAAAAAAAATTTTATCAAGAGAAGCAATAATATTGAGGGTAAGGAGACAACAGAAACCTATGCTTAGATTCACACAGATCTCAGACAAAATAACACAGAATCAACTTACAGGCGCACCACGAGTTCCAGCAGGTCCAGTTGGTCCAATTACACCAGTTTCACCCTTTGAAAGAAAGATAGACATTAGATAGGAATATTCCCAATTTATACAAACAATAAAAAAACATACAGAAAGCATCATCAGCTGGGAAGGACTCTCAGATTCTCACCTTAGCTCCATTGGGACCAGAAGGACCAGGTGGACCAATAGGGCCAGTCAAACCCTATAAACCAATGCACGAACAAAATATTTAAGAATATAATTTGAAAATGAACTTGGTGCTAAAATAAAAGGCATCAATAAGTGACATAGGTTAGCACTCACTCTTGCACCATCTTTGCCAGAAGCTCCCTCAGGTCCCTTCTCTCCAGAGTCACCCTTAAAAAGATTGTTGAACTCAGGCAATAATACTACTTCATTTGAACTATGGCTTATATTGAAGTAGATGACAATCAAAGAGTTCTACAATTAGGTTTAGATGTACTTACTCTGTCACCCTTAGGTCCAGAGATACCAGAAGTACCTCTTTCTCCTGGCATACCCTGCAGTCCAGGAGGACCCTGGGCACCAGCAGTACCAGCCGGGCCTATCGCACCCTACAATACAGTAATACAACATGAGAAAAACTACTGAACAAGAGCTAATAGACTAATGGAATAACCATGTAAGAGGAAAATTTTTATATGACTTCATATCAACAATTTTGTCTTGGAATGTAAAACAAAAAAGTTCCATCTAAAACCATAAAGGGTTCCTTGGTTTGTATATGTGTGGGAACCCCTAGATAAAGCCTGCAAGAGAGAATTTCCTTTTCATAAACAGTACAATTGAAGGAGACAGTATATTTAAATTGTATCAGAGGCGAGGTGCTAAGTTGCAGATCAATTAAATATGATATCAAAGATCTCACCTTGGGTCCATCAGTTCCAGGAGTTCCAGGGAGTCCTCTGGGTCCCTGAAGACCCTGGGCTCCAGCACTTCCTCTCTCACCAGGGAAACCACGCTCACCCTGACAAATTCATGGACAGAAGGCGTTATCTTCCTAAAAGTTAAAACTGGTACAAATATGGAACTCATTGTACTGATTAAGTTTTAGTATATGTACTAAAAGTCTGCATAATGTAAGACTTTGATTATTGGTGGTAAAAGAGAGGAACATACTCTGGGTCCAACTGCACCAGCGGCACCACCCTCTCCAGGAACACCCTATAGGAAGACAAAAAGAGAAAGAAAGGTTGGGGTAATAAAACTGAAAATAAGTATTGCTATCATCAAAGTGGAGCAACTGAAAGAGGATAGTCAGAATCTGGAGTCATTCTCACCTGGTCACCTGGTTTCCCGGACTCTCCTGGTGGTCCACCAGGTCCAGGCAGTCCCTACAAAAAAAATAAAAGATGATACATTTGAGCAATTGCAAGACAGTAACCAGAAGCAGTCACTTTTTTCACATATATTTAAGCATAGTGTACCACAACAGGTGTTTCGTTTTGAGCATTGATCAATACATGTGAAGATGAGTTTCTCTGTATATCGTGCCTATAGTACCTGGAAGCCGGGGGGACCAGGCTGTCCTTGTTCACCTCTCTCTCCAACAGGTCCCTGTAATGGCAATATACCTTTTATATAATATAGTATATTTTTATTAGTATTATTATTGCCCTGTCATTTCCAGGCTATTTAAAAGATACAGCATTCCAATAATAATATAATATGTCTCCCAGTCCCAGGATGATGCTTGTCATAGTGAACTCTTTACTACTTTATTAAAGGGTCACATTTTCTCGAAGAAATTATCTCAGTTAAGATCTTCTCATTTTATCTGCAGCATCTGAATTTAGCAAGCATAAACATGCAATTTAAAATATAGTAAATATAGAAATTAATGGATGTATTTTCTCTATATTCACAGGCTTAGTCGAAAATAAATAATCAATAATAATTCTTAATTTAAAACAGAACTCACAGATGGGCCAGTGGGACCACCAGCTCCAGTCTCACCATCTTTACCAGGCAAACCCTGAAGACAGACAGAGACAGGGTCTATTTATTATGGAATATTCTTTAAGTGAACACAATAAGTTACTGAATGGAAATAAGGATGACTTACTCTGAGACCAGGGCTGCCAACAAGTCCTTTCTCTCCAGATTTGCCAGGTTCTCCCTAAATGAGGAAGACACATATATATGGCATGAGACATGACACATATGGCTGTCCATAAAGATGATCTAATCATAGTGAGTTTATAGTTCTCTTACATTGGCTCCCTTGGGTCCTGGGAATCCCATCACACCAGGCTGTCCACGAGCTCCCTGAGGCCCAGGGGAACCAGGACGACCATCCTCACCAGGAGCACCCTAAAAAAAAAAAAAAGAAAAAGAAAAGAAATTATCCCACATACCATGGATTCCCTTCAGCATCCAAACAACATCCATTTTTCTTAAACAATATTTGTGCACTATATGATTAAATTTAGGTCACTTTATTTGTGTAGTTTTAACATTGCCAAACAGCAGCTTTACACAAATTAGATACTGGTATTATTGGGTTGTTCATTATTTATGCATGACATTTAACAAGTCCCTGTCTTTGCATCAGAGTACTGTTTGTACAAATCAGTATAATGAGTGCAATGGCTGAATGATTAAAAATGCTGGTGTATAGAGATGGTGAGATACTTACAGTTGGGCCAACTTTTCCTTGGGGTCCAGCATCTCCAGGACGACCAGTAAGACCCTATGTCATGCAAGAAAGGAGGGGAGACCAAGAATACCATCATTTAATGTGTATAGCAAAGGTACATGACTAAGCAAGGATGAAGTCAAGTTACAATCATCAGCACAGTCTGTTTTGTTAAGAAACATTCACTAAACAGAGTTTGTATTGAGCTACTTACTCTTGCTCCAGGAAGACCTGGCTCACCAGGACGACCAGGATCTCCACCAGCACCTTTTGGCCCAGACAATCCAGAAACACCACGATCACCAGGAGCACCCTAATAAAACCCCAGAGAACCGATTAGCGTCCAAGCGTCTGAGAATAACCTTAAATAAAAGTTACCAACAGTGATACTCATGATGGTGGCTGCTGGTGTGAAAACCTTTTGTGTTATTTTCACACACCTTAGCACCAGGAAGACCATCTTGACCAGGGAATCCACGGTTACCTGGAGCTCCCTAGTACAGATAAGGCATTTTACATTATTAGATTATTAGAATAAATGTAAACTTTTTCAAAGGTGTGGTCAAATGCACTAGTAGCAATGTTATTTTAAGAAAGATTATCAGACTCACTCTCTCTCCTGGAGGTCCAAGAGGGCCAGCAGAACCAGGCTCTCCTCTAGGTCCTCTTTTACCCTCCTCACCAAGTGGGCCTGGGGCACCCTGAGGTCCTGCAACACCCTTTGGAGAGACATCAAAATTGTTAAATCAAATATAACTGCTCGGATCCTAAAAAGTATTCAAAGGATATTAACAGACTCCAAAAATATTCACAAAACTAATACTTAAATATTATATTAAAACAATGATGTTATTGTGATAATGATGATGACAGTAGAGATTGCAAGTATGATAATTCTGATAAACATGGCATATGGCTTACCCTCTCTCCTTTTGGTCCAGCCTCTCCCTTAAATCCTGGGATACCAGGGTCTCCCTGTTAAAATACACAATACACAATGATCCATTAAAACACAAAACTGATTCAAATGAAAGGACCAAAAAACATCCAGATTAACGTGATGAATACTTACACTCTGACCCTTGGGCCCAAGAGGCCCAGTAGCTCCCTGAGGTCCAGGTGGGCCACGAGGTCCTGGGAAACCTGGGGCACCAGCAATTCCAGGGCCACCCTGCAGAGAAACACACAATTAAGAGTGGAGTCTTTTCTTGAACAGTCAACAACATTCTGTTATGTCTAATTTGAAATCAACATGTTACAATCAGTTATAATCCGGCTAATGTGAAATGTTCAAGAAACTCAAATAAAATAAGTTCTTACAGTGATTACTGAGTTCAACTCATTATAGTGTATCCTGACGGTGTCTAAGAGGATTTACTTTAATTGAATTTATTTTACTTAAATTACATAATACAACATAATGAAGACATGGAAAAAAAACTCACAGCAGATCCTTTGGCTCCAGGAATACCATCAGTACCAGGGTTGCCCTAAAAAATCATAAAAATTATGTTTAGTATTTAAAAAAATATTTAAGTGTAATGTTTATAGTTCTGCTCACTGTAAATGTTTACAAAGTTTGTCTGTAGTGCTACGGAAATTTGTCTGTAACAGCAAACATACAGCAATATGCTTACCTGCTGTATGTATCTACTATCACTATGTATCTAGTGTTATGGGATCAGTTGAACAAGTTTGAATAAAAGGATATTACTTTGTTATTAGTATGGAATTCATGTGCTTGTGACAGATCTCACTTCATCAAAGCATGAGGGGCTTGTCTACAACTGTTATCATTATAAAAAAAATATTTGCAGATCCAATGAACATTTCCTTAATAGGTTGGAATGTGTGACAGGATATAATGTATGTCCACAAATTCAGAACTGTAGAGCACAGTATGTACAGGTGCCTCCATGAACTTTGGACAAATAGAAGAAAATTAGTTTTAGATGTTGCCTGAGTATTGGAATCATATATTAAGGCATTTTACGTACAGATGCTCCAGCAGGTCCAGGAGAACCTGGAGTGCCTGATTCTCCACGGGGTCCTTGGGCTCCCTCAGCTCCACGAGCACCAGTAGGTCCGGCTTCACCCTGTAAAGTAAAGATTAGCCAACATAAACTACTGTTTGGCTATTTCTAAACTTCATCCTTTAAGAAATGTCAACCTATTGAGAATAAACATTTTTTAAAAAGCTGAGCTAATTATATTCAGGTGTCTGACAGATGTGACCTACCTTGGAACCAGGGGCTCCTGGGAAGCCTGGGGCACCAGAAGGACCAACAGGACCCTGTATAGCAAAGTCATAAAAGTACTCAGAATTAATATAATGTGAATAAGCAACATTTATTTCCCAGTTTAAATGATGTTTACTTCTTGTTGTGTTCAAATTTACTAACATTATTTATGCTTGAGGTCAATTTGACCCCAGCAATTTTAACCTCCAGAAAATTATTATATAATTAAAACTGTTACCCAGGTTTCTGTGTCAGGTACTTTACATTTCTTTGTTGTGTACCTAAATCGCCCTTTAAATTAAACATAAGCCCTCACGCCTCCCCTTATACATCCAGAATACCTATTATGTGACTACAATAAAATAAGCAAAACAACATAAAATCTCACTCATAATGACTTTATATAATTTCTCAGTACAGATTTTGTTATTTATAACATTTAGAAAGAAAACTATTTCTGCTATAATGAATAGTAACATGCATTATGTTTGGGGGTAATTTGACCGCAGGACAACCAAACACAATTTCAAACATTTAGAAGGATTTTTTTTTTTTAAATAAAAGAAAACATCATCATCATTAAAATATCAAACACCTATAAAAATTAAATATCAGCATTGTGCTCAAAGATTAAATCTTCTGATTTCATCATTTCTTTGATATATTCAATGCCTCCAGTACCTGAGGCAGCAAAGCAGCCCCACAGCATGATAGAACCTCCACCATGTATTACTGTAAGTAGGGTGTTCTTTTCCTTTTCCCATTTCATCACCTCTAAACTGATGCACTGCATTCCCAAAGAGCTCTATTTTGGTTTCACCTGTCCAAAGAACATTATCTAAGAAAGACTGTGGCTTATCTAAGGAAGTTTTTGCAAACATTAGTGTTGTATTTTTGTGTCTTTCTTTCAATAATGGTGTCCTCCTTGGCCTTTGCACCATGTGGTGCAAATTGTTTAGAGGGTGGTATATGGTAGGGTCTGAATCCATAACTCCAGATTGCTCCAGGTCAGCCTGAAGCTCTTTAGATGTCTTTCATTGTGTTTTTTCAATCTACAATCAGCCTTTGCAGACTTCTGTCATTGAGTTTCTTCTTAGTGTCACATCCTAGAAGTGTCTTCCTGATAAGATTAGGAACTATTGAAACAGAGATTTCAAGATCTTTGAAAGCTGCCTTGTAGCTTTTGGAATTATATATTTTTGATAATGAAATTTTTCCACTGGAAGGGAAATATCAAAGGGGGGACACAGTGGTGCAGTGGTTACCACTGTTGCCTCACAGCAAGAAGGTTCTTGGTCCGACTGGGGCCTTTATGTGTGGAGTTTGCATGTTCTCCTCATGCCTGTGTGGGTTTCCTCTGGGTGCTCTGGTTCCTCCCACAGCACAAAGACATGCAGTTCAGGTCACCAATATGTACAAAATGTGTACAGGAAATGTTTATCAAGTTGTCCCCATTAAATTAGGAAAAGTCCGGAAAAGTATGAAGCAAAAAAAATGATGTCAATCATGAATTTAGAGAAGTTAAACATAATAGGAGGGTTAAGGCTTGTTGAGAGAGGCAGCACTTACATTAGGACCAGCAGGCCCAGGAAGACCATCATTACCACGGGCACCCTGCAGAGACACAAGATGAGAATAAGTCAAGCATGAAGGTTTAGACCAAAATCCCATTTAATGAACAACACTTGAGATTTGTTCATTCAACCTTTTTTCAGCAAATATTATAATACACCTGTTACAATGCATTTTTTTGTCATTTTTGTTATTCACATGGTATGGAACACCATAAAACTATTGTAAGCAATCACTCACAGCAGCTCCAGAGGCTCCAGGGCGTCCTCTCTCACCAGGAAGACCACGGGGGCCCTAAGTGAGGAAAGCAAGGGCAAGAGAGAAATATTATTTGTATAGAATATAATGTGTTGAGTATTAAAACTAGGTTACTAGGACAGTTGTATAACATACAACAACATAACCAACTCACCATTGGTCCAGGGGCGCCGTTCTCACCAGGTGAACCTGACTCACCCTGTGGGAATGGAGATGAATATTTAAGACTATTTAAGAGGTTTGTTTTATATATCTAGCAAAACAGAATGATAATATTTTTGCTCCATATACATATACATAAGCAGAAAATATTGCATCAGTGGAAGAAATAGTGTGTAAATATGTGCAAATATGTACACTCTTGGCTAGGTTTAATTTAAGAAATTTTGAAAAGCTTGCTACATATTTGGAAATATGTGCATCACCTACATTAGAGAATGTGTCTACGCACATATGTATTGTAAAAGTGTATTTCTTTTGAGGTCATCTGCAGCAGTGGTTCTCAATGTTGGGCCTGGGGATCCCCAGGGTCTGTGATTTTATTTATTTATTTATTTTGTTACAGCTGTAGAAATCACAACACACCTTTATCAATATTATTATATTTATTATTGAGTTTTTATAGTTATTTGCCTTTTTGACTGGTCCCATTGATTAAATGGGTTTAATTCAAACCTCAATAACTCCAAAACAGCAGGACTATAAATGATGTCAACTTAGGCCTAATGTGTTTTGACTGTGGACATTTCCAGAACGGAAAGCTCCATGGCTCTGGTAAATAGACAAAATATTATTGTACGCATTTAAATAATGTTCATGAAATAAATCTGTCCTCAAGGGGGTCTGTGGATTTTACTTTACTATTAATGGGATCCCTGGCTTCAAAAGTATGACAAACACTGACCTACAGACCATCGGTCAATATACATATTTAATCTATATGGCAAAGCACTTTGCTTTGTTCAAGCAGGATGTGCTTTATACAAGGTGATCTGAAGGATCTGTACCTTAGTTCCAGCAGCTCCAGTCTCTCCCTTGGCACCATCAAGACCTGAGTGTCCCTACAAATACAAGCAGATATCAGTTTATCATACTCTCCCATATACACATAGGCACAAAAGTTGCACTACAATCAAGATTCGGGCTACAAAACCATAAAAATATATCAAATCAGACAGATTTCCTTTTTTAACATACTCTGTGTCCCTTGATGCCAGGAAGTCCAGGGGTTCCAGGGAATCCACGAGCTCCCTGTTTAACAAACACATACAAACAGATTAAAACTATAAAATCTGGTCCTTTATAAATTCTACTTCACAGAATAGAGACTCCAAAAAATACATGCAAACAATATGATACATGGGACAAATGCTGTAGAATTATTTTTACCTGTGGTCCAGTGGGTCCACGGTCACCAGGCTTACCAGGTTTGCCATTCTCACCCTAGAGAAGAACAGGTGCAAGCATAACAGTTAGACATTCACCTTAGCACCAGGAATAAGCATCAGATGCTTAAATGAAATCATGAGATTATGAATAGCTTACTTACATCACTTCCAGATTTTCCAGGTGGTCCAGGTGGGCCGCGAGGTCCCATAGGGCCCTGATGGAATAAACAATAATGTGAACTGGAGTAAAAGAAAAAAGGGCAAGAGGGAAAATGCAGTGTCGGATGTGCGTGTGTGTGTGTTTGTGTGTGTGTGTGTGTATATGTGTGTCTGTGTGTGTGTGGGTGAGTGTGTGCGTGTGCTTTATATTTCTTAGTTTAATGTGTGCGATCTGCCATTGTCAGGTGGAAGGAGGCCATTTGTGTTACTCACAGAAGTTCCGGGTTCACCAGTTTCTCCCGGGCTGCCTTGGAACCCTTGTGGGCCCTAGATTTGAATAGATGAGCGTGTGTCATTATGTGTTGGTGTATGTAGGAGATGCACATTAGGAGTCATATATATATCTCATGTAAGCATTTCATAAATGACTCAGATGTATCTCAGTTCCCTAAAGGACAGTTTCCCTCCAAGCCATCAGGCTTCCAAACCTACTTATTCTCATTTCATGTGAACTTTAATGTTTTATGTAATCCTTCACTGTTTAATGTTTAGCATCTCAATATTACGCTCAGTGTTTACACTGTGCAAGATCTCTGCCATTATTACTATGCTATATCTGTTGCTGTATAATTATTCAAACGCTGTAACCCAGAGATAATAAATTAGATATTATTTCCATCCATGTTATAAATAAATGTGTAAATTATAGTGGTTTGGTGCATCTATATACTTACAGGTGCTCCAGTGGGGCCAGGAGGACCACGGGGACCCATGGGGCCCTGCAAAAATATATAAAGTTTAATCAGTGATTAATTTTATAAATACAATGAATTTAATGTTAAGCACTTTAGAAAGAAAATATCATTTAAAATGTAATGTTATTGTCTGATCATTTGGAATTTGCAGCCAGTATTATAATAATAATTTGTTGGTTTTGAGTTCATGACCAAAAGAGCTTGGTCAACTAGTGTCAAAGGAATTGTGAAAACTCTTTTTTCATCAGTAGAGGGTGCAACTGGACCAGACTGACCTAGTCCTGTGTACTGCATATAGTTTGATTTGCATTGTACAATGCTGTGTTAGGAAATAAAACAAGTAAAAAGTAAAACAGGAAATGATGAGTAGTCGTTTCAATTAATTCCATCCCCATTTACATTTACAGTTACATTTGCATTTGGCAGATGCCCTTATCCAGAGCAACTTACGTAAGTGCTTTGAAGTCTCTATCAGTAAATGTATTCTGATACTGGTGCACTAGATCCTGGGCTAAGAATACCACCATGCAAAAAACATTGTTGGCAAGTAATACAGAAAGGGTTTTGTTTTTTTGTTTTTTTGTTTGGTTGGTTGGTTAGTTGGTTGGGTTTTTTTTTTATGTGAAAAATAAATGAAGTGCTAGTCATAAATATAATTGATAAATACAATAAATTCAATTAATGAATGTTCAAAATAGCCAAGAGGATCTTATAGAAGCTTTACTCTACTAAATTCATCTGGCTTGTCTTATTGGCAGCATGTCATAATACAGTAATAGCTGATAATATTAGATATATTTATATTTATGTTAAATCTTGTCTCTCACCATTGGACCCTGCATCACACCCAAGTTAGCTCCTCCTGCTTTCTCATCAAAACCTCCAGCCATCTGAGCTGCAAAGTTCTGCATCGTGCGCACACGTGCACACACACAAACACACACACAAACACACACACACATAGAGAAGAACACAAACTTAAGGCTAAATTCAATGATTATGATGTATTTTATTGCAATAACAAGGAGGAGAGGAGAGAAGAGGAGAGGATACTAGAGGATAGAAGAGGGGCAGAAAAAACTCACTCCTCCAAGTCCAGGTGGGTTTGGGCCTGGTGGTCCGGGAGGTCCAGGGTTGCCTGGAGTGCCGGGCTCGCCATCTCTTCCTCTGGGGCCTGGACTTCCCTGATGAAACAAAAAAAAAAGCAAAGATGAAAGATTAGCACAATCCCTTTGATATGACAAGATACTGCTGAGTGTTATGCCTTATGCATTACTTTGCCTCTCAGGTCTGGGAGAAAAAAATGACAAAAATGTAAATTGACTTACCTTCTCACCCTTAGGGCCTCTCTCTCCACGTGGTCCCTGCTCTCCAGGTGGTCCCTGAAAAGGCACAGAGGAAAAGTTTAAAAATAAAAAATCTTTCCTTAAAGCAAATCACAAAATAAAACTAAGTAAAAGATGTGAAAGACACTAAATATGTCTAAGAGTCATGAAAAAGCACAACTGTTATTCTATTCAAACACATTGTAGTTTCAGAGCCCCCTGGTGGAGGTATTTTGACAGCACACTATGCAGCACACTACACTATGACCGAATTCATCACATTACTAGGTGAATTAAAATCCTTTGAAATGTCTCACCATGGGGCCAGGTGGTCCTTTTGGTCCTAGAACCTAGAGAAACACAAAAGATTATTTATTAACAGATTCATTAATTATTTATTACAGATTCCATTGCTGGCATAATGTTTAATGGAAAATGTAACACACACACACACACACACACATATATATATATATACATATATGTTACATTTTTAATGTATGTATGTATTATATATATATATAAGCTATAGGTATATTGTATTCTATATAAATGTGTATATAAAAAATATAGAAATATATAAAAATTGTGGGAAAACTGCAGGTAAAAATAAAAACCCATATCTAAATACAATTTTCATGTCAGTCCCACAAATTTTCCCCCTTAATCAGTGTTTATAATAGTCATGTGAACCTCAAAATAAAGACACTAACAATATTTTAAAAGAATGGCAGGCTTAAATGCGAGAACTAGTAAATGAACTTACATTTGCAATATCTCCAGGTTCTCCTTTTTGTCCCTTTAATAAATTACAGAAAGATTTGCATTAGATTCAAAAAATTTTTTTAAAGGTTTTAATTAGTGTTGTATAGTATAACCAGAGAAGTGTGAAGTTCATATTAAAATGTGTAATGAATTGATTAGTTATGATATATATATATAAAAGTATTGTTTTATTGTTTGTTTTATTTCTAATACATTATCCTGTCATACTGTAATCATAACAGCTAACCAATGCACTCACCTTTGCAGCAAAGGTCTCTGTTGTGCAGTGACAGAATGAGAGATTGAGAGAGGGGGGAGGAGAGATTAAAAAAATGAACACAACTTTTATGGACATTAGCAACCACATTAATATTAACACCTATTCCGGGTGATGGCAAAGTTTGAAAAATAACACCTTTCGTGGTTCAACCAAGGGTCAGAAAAATGATGTGAAAATATAATAAACTGAAATGATTATAACAGTGGAGTGCTCAAAAGAACACCTGTCAAAAATGGTGATAATTAGAAAACCCCAGCTCTTAGTAACTTCCTTTCACTAACTAAACCATTTAACAATGGTTCCTGGATTAACCTAAACTGGACAACACTGCTAATTAGTGCCCCACCACCACCTCATGCTCTGAACCCATTCTGCTGTGTTAGTGATTTAAAGGAAGAGAGGAAGCAGCAGCAGTGGTTCAGTTAATACATGTATAGCAAATAAACATGTCTTGAACCACTCATTCTTTGGCTATAATAGCAGTTCAGTAAAGAATGAGTCTTTGCTGGAATGGTTAATCAAAATGCATTGTGTTTCACACAAAATGAGTTGATCTTAATGTAGCAAATTGATTTTCCATCAATTATCATGTGAAAATTTAAAAGCCTTTTCATGCACTACTTTTAATACTGTTAATAAATTCAAAAGCACAATTAAGAGTCTGGTTTGCTTCAAGTGAAGTTGTGCATGAAAAGCTTTGCAATATAATAGCACTTCACAGTTTTTTGACAAAACTGCCAAGCTTCAGAATTTGGCTTTTTTTTTTTTTTTTTTATCTGATAGTCAACAGGAGTGATTTCTTGTTTGGCTTTTAGTCTAATACATTTGATACAGTAACACTGGCCTCTGAGTTTAGCTGTTTGATGAAGGGGTTTTCCAGACCCTTTCCTTTAAACAGCCTGAAGAGCAAGTGACCAAGGTAAATATCAGGATAAGGCCTAAGCAAACATTATGTATTTACTGTTCAAATGAAAGTTTTTCTGCCATTTTCTCAGCAAAGTCCATGACCAGTGAATCCAATTTCTGATTGTTTTTTTCTATAAAGTACAAAATAAGATTTAATTTAAAATATACCATTAATATATAATGAGATTTAATTTAAAATATATAAAATGTACTTCTTGCACATTTTTAGTTTTTAGAAATCTCACTCTGCTGGTATATTTAGTATTTAATAATATATATTAATAATATTTAATTTAATAATATATATATTAAAATGTGCTGGAAGCAGCATTGTGGCACCTAATGGTTTTCTGAGGTCCAAATGTAATAAAAATACTTTAAACAAATTAGCATACTGGGAAATATAAAAATACTAAAACTAATACATGCAGTATGGCTGTTTCTGGTACCTAAATTTGTAATCCAACATTTATATTTGCACTGGATTGGCAGGTCAAAAAACATAATTGACAATTTTGATTTCAGAATAAACCCAAATGCAAATCAGGTTCACTCTGAGATGATCAGAACACCAAAATAAATGACTAAAAACACTTACACTTAATAATAAGCATGCACTTAACTGAGTGTTATGATAAAGTGGAAAAACTTTCATTTTCACTCTGTATTTATGTTTTTATTCATAAAACATAAAATTCAGAAGTGTTTTTTTGCCTGTTGGTTTTGAATTCCAAATTCAATTGACATTTAACCTTAACCCCTCCCACTTAAGAGTCTGGGTGGAGCCTGGTTACATGTGACAATATCAGAACACAAAACAAACAGCAGAGGGTGTGTGAAACAGATGTATTGAGCGGGGAAAGGTGTGTGAGAAAGCAGACCGCTAGTCTGGTCTTGGTCAGCAGGGCAGATGGGGCAGCACTCTCCAGGTGGAATGACTGGATTGTTGCAATCCTTCAGATCCTCGCAGATGACCTCATCACACAGCACTGACCCCGAGTCACACACACAGACCCGACACACTTCAGGCTTCCACACTGCACGGTCTTCGAAATGCTGGCCATCTTGAATGCAGCCGCCTAAGTCCTCCTCTGCTGCCACCACCAGGGGGCCAACACAGAGGAGATGTGTGGGGGTAAGACACAGGTCAGCACATACACATGCCCTCATACAAACTACAAGCTACAGTATTAATACTTTTTGTCCCATGTCCCTTGCAAATAAATATCTGATCAAAATCCTTATGAATCTTCATTATAATATGTCAGCCATTTATCAGTCAGTGTACTTGGGCTATGAAACTTACAGCCCATGACTGAGTACAATATCAATGATATAAAGTTACTGTAAGACTAAAAGATGTATATGAAATGTGTATCTATATACCCTACTATATGTATGTAAATATACAGTACACTGTATGTACTCTAAATATGGGTTTTTGTGAACTGATTCTGGCTGAAACCAAATCTTGCATCCCCCAAGCCTGGCTTGAATAGGTCTTTCTCACACACACAGGGCAGCATTGACAGACTGGTGCCTTAAGCAAACACATCATACTCACAACCTCCATCTGGATCTAATGGTCTCACCACCCTAGTGCAACCACACCTCAGTGGGTCGGACAGGGCAAACCTCAAACAAATGCACACACATATACGTACACATGGGCATTTGTGCTTGACATATAGTGTAATAGCGGTGTTTGAAACTCCCAGGGCCACATATAAATGAATGGCCAAGTGTAGGTAGCCTGAACCACAAAATCAACAAGCGATAGAATTTCTTAGGTGTGCCTATATTTTTTCTGTATAGCTTAAATAAGTTCACCCCAACCTGCTCCTGTGATTAACATTCTTGTCTAATTGGCCTAAAGGGACAGTAAGTAACTGAACACAACATGGGGCAGAGGAAAACCCCCATCAGTTCTGCCCATCAATCCTTAATTCCTGAAAGGAAAAGGACAGAAGATGTACACAACACGGTTTACATCATATACTTTCGACCTGTCCACCTTTTAATCTCATTTCCAACAGGATTTCATGACCCTTTGAACCTGCCAGTCTGAATCGTTCCCTGCTCCAAGTCAGATTTGTTTCCCTTGTCATACTCTGAGTCCTACTATGGTGACAGTCTGATGCTGTCCTTAGTGGCTTTGGTCCCCTTGGACAACATTCCACTGGCCACCTTTTGTCAAACCCATCAATCCCAGACCCTGTGAACTATGCCCTAACACTGAACAAATAAACCAAACCCCTTTGAAGATTTGCTGATGGAGCACCATTTGAGCCTTCCTGGGATGGCACTGCTGCTCTTATTCTGTCTTTCACATGATCATACACACACAGGTGTGCATCCTTGCATGCTGAGTTAGCACCAACTGAGAAAATACTTAGATTTACTTTAGACAGCAGTGACAAGTGGTGCTGCACAGTATCCTAATTGTAACTTGCGTCCATCAGTATCAGACTGTTGGATTCTCAAATATGTTATGGTATAAGAGCACAACATGAATACACATTCTGCTCTCACCTACTTTTTTGCTGTGTATGGAATCCCATAGTTATAATAACACAATTCAACAAATGACTGTTTTACCTACACTCTTATAAAAAATAAAAAATAAATTCCTTTCAAAGGTTCTCTTGATAATAGCTTCCATTTTTTCTCCCCTGAAAGCTTTGTTAAACCTTTAGCAGATCCTTTAGGCTAATGAATCCCCATAAAGGAACAAAGTGCAGGCTCCTTTAAGTTACTAGAAACTTTCTTCTAAGAAAGATTTTTCGCTGTAGAATAGCACTAATCTACAAATCACACAACTGCACTGAATAATAACATAGCGTTTACAAATGGCACAATACTCTTTCCATACCATGTAATAAAAAACAGTACACCTTACCATGCCTACTAAAACAAATCTTTTAATGTTTAAAGTCACACTATTATATAACTCGTTGGCTATGCCTGCAGTCTGTGGTATTCGTCTGGAAAAACTTTCATTGACTTGCTGCATACGAGGCTGTTCAGCTCTAGGCAAGGTAAGGTGAAAATTTCTTTAAGGTAGAAATACAGCTGTACGTGATTCTCAAATAACCCCATACTCTGAGTATTAGTGCACCACATAGGGTTTGCAAAACTGTCTTTGGTCCCCTATATAATGCACTATATGTCCAATAGAGGGCCGTTTGGTATTTAGGAATTTACGTGAAGGCTGCTGTGCTTTGACTAGATCTCGCGATACCCGCGAGCCCGAATCCCACTCAAGGTTTTCAATTACAAAGCGCACGGCGGGTAGGCTAAGAAATTTGCATCTCAAGGCTATGGAATTCGTATTTAAATTTTTTTTTGTACTTCATAAACAGATGCTACAACATTTGATAGCTGGTAAGGCTTTTCTGATTACACAGAAAAGTACACAAATCCACAATCCATGTGAGGAAAACGACCGAGTCAAATATCTTTGAACCTGCACAAACTTGCCCCCTCCTATCGCCACGGTAACACCAAAGGCATTTACTACCAGGGAAGAGAAAATAGAATTTCAATGAAAACACACAACAAAAAAAAAATTGTCCAACTTACGGTCATCCTCTCGTTGACATCTGACAACGGTTAGCAAAATACATTGTGTCGCTACAAGTAGCAGGACAGTCCGTGAGTCCACAAATCTGAACATGTCTAAAAGTTAGACATGCAGTTCCTCAGAGTGAAAGATTTCGCCGAGATCGGCGAAGCTGCAGCTGCAGTGTATCGCAGGGAGTGTGTTGGCTTTTTGATGAGTGTTGTGTGTTTTTTGGGGGATCCGACGCCAGGCCCCTGCGCGCAGACAGCACCCACCGCGTCAGCCCGAGCTCCGCGGTTTTATGTCCACCGGTGCAGTTATGAATCTTAGTATACTCCAAAAATTCGGGCCAGCCCCGACCCCCCACGGCCATGAAACACGAGCCTGATCGACCGCCCCAAAACACACCCCATCCCAAAAAAATATCCGGCCACCTCTGTCCCAGCACATTTTCACCGTGAGGCATCCTCCTCCCTCCCTCTTTCCATCCCTCCATCCGTCCCCGGTTCTTCAGCACACTGACTTTACTCTTCGGCCTTTAGCGCGCCACGTACCGAACCTTTTATCAGATTTTAATGAGTGTTAATGAGTATTTATCAGATTTTAACGAGTATTAAATTCTACTGATCTAAAAACTTTTAACTACCTCAGGCTGTCTCTCTCATTTTGTCTGTAATACACACTTACAGGGCAGAATTTTATAGTTTATCACTGTATTACTATATGACCAGTCTACTGCGAAATTTCTTCTAAACAAGTTACAGAGCAGAGATGCCCCAAATCACTATTGAACATTACTGGTCATAGTAATTAAGCTATTGTTAGGCCTGTACAGGCACACTGTGAAACGATCATAACCTGACAGCTCAGGCATTTTCATTGGGACCATTTATCTCTGCATGGACAATGCTCTTAAATTTTAGTGCAACAGATTTACATCCATGAAAAATCCATGAATGAATGGATCATTTGGATGTGGAAATTATGTGACAGATGTTTGTGCAGATGTTTGTGCACTGTCCAGTTTGCTCATGTTTCATTAATAATAAGAATGTCTCAGTCCTTGCCATAAAGTGTTAGAGAGGTAACTGTGAAAGGATTCATTGCATTCTGAATGGTTTCTTCAGGTTCTTTACAACCTGAAGTACCATGGAAACTAAGAGGAGAATTTTAAAGGAAGAGGAGAATTTTAATGAATTTCAAAAGTTGTGTCATTCAATAAGGATTGCACACTATACTCTTTTTGGCCTTTGAAATAGTCATGTTGTCATGCATTCAAACTTTAAAAATTACAAGCCAAAAAGACTTGCCCTTCGGGGATTTGAGAACTCTTCAGTAACATTGTTAACAGCACTATATTTTGAGGATCCTTGCAGACAGTTGGATTTTGTCCTGTGACAGCTAAATGGAGTGTAAATACTTAATCTTGTTTATGCAGACAAAACATTAGCATTGCTGCCAGCTCATTTAAATACTTTTACAGCCTGGGCTACTGCTGAAGAAGGTTAAACAAAGAAGCCACCCAAGTGGGACTCAGACCAACAATCCAAGCTCATAAGATGTCATACAATATCCTCCTTTAGGCCATGTGGGCACAGGTTATTAACTTTAGACTTTTGTACATTCAGAGACAGACTGTATAGTGTATATATATAGGGAGGTCAAAAGTCAACTGACCCTCAGATAGGTCAGCATGTTTACAGCCTGACCACTGGCATAATTATAGAACCCAACAGATTCCACAGAACATTTAGAAAATTTAGTCTTTTGGTTAACAAATGCTACAGCACTGAACACAGATTTGATTCAGAGAAACATATTATCCTATATCTATCGTTTTGAAAATATATTTAACTCTTGGCATAATACTGAGTTATTCATCTAAAGGCATATTATTCATTAACTACAGTGATGTATGTTGTAAGTGGGAATGTTAGTCTGGACCCACTGCTTCATGAATGAACTACTTATGTCTAGGATTTTCCAACTGATATTTGTAGGGTATTTATAATCTATGAATATTTCATAAACACATGCAAATTTGCTCTGTTCTTCTGAGAGTTCCTTTTCTCTGTCCAATAACAATAAAACACAGCCATATCATCTATCATTCTGTGGGAAAGACATAGAGAACTTGGTGCTCAAGGGATCAGGGGAACAAAATAAAGAGAGCAAAAAGAGGGCTGAGGATGAAAAGGCCAGAAACAAGGCTATTGGAATTCCGGCCTCCGTATGAGACATCCTGTGTATGTAGATGAGCGTGTGAAGTGTGTGTTTGTGTTTGCTTGTGTGTCTGTATTTGGTTGAACTCATTAATATGTGTGCCTTTATATATAGACCTACAAGGATGTGTGTGTGCGTGAATGTGTGCCTTCACTGATATATCTAAATGTGTGTGTGTGTGAGTGTTTGTGTGAAATGAGTACTGACTGTGTACTCTGTCCTACACACACACAATGCGGCTCTGTGTGAAGGCCTGAGGAATGTGAGAGTGAGCTGGGCAGTGGGGGAGCACGGAGCCACGGGTGCAGGTGGAGGGCGGGTGAGGAAAGGTAGAAGGATGGAGGGAGGAGATGAGGGTTGTGGGACCACGGCGAGGCTCCAGGGGTGTGTAGGGTGACTGGGTTTCAGGAGTGGACGAAGTTGGCATGAGGGCTCAGCTAGGCACCAACCCACTGACCAGAGTGGTGCTAAGAAAAGGCTTCCCCATACCTGGTACCCACATTCAAAAGTTTATTTTAAAAAAAGTTACATCTTCAAAGGTACATCTGTGAAGGTCTTTTAAATGAGAAATAGGCACTTGATCATGAAAATCTGTTGTCTATAATAAGATGTGCAATGTGTTTTTTTTTCAATATATTTTGTCATTAAAGCATCCTATACATGATTTTAAATGGATTATTCAAGTCAAAAAGCATATTGACATACCACTCTGTACAAACACTATCCTTCAGGTCTATGTTCAGGATAATGACACAAATGAACAGATTTTCCTAGAGATATTTCCCATCACAGCAGGATATCTATCATGACTATCATCTAGCACAACTATCATCTGTCATGAGTGTTCTACCTTCCTTCCCTAGAATACCTTCATTGATAATCAAATAACTGTATGTTATGCAAGGCCATATTTTATATTTTAGAAAGAGCTGAGATTAAATGTTTGTTGACATAGTGGTGTTTTTTGTGTTTGCTACAGGAGCCAGTATGAATAGTAAAATAGAAGACATGGTCAAGTTTGTTCTTTTGAAGTTGATTAGACAAATAAACACTAGGTTTTGCTATTCATTTGTTATTGTTAAAGCAGAGATTTCCTTAATTCTGATCTTGCTCACCTGACATAGGATGTACTCAAACTTGGCACAGTTGCTTTGTACCATGTTAGACTATGACTGTCCCCCTCCCCATTCTGGGCCTGAGTATACTTGCGGCATCACAATTACGTCATATACGATCACTTTTTTGTGTTAAAGAAAAGCACTCTTGCATACCATGATGATTTATTAATTACACAAGGCTGCGATTTCAGTAAATCGTGCTGCACACATACGATTTTTAAGGGAGCAACTAATATTGAGAGAGGAAGTTGCAGATTTACTGCAATTTGTGATCATCAATATGGAGCATCAGACCCTTTATTAACCCAAATGTTCTCAAATGAATTGAAAAGTGCACTATCCATGTTTCTTAAATGGGACCATCTAAAAATTCTGATGTCATATCCTTCGAGTTCTGTGCAAGGGGACGATTAGCAAATACAACAGATGCGTACTGGGCCCTAGGCCAAATAAATCGTGCCTGAGCTCACCTCTTTGAGTGAACCAGGGCATGGCATGCTGAACCATGCAGCGATCACAGTAGTCACAAAGTCCACAAACTGGACTTTGGGGGTCAAATGTGGTCGAACAGTGAACGGATCACCTAGTGTGAGTACACCCTTATAAAAGCCACTGCATTAATTTAGTGCTGTGGAGGAGAGATTTTATGTGCACAATAACATTCCTAGTTGTGCTTTGACAAAATGTGATCTGTGTAAAATATAAATAAAAGACTTCATTGGATTCAAAATGTCTGAAATACAAAATGCTAAGGTATTGCTCTAGAAAGATATATACTTTGGAATGTAAGGCCCACACAAATTCACATATATACACTCTCACTCACACACAAACACATAATGATTACTTAGACAAAACAAAGCAAACATTTCACTAGGACCCTGAATTCTTAGCAGATCTTTGGCACACATATGAGAGTGAGGGTAAGCCCTGTGACCTGCCATGAGAAACTGGCCCCACTCAGTTCTGAAAATTATTTGATAACCCAGAAAAGCCACAAAGCCATGTCTTGGCAAAATGCAGTCAATATAAATTTGCTTCCTTTAGGTACATTCATCAGTCATTAAATGTAAAACACATGCAGCATTATTAGTGTCACCTGTATATCAGCTGCTGTAAATTACAGTTACATTAAGTTTACCTGTAAGATGTTAATATTGCATTTGAAAAAAAAATTTATTTAGCTCTTGAGTAGTCACTGCAAAACTGTAAAAATCTCCAAAAGCATAAGTTCTGGGAGAGATCACAGCAAGTTGGGTGAGGCAGTGGTAAGGAAGATGGAGGGAAGGAAGGGGGTTTAAGACGGTGCAGCAAGACAAAGCCAGCATTCATGGGCATAGAGAAGGAATGAAAAACATTTTACTTCTCAAGATGTATTGGTACGGTATGGGTTAGGATGTATGTGTAAGTGTGTGTGAGAGTGTCTGTGTGTGCCACCAGTAGCGGATATGACATGGAGGAAACGTGTGTTTGATCTGATAATAAGAAGGTGTAGTGTGACCCAGGGATTTGGTGTAAAGACACTCTCCACCCAATAACTACCAGCTGAAGTGAAGAGATGAGAGGAATAACTTTAGGGTGTGTAGAACCAACATGCTTTTAACTAATCCTGTGTAGGGTTTTGTAGACCAGTCTAGGTAACACAGGCCTTATAGAGAACTCTCAGAGAACTCGGACTCAGAAAAGGCAAGATCCTTTTCTTCTGCTTAAGTACCCAGACCAACTATGGCTTTATATAAGGCCACCGATTACTCTGAGTGGCACTGAAACCTCTGCACTAGTATTTGACTTTAGAGCAGCAAGGGTTATCTGCATGACTTGCTCTACCTACAGTGTTGCTGTGAATTTACTACTCTGTCCATGGGTGTCAGCGGGTGCAGTGCGCCCCCTGAAGGCTTTATAGAGTCTAAGATCATATCTGACTTGGGCTTTGACAGCAGACAGAAAGATATTCAGACATCATGCCATATGAAAATTATTATTCTCATATTAAGGTCTAATTTTACATCACTAACAAATCTAAATGCATATCACCTTCATTAATCTGCTCATTTTGTAATAAAGCATAATAAGCAAATCTACTGTAATCAAAACCTTTAATAAATACTTCTTGAAAGCTTGACAGATTTGTGATTACTCAATGCATCAAAATGCTTCACCAGTGTAGTTACTCTCATGTCCACCAGGGGGCGCTCACAGCATAAATAAATAAGGGTTTCTCAGTATATGAAAAAGAATCGGGCCTGTTATTGCATTGGTAGCAGCACCTATCCTCTTGATTCACAGTCAGGGGGGAAAAAAACAGATGGATAATTCAGTATGAACTTGCATGAATTTGCAGACATTTGGGTCTGCAGTTTTACACGACACACTGTTTTTGAACTGAGACTTCTCTAGATCTCAGTAAGGGCAGTCCCCAGTGCCTTCACCATGGCTGAACTCCTAGAGATTTGAGCTCCAAGGGTAACCTGGTGTGCATTTCTGAAAACATGGAGCTTTCATTCTCACCAAGCAATATTTATAATGTAACATGGCTAAATAAATGAAGACAAACCTGAATGGGCACTGATAAGCTAAACCTGGAGCTGCAAGCTGAGGAAAAACAACTTCCCATTTGTTTATCCCAAACACACAGAATCTTAAATAGTGATATGCTGGAACAGTGTTGTTCTCCCCTTTGGCCTCTACACTGTTTAGTAGGTCAGGGTCTCTTCAGTACTCACATTTGTACTCACAACACATTTGCACAGGTGACTATGTATGTCATTGCATCATTACAAATAGTCTCAGCTACGTCATCAGTGTTGCAACACAAAAGCAGTTGAGCCAAGTGTGATCAACATGCATGATGTGACCAAGTGCTGACTGACAGTGCACTCTCAGAAATAAAGGTATCAAACTGTACTTTTGCTTGATAATATTAATATCTTTTGTACCTTTAGTATGTACACAATATGGACAAATGTTTGTGGACACTTGATTATGACAACCATTTTTGCTTAATGAACATACCATTCAAGAATAAGGTGCCTGTTGCTGTTATAATAACCTTCACTTTTCTGGAAAGGCATTCCTCTAGATTTTGGAATGTAGCTGTTGGGATTTGCCCATTCAGGCATAAGAACATTAAAAAGGTCAGGCACTGATGGCAGGCAAGGAGGTCTGGTGTACAGTTAGCACTTGCAATTCATCCCAAAAACGTTAGTGGTGTTGAGGTCAGGGCTGTGTGCAGGCCTCTCAAGTTATTCCACACCAATCCTGGCAAACAATGCCTTAATGGAGTTCACTTTTTGCACAGGGGCAGTTATGCAGGATCAGGTTTAGGTAAGGACCCACAGTTCCAGTATAGAAAGACATTCTGTACAAGTCTGTACTTCTAATTTTATGGCAACAGTTTGGGGAAAGCCCACATATGGATATGATGATCAGTTGTCCACATACTTTTGCGGACAAAATAATAACATTCACTCCTGCCCAAAAAAAGGTCACCATCTGGATTTAACAAAACAAATAGGTAAGAGCCTCACATTGGATAATTACTGCATGTATTGTACATGTACTTGCACTGTATTAATCGTACTTCAAGGTGTCCAGCAATGTCTTAATGCTGTTGTAACGCTCTTTAAGGAACACAGAGTGAACCAGGAGAAAAGATGGGTACTTGCTTCCATTAAGGAACAGAATGTCTTTCGGGCTTGTGGATAAGCTGGCAATGAAGAGTTGTCACTCGTTTGGGTTACAGGTGATTCTGACTGCCCTGAAAAGACTGACCACATCCAAAAGTTTGAGGAAAATGGAAAAAGCTTGTTGATGCTTGCTATGACCTGCATTTTACATGCTTTCATACAGGTTCCACTGCTTTAGCCTAGATGTCAAAGGTTTGGCAGTGAACTCAGTGAGACCAATATCTCTGACCATTGAGGTTTTATTAGCTGCTGTAGTATGGGTTTCTCTCTTCAGCTCCACCTCTGAAATTCTAATCTGGATCTATGGTAACCTCAGGGGAGTGTGACACCAGGACTATAGATGAAAAAGGTCCGGATACATGATAGCAGTTGCATTCTTGCCACTTCAACATTTGGAAGTGTGCACCATGCATAAATAGCAGTTGCTTGAGTGGTCCGTGGGTTCGCGCCAAATTCTTGGGATAGAGAACTTCATGACTCTCTTTTCCAGTCAGCAAAAGAATAAAGTAAAATGGTAAGGAAAAAAATTATTTATTTCACCAATGAGTTGTGTGTAATTGATTCTTGCAACAATTTTCTTTTGGTTTTTTTTCAATAAATAGAAACAATAGTCCATTTTACATTCGAAAGGTTTTTTGCACCTGTACTCACAGGTTAAATGTGGTGACCATGACAGGCATGTCCAAATATGCCTTGTAGGCCCCACACATCTTAGCACAGGTTTCCACGTAGTACTTTTTCATTCTTGTATTGATAAATTCACTGCAGGCATAGCAAAATCTGTAAAGGCCTCAGTATTTACATTACTATTGATATTTTGGAAAAGTTCTAGATTTCTGGAAATGTTCAAGGTAATAGACATGGAATGCTCTGGAAAATAACAATTTGAAATTAACCTATTTTCCAGAACATTTCAGATCTATTGTCCAGAATATTTCCAGACTTCCAGAATTTCCAGGGCTATTTTTATTATTATTATTATTATTATTATTATTATTATTATGGTCAAATTTGTGTCTTTTTGTTCACAAAAAGTCAGAAAAAAGAACATATTTTTAAATTTACCCATTTTTTGGACTTTATGTGAACAAAAAGACAAGAATTCGTGCAATTTCTCAATGAACATAGGTAAGTTTCAAAGTACCAATTTCCTGCTCACAAAAGCAACATTTGAGGGCAATAGTATCCATTTTCAATACTTTTGCAATATAAGCAATTAGGAAATAACCATTATTACCCATTACAAATGTCACATGTTACAGAGTATGTTACATGTTACAGAGTAATTTAAGGAATGTAATAGAGCAATAAGGACCACCAATGTACCTTCAAAGCTTTACAGTAAGAGGGATTTAAAGTATACCACATGCACGTTCCTAAACTAAAGATACATCCTAAAGGTACAAATGAGGCAGCCTTAACAGTAGCAACCCAGTGACAAGACTACACTCTGATAACTTAATTTGTGAGAGTGTAAACTTTGTGTATTTTAGTTCAGTATGGCAGAAGAATTCTGAATATATCTTGAGCTAAAACATCATTGTTTCTTTACTGTGACAGTTATGGTAACTATTAATGTTATAGAATATAAAATAGCTACAAAATAACCAATATTTAACATGTAGAAAAACATTGACTTTTACTACATTAATGCATAAGTTTGACCTTTTGAATTATAATTAAAGTTAATTTACTATTTTACCCACATAATCTCCATAATGCTTACTCTCACAATGTGAGTGACTTAATAAATTAGTATTCAATGAAATTATTATTATGCTGATATTATTGAGGTGTTATGTGATTTGGGTTAATAGGTCCTGAGTTCACTGGTCTCTGTTACGCCAACTCTGTTACGGTAACCTCAACGCAACACATCGCTGATATCTTTCCAAGAGTGAGTGAATCATCACCATTGCTAAGTTTGGGATTAGATCAGGTCTCCACGCTCTTGGTCATTGGCCCAACAACACAGTCACTGCCACCTCCTCCCACAGTGTTTCCAGCTCCGCTTATAGTATGAAGTCACATGCGCCTAGATCGACTCCTGAACTGTAGCTTACAGTTGACAACATTGCATGAATGCTCGGTGCGTGGAAAGTGCCAGAAAAATAAGCAACCTGTGGACACTCGCAGACAGGCAAAGGATATAAACTCGTTATTTTGTACTGTAGTGGGCTCTCTTGACGTTCGCCGAACTCCTCAGACTAATAATGCTCTGTCTGAAGCATTTAGGAGCAATTAACGCTGGTGTTTCGCTCATTAGACGAGCCGGAAAATTGGCAAGCGGAAATGGACCTTTGTTCCGAAGAAGCCTTATTCGGCTGATGCGCACGAGCGCAGCACTCTCACAACATCCACGTCATCAGCACGTGATCCTGGACACCGAGACAGAAATAGACAGGTACTATAGGCCGCGTCCCATATGTTATTTTCAAACAGATTCAGCGTGGTGTAGGTTTATACGCTAGAGGATTGGCCTATGTGCTATTTAGTGTTGCAGTTTACAATTTCAGAAGCAGATTTGGGAGATGTAGTGCACTTATATTACTTATCCATGTTGTGTAGGCTAATGTGTAACGCGAAGTAGATTTATACAGGGGTCATGTAATAAGTTACATTTAAAAAAATCTGTCGGGTTCCTTCAAGATCACAATTAATTAAAAAAAAAATTGTCAAATAGTGGATGCTAAGATATGTTATTTCTGAATGTCCATTTCTGAGTGTGATATAAATATTCTCTAATAACTTGTACAATATCTACCCACTTTGCATATACTCTGAGCAGCTTTTGGAGTTGTAATATTTCTCCACTTGTGGCACACCACCCCACAAATATCTGTTGTATTTGTGCCAGCTTGCTTGGTACTTCATTGCCTATTCACCCAGACATGCCTGTTTTAAGTCATTTAGACTACATTCTGAATATTATAATACTTTTTGCCTTTTAATCACAAGTGTTAAAAACTTAAGCTCTGATAGGGAGCGCTTGATCTGCGTTATGTAATGGGTTGATGTTTTGTTTAGTTTTTACAATTGTTGTGATTTGGTTGTTAGTAAGGGTGCAGGGTCTGGCCTGGAGGACCTCCTGTTTTACACGATTACTCAAGGAGAGGACAAAGTCTCAGTGGGACGCTTCATCAGTGTAAGTGACGCTAGTATTTGATGTAAGACTATGAGAAATGATGACTGGTATGTTTTTTTTTCTTTTTCTGCAAGTACTACAATCAGTGGCAAGGTAAAAGTTGACAGAAACATTTTTACATTTGATTCACTTTGTCAAACACTTGTATCTAAGGTGATTTATAAATTTAGGTAGCTTTATCAAAAGCTCTATCACATGCATTTAGGAATTTCACATTCATCACCACAAACCTTTACAAAATCTTTCCTGTAGGGTGTTGGAAGTTGCAGCCTTTGGACGATGTAGTTGTATTGTGTATGAGGCAGTAAGGTTTATATTTAGGACACTGCGTGTATGCACATATGTACATGTGTGTGGATATCCTATAACAGACATACTGTAGATGCACTGTATTTTTGCCACATCATAGCAGTGATGTAGTTCTTTAAAAAAGATGTGTTCCTTCATTATCTTTTTACTGTTTAGTTTTTAACTGTTCTTTACACTTTAATTTATTAATGTGATACTAACAGCATCGTTATGAATTTTTACTATATGTGCACACTTAGTTAATCACTACCGATACTGAACTGATTACAAAAAAACCCAAATGATATCATGAGTGAACAGTAGTGCACTTTAATCCACAAGAGGATTTTTGGAATTTTTTTTATCCATACAATAGGTTTAAGCCAGAAATCCAAGCTAGTGATATCCGAGACATCTTGGTGATAACTGGATTCTCTATTCTGCATGGACATTTGTTATTTATCAGGAGTGGGTTTTGTGTGGCTGTGTTTCTCAGGAACTGGAGAGCACAGGATTATTGACTTCTGACCCTCGTCTGAGGGACTGCATGCAGCAGCTCCATCATGCAGTGCACGATTCTGCTGGGATGGCAATGATGGACCAAGAGCTCTTCAGAAAGTAAGCATGTGTGCATATAGGACTGTAACTAGATCATGTGGAATTTGGAGGGATTTTTTCACATAGCAATCAATCATCAAAACCACCATAGCTGGAAAATAAAACTGACAGCATTTAAACCTGTTATAGGTATATAAGACACATCAACAGGGGCTTTTCTTTTTATTGCACAGCTGCAGAGCTTCACAACAAGCATTTCAATGTACAATTATCACTGACAGATTGTGCTCATGACAAATAAACTTGAAACTTTAATAGTGGTCCACTAGTACCTGAAGATGAGACTTGAGCTTTATTAGAGCATGTACTATTAATGAAATAATTTATGTCTGCTCCCACAGATTGTGGCTATTTTATTTTTTTTTTACTTCTGACACCCCAAGAAGGGTTATGCTAAGCATGATGTAAAAAGAAGTTGGAATTCATGAATCTGATTTGTCAGAAGGTGTTAATTATTTTTCTCCTAAAGCATCTATGACAGTAGGTCTGGCTGTAAGGCAAATCACAATTTTATATTGATGCGCTCATTCAGATGTTATCCTTTCTATAGTAATGGTTAATTCATTATCCCCCTCCATTAGCAAGGCCAATCCTATTGTTTTGGCTACTTGCTGAAGACATTTGGGTTTGAGATGAAAAGAGGAATGTGAGATGATGGATTAGAATTACAGCTTTCATTTCCTGATATTTACATCTAGATAAACATGGGACAAAAAGGTCTTTAATTAATAGTGTATTTTAAACCTGCACAATGTGCACCATGAGAGCATTGCACTATGTGCAAGTAAGTGTGTATATGTTTTGTATATGAAAGGAAATATTTAATCCAATTCATAAGATCTGTAGTTTAACACCACACTTAAGTATTACACAGAGAGGAACATACGTTCAAATGCATACACACTCTGTGACACAAATACAAAGCATCTGACTTGATGAATACAGTAAACAATGTAGCAGCAAACACTGAGTCAGCTGTGGTACATGTGTCTGTCTGTGTGTGCATGTGCCCATGCTTAATATGGGTGATAGTTGAGCTATGTTAAGCTCTAACAAGATTCTTATTCTATCCCTTTAACCCGTGTGTCTTTTCTTTAATGATCTACAGTAAGCATTGTCTAACGCATGGACTTTTATATTTTGTCATCTTCTCTCGTTAACATTTTTCTTAACCCCTTAAACTTCAAGGGCCTGTTAATAAATTCTTTTTTTTTTTTTTTAATGAATAACTTGTAAATTTACACAATAAGAACTGTATCTGTTGGCATTTAAACTTTTATTTATGTATTTTGTTGTAGATGTGCTGGCAATAATATTGTCTTGCTCACTCAAGCCTTCCAGAAGAAGTTCATCATCCCAGATTTTATGACATTTGCATCCAATATTAACCAACTGTACTATAATGCACAAGCAGAGAAAGGAGGCCAAGTGAGTTCTACACACACTCACACATTCACTGGTTCTTCTCCATTACTTTCAGTACATCAATAACCTTGACATGGTTTTGTGTGTGTATATACAGGTAGCCAACTACATTCCTCAACTTGCTAAATTTAGCCCTGATCTATGGGGTGTGTCTTTGTGTACTGTCGATGGTCAGAGGTGAGAAAACACCTAAAATGCTAACCACAGATTTGTTTCTATGTCTATTTTAGACTTTCATTCTCTCTCTTTGTGTGTTCAGGCATTCTATAGGAGACACAAGGGAACCATTCTGTTTACAGTCATGCATAAAACCACTTGAGTACGCACTGGCTGTCCATGAATTTGGGACTAAGCATGTACATACATATGTCGGAAAAGAGCCCAGTGGCGTCAAATTTAACAAATTAAGTCTAAATGAGGATGGTGAGTACAAATTATATACACATTGACACTTTTTTTTTTAATCTGTTTTACCTATGTAAACTTCTAAGTTCAAACATAAATGATTTTCATGATTTTTAAAACAGAATCAATCACTCAGTCAATCCAACAGTACAAATGTAATGTGAAATAATTTTCTGGCTCTATGGTAAGTATAATGTCTCAAATAATCCACCAAATTAAATATATTGTATTTTAATATACAATATATTCAAGAATGATGTCAAAAATCATTCTTATTATTATACTTTTTAATTTCTAAAATGAACAAGAATTCAGCCCATTAAAATGTCATTTAATTATAACAGATAAGATGACAAAATTATTAAAAATAAATTAAGGTATACTAACTAATAAGGCATACTTATACTGCCTGAATAACGAACAAAAATATCACCGTTAAACTGGGAACCATAAGAGTTATTGCTATAAGAGCAAAATTTAGATATTTAAGTGTTTTATACAACCTTTTGAAACAATTTACTTTAAAATGCTATTTAAATTTGTATGTCATTTAGCAATTTTTTTATTTTTTTGTGTCTGCAGTTATACTAAATTGTGCCTATTTTTGTTTTGTTTTTTTGTTGTTGGTTTGTTTTGTTTTGTTTTTTTAGAAAAGCCTCACAACCCAATGGTTAATGCAGGGGCCATAGTGATCAGTTCTCTTCTAAAGGTATGAACATTCTTATTCACAATATCTGTAACATATCTACAACATACATCAGCATTGTGCATTTGACTCACTAGAATAGATAATCCAGTGATATATTTTCGTGTTCAGGTTTTCATCTGTTCCTTTTGTTTACAAACTCTGTTAGAACAGCTGATGAGGTATGGGTGAGCAGGAGGAGCAGGGGGTTGGCTCATCCCCTGCTATAATAAGTGATGGTTACTGGGGATTGGTAAGAGGTGTGTCAGAGAGGGTGTGCTGTAGAACAGCTGCAGATATCTAAGATGGATGAATGAGCCAGAGAGAAAGAGAGTGACCATTTCACATGTGACGTGCCACTACTCTGATCCTATAAGGCAATACAAGTGAGAAAGTTAGTTTGAGTTAAGGTTAGTCCAAAATGAACAGCCTAAAAAGGCATTTGAAAGAGAACTGTAATAACACATGGGTGTATTTTTAAAGCACAGACACTCCCCAGTCAGGCTGCACTGCTCTAAACATTCCCTACAGTGCATATCGTCCCCCGCTGCACTTCATGGAAGACTGAGTCTTAACCTTGGTTTTTATGGCCTAACTATAAAGAGGACTAACAGATCAGCAAAGTGGTGTAGTGCAACAACTGACGCACAGAACGAGTGTCCCTTACTGTGTTAGCTGAGAGCCAGAAAAGCATTCATGATCACTGAAGGTTTATAAACAGTGATTTATGGTGGCAATGGTGATAGTGTTTCTTCAAAGACCTCCTTCAGCCCAGTAATCTAATAATACATGTGCACACTGCCACCCTGTGTCAAAATATTACATTGTACCTTAAGACTGAAAACATTGGAGTGAGATCCCAATGCTACATCCTACAAATATGCTCCTGCTGATTGAAAATTTGTCCATCTTAAATAGAATTTTTCTAGACATCTAGAGGTCTAGGTGAATCTTATTTGATATCATATTAAGTGGACAAAATTTCCACAAGTAGTAGCTGATAAAAAAAAAAAAAAAGAGAGTTTCCATTAATAATCCACAATCCATCCATCCATTATCTATACCTATTTATCCATCTGGGTCGCGGGGGGGAGCTGGAGCCAATCCCAGCAGTTGTTTCGGGCGAGAGGCGGGGTACACCCTGGGCAGGTCTAATAATCCACCAATCCCATGTAATTGTGATTAGTGATCTCATCAAATATCCACATGCGCATGCACAAACATTTAAGCACACCAAACTCTAGATAGTACCACATACTACATTCTCTATATTTACGTATGTGATCTGCAACTGCAGCCAACATAGCCTACCACTTTTCATGAAAGTAGAGAAATGATAGCTGTGACTGAGTTGAAATACTGCACTTCTACTGTTTATTTTTGGGGTTTTTTTTTTTTACTGTTGACTAAGGTGTCACTCCCAATTTATTTCAATTATTAACCTATGCTGTCTTTATAACTTGCACATACAATTCTATCATGCACATTTATTCCTATTATTATTTTATTATTTCTATGTATTTCATACATATTTCCTATTTATATAACCGTGGGAGCTGCGAACTCATTTTATTGCATTATTGTTCACAAATGACAGCATTTTTATTTTTATTCTCTCTTTCCCTTCAGCCTGGGTTCAAGAAGGCTGAGAAATTTGATTACGTAAGTCAAATAGTCAAAAAAAATTTAAGGCAATTTGTATGTACTAGCTATTGATCACTGATTATCATCATCTATCCCACAGATGATGGACTATATGAAGAGAATGGCAGGTGATGAGTATGTGGGTTTCAGTAATGCCACGTAAGTCACCTTATTAGAGTTTTAAAGCTTTCCTGCTTCATGGTCATGCATTGTATTTCTAACAATGCACACAAATGTGTCTTCATGAACAGTCAATAGTTCATTGTATTGACTTTTTATCCATAGGTTTCAGTCAGAAAAAGAGACGGGTGATAGAAACTTTGCAATCGGTTATTGTCTGAAAGAGAAAAAAGTTAGTATGTTGTCTTATATTTCTAAAAATTTGGTTTTTTTCTAACCTAATCTTTATCCACCACAATCTGTAGCTTATGTACAGTTACCATGAATAAAAATTTGACACATTTAAAAAAAATTCAACATTACATTTCGACCAGTTGAAACTATAACAGTAAATGTCTAAGATAGACATGTGAGTAGGACTTGGTAAAAATGTACAAAAATGTAAATCTGTGTATTTTATCCAGCTTTCTGGAGCAATACTGTATATTAATTCACTCATCATAAGGAACCATTTTATCGTAGTCATGGTCGCAATGGATCCAAAGCCTGTACCAGGAACACTGGCATGGACACAATGCACACACACATTCACACACACTCACACCTGCAGGCAATTTTAGTGTAGTAACTCAACTTCATGCATGTTTTTGGGAGGTGTGAGAACCCATAGGAAAACCCATGAGGACCTAGGGAGAACATGAGCGAGTCCTAGAGAACTACTTTTCATCTAAGGACTGTCACAACACAGGTTTTCTATTTGTTTTCAGTAGTAAAATGAAGAAACATTAAAATTCTTGTTGATGGTAATCGCACACATACTTTATTAACGTGGTAGCTAGAGATTGGGTTAAAAAATATAGGAATATTCCTTTAATAGCTTTGAATATATCCATATTTCACACCCACTAACTTTCTTAATTCGTATGCGCTCTATAGTGTTTCCCTAATAGTTCAGACATGGTATCCGCTCTGGATTTCTACTTTCAGGTAATGAAAAATTTTTATATGAAGGATATAAAAAAAACAATGAACAAATATACTGTTTTTTTATTTATAATGTCTGCCCTTCTGTCTCCTACCAGCTGTGTTCCGTCGAGGTTACCTGTGAATCAGGGAGTGTCATGGCTGCGACGCTAGCTAATGGAGGAATCTGTCCAATCACAGGCGAGCGTGTGCTGAGCGCAGAGGCTGTGAGAAACACTCTCTGTCTCATGCACTCCTGTGGGATGAACGACTTCTCTGGACAGTTTGCTTTCCATGTGAGTCTTCCTCCTAAGCACAAACATGCTCTAAATGTGAAATGTTTACCTTGTGGATTTCTTCTGAAAGACCTTTTCAGAAAAGATATTTCTCTCCACAAGGTTGGCTTGCCAGCTAAGTCAGGAGTGTCTGGTGCTGTGCTTTTGGTAGTTCCTAATATCATGGGAGTGATGTGCTGGTCCCCACCGATTGATCGTATGGGTAACAGTGTAAGAGGCGTGCACTTCTGTCAGGTACATACACATTGTTATACACATGCGCACATACACCACTGACACTACTGACTAACACTAATTGTATAACTGTTTGCTGTTTCTCAGAAGCTGGTTTCTCTCTTTAACTTCCATAATTATGACAACCTGAGACACTTTGCCAAGAAACTGGATCCTCGCAGACAATCTGGCCATGAGAGGGTGAGACTCACATAGATACCAATTACTTTCACTATGTTAAAGCAGTTTGACATAGCATCAAATCAAATGACACTGCCAGCATTCATATTAAATGTAACTTGCTGCTACAATCTCAAATCTGAGCTTTCAAACACCCTATGGAACTATACGTTACTATCTAGAATAGTTTGAATATGCTCTTCAGTTGATGGGCATTCCATCCAGACTACATGCCCACTGTTCCTGGGATGGCCTCCAGAAATGGTTACTCAAAAATGAATGCATGAATGAAATAGTTTGAGTTAAAACTGTATGTGCTTTTACAGAACAAGGCTGTAATTGAGCTGATGTTTGCAGCATACAGTGGAGATGTCTCAGCACTCAGGAGGTAAAAATTATTTTCCTGCACTGGAAATTTCATACACTAATCTTAATGGGCTAGTTTATTTACAGTGATTAACTGATTACTGGATTGCAGTGGGGTGGCACGGTGGTTAGCACTGTCGTCTCACAGCAAGAAGGTCCTGGGTTCGATCCCCAGGGTCGGCCAGGGTGCTTTTCTGTGCGGAGTTTGCATGTTCTCCCCGTGCATGAATCATGGAGTAGATGAAATTTGCTGAGTTTTGTCAATAAACTTTAAAATAAAATAATATGCTTAATTTAAAAATAGCTTTGACCGAAGAATCCAGAAAGAAAGCAGCCTATAAAATTACATGGTTCATATAAATGCCAAATTCGGTAAATGTAATTGTTCATTGACTGATGTAACAACTTCTGCCCTTATACTTCCATTATAACTGAGATTTAACTAAACACATTTGCTGGTCACATCTGAGTACAATGTATGGGTCTGTTGCAATCAGACCTACACTATAGCTATGGTGGATAGAGGTTAGATTGAAACACTTTAAGTCTTTGTTTAAAGGTTCACTATGTAGGATTTATGGGGGTGTATTAATAAAACGGAATATAGTATTCATTAGTATGTTTTGTATTTGTGTATATAATCATCTATTAGTGTATGAATCTTTGTGTTTTAAGCTTAGAATGAGCCCTTTATATCTACATAAGGAGCAGATCCTCTTCCACAGAGCTTCCATGTTGTGCCGCTACTGTAGTCCAGAACAGACAGACCTCTAAAGAACACCTTCCATGTTTCACGTTTTTACAAGCGGCAGTGTGAATCCAGAAGGACCGGAAGGACAAGAAAGAAGAATGCACACAAGATATGATGCAGTCAAGACACAGAACTACACAATTGGCAATTATACTAATAAACAATTTCAGAGTGGTGATTACAGGGACTTGGGATCTCAGAAACTTGTGAAGAAGAAAAGAAAACAATGAAGAAGAAAGAAGAGGAATCGATGTTTGTTGGTGCTGGCTAATAAGTTTGAGAATTCACATTTTGTAAAATGGAGGATCATACTTATTATTTAGCCCGGAAAATGCAAGCGAGAGTGAATGGTGTTTGGTAGTATGCTGCGTGTACCTGACCGGAACCGTATGTTATAATACACACTTGGAAAGGGAGGGGTATTCAGGTGGTTGAAGCCTACATAGCCGACCTTTAATCTATGTTTGATATGGTTCACTTATGGTATTATTGCCAATAATTGTCATGTAATGTTTGTAGGTTTGCTTTGTCAGCAGTGGATATGGAGTTGCGGGATTATGATTCTCGGTCAGCTCTGCATTTGGCTGCTGCAGAAGGTACAAAACTTGCACATACTCAGCCAGTGATTTTTACGGATAATGCTGCATTCAGTAACTGGTTGTATTTTAGGTCATCTGGAAGCTGTTAAGTTCTTAACGGGGACATGCAGAGTGAATCCTCATGTTAAGGACAGGTGAAGATTTCATGACTCACTTTTCCCTGATCTTCTTACTCGCATTTATGGTGATAAGACTGACCACTCCTGTACATGTCTGTTGCTCAGGTGGGGAAACACACCGCTGGATGATGCTGTGGAGTTTGGAAAGGATAGTGTGGTAGAAGTGTTAAAGGAATATCAGCACATTTACTCTCATACCCTGATGCCAGAGGAGATCAGCACACAAGTCTACAGTGAGGCAGCACTGGATGCAGATGATCTGGGGAACATGGAGATTCTGGAGAGGTTTGTGTGACAGATGACACCCGTGTTTAATGAAAATGCATTCCTGAGAGGAATATAGTAAGATGAGACATTAAAAGTCTGCCATTTAGGTGAAAGGTCATAGAACAGATGCGCTATTGATACTGATGTTCTGTTTAGTCTCTGAGGCTCAAATTAGATCAGACAATGCAGATGAACACAGCTGTTAATCAATATACTAGGCTACATCTATAAGGCTTGTATGCAATCTTTAATCTTTTCCCCTGTTCCAGCAGTCAACAAACCTGAGTAACGTAATGAGACACCTGGAAATGGTTATAACATGACTTAAAACCATTGTGATGGGAGTAAATAGTACAATGGCCCTGACGTATTTGGAGCTATAATTCTTTACCGAAACATGGGGACGTTTTGAGGTAAATGTCAGTAAAATTGCTTGCTAGTGTAAATATTCCGGAATTAATAACTTAAGGTTAGTGATAACACTGTTGCACTTGCTCTACCAAGGTTTAATCCTAAAACCTTTCAGAATTTAGAGTAAAACTCCTGCCATAACGCCATATGTACGGCCATTTCACTTATTTAAAAGCGATGAACTCTTCACAGATGTAGACTACTGTGTGTTTTTTAAAGCATGCAGATGTTGTACATTTATTTGTAAATACCTATGTGCGTATTTTTGTGTATATTTAATAATACAGCGAAGTTGTATTTATATTTACAAAATGCATACCCTCTTATTTATGTAAAGCACTGTATGTAGGATATTAAGAATCTCAGGCATAAAGTTGCAGTTTGATTTCATTTTGACTTTAGTGAATTCTTTTTTTTTTTTGTACCCAACTATATACAGTCAGTGTCATGAAAGCAATTGATTTTATACCAGCTGAATGCTCAAAAATAAAATAAAAATCAAATTCTGACCAAACCAGGATAAGGCTTGTACTCATTACAGTAGCACTGAGATCGTGAGTGTCAGTGATAAATGAATAAAATAAAGATATATAAAATAAAGTATATATTTTTTTAAATATATAAAATAAAAATAGGTCACTGCTACACAGGTTTTATTGAACACATCATGAAAATGCACACACAGATTGCAGGAATAGAGATGGTAAGCACATTGCCATTCATTTATCTTGTGGAATCAGTAGATGTAAGAGATTTGTTAAACCCATTACATAACAGCATATAAATGATGATACATGTTACATGTATTAATGTATCACAATGTTTCATTGATATGTACAAGCAGTCCCATGGCTCATCAGCATTTTATCCCAAGCAAAGTTTATTTGGAGATCTGGCTAAACATTCTGCTTAGTCTCTCAGTTAAACTCTGAATATTCCAGGGACACGAGGTACTGCTTTTTACTTGGACCAAAGACATTGCTTATTGCTACTCTGATCCAAAAAAAAAAAAAAAAACGTTGAAGGAGGCTTGTGTGAACTCTAATTAAGCAATGATGGCACCTCCAATCCAGAGTGTGTGAGTATTTCTCCATCCCACAATGCAAAAGCTGGACAGATCAGGGAGGGGAAATGAGTCTTTATCGAATGCACTACCTTTGCAACCTGGGGATCTACTAAACTGAGCTTGCCAGCCTCAAAGTCCACAAGCAGCCCCACTCGATCCGGCTTCCCCACCAGCGACACAGGCACCTGCTTGTTGGTGGTCATGGCATACCACTTACTGTGCATGTAGGAGAAGACCCACGAGGACGAGTTTGTGCCAATGCACTCATCACGAGACATTGCCACTTCTGCAACACCAATGCGAAACTCCTGTGACTTTTTAACCGTGACTTCCCAGTAGTGACTTCCAGAGTCAACATGGCGGTCAGCAAACACAACAGCCCAGTCCCGAAAACGCAGAGGCGAATCCTGGACATGGCTTGGGTCTATGCCTAGCATTCGGTAAATCACACCTGTGTCTTTCTTGAAGAGATCAAGACTGCTGTGGGCTGTACGCTCATCCAGTTTGAACTGCAACTCTGACACAGACAGATGGAAAGAAACAGGGACAGACAGACAATTACAGCTTCACACTAGACAGTATGGCAGGGGATCTACTATGCAGATATAACATGTTAATCACTTTGAGGTTTGTAGTAATTACACACCGGTCTTACTATCATTTAAATCAATGTGGTACAGTTTTAAATAGCCGAAGTGTGGTGTGAAGACCAGGCGAAATGCAGTGACCCAGTACATGAGCCAGAGGTCAAAAGCACCGAGTTCTGCCTTGTTTCGCTTGACCTTCAGCACGGAGTGACTGCACTTCTTGGGGATGATTCCCAAATAAAGTCTCCACTTTAGGTCAGTCTGATACCGGTCACAGTTACAGGATTTATTTATTTATTTATATTTAATAAAGACCTCAGTTCGAATACTGCTTATTCGCTGAAGACATAGCTGTCTTTTGGTGAAGTCGACGGAAGAGAAAACAAAGAGAATTAACGTACTTGTTTAAATATGTCAGTTACCAAGTGATCGCTTATGGTCAGATTCCTGTAATGCTCACTAGTGACCTCTCTGTGTACTTGTTTATTTGCAAATCATGACCAATAACATTGATCGTACTCACGATTTCGGTGGCTAACGGCAACATAACATCTGCAGGTGAGCGGGACTGTTGGTTGTTTATTAATGAGCAGGACAGCGCCTGCGTTTCGGCCAAAGCGACTGCACAAAACCAAGCGAGATGACAACGCCATCTTGTCCCACATGCACCAGGAGCTTCGTCTCCTTCAAAGTTCCCCTAGCCGAGGCACCGGAACATTATTACGCGCTGCTGCTTCCTAGCGGACAGTCCAGGTATTGCATGCCGTACAAAAACCAAGTCGCTTTTCCTGATATTCGTACATTAGGGGCTACTTTTTGCAGACAAGGTCCCCTTAACGTGAAAATAAAATGCAAAACACATTTATTTCATGAACATTATTTAAATGTGTACGATATTATTTGTCTGTTTAACCATAGAGCTTTCTGTTTAACACATACAGTAACATTTTAATATCAATCAGTTCAACTGACTCCAGAATGGCTAATAACTATAAGAACTCAAAAATGTAATAACTTTCATAATGGGGAGTTGTGATTTTCACCAGTGTAACTAAATACAAAATAAACACTTTATGTTTATTAAAGTGACTTAAGTAACCATGAAGACACTATGGTTATGTTTCGTGGAAGCGACTTGAGAACCTTGCGTCACAGGTTGAAGTATCCCCTGCTAAATGCCTACACATTTTAGAGTTTTTCATGTTTCAATTAATCAGCTAATCAACAGCTTTTTCTGAGTTGAAGTGAGTATGTTCGAGCAAGAAAAGGACTAAAATATAGAGGACAAGGAGTACTTCAGGCTCAAGGTCAGGAATTCGTGCTTACATGACCAGATATTTTCTAGTGCATCATTCTCAGCACTGCGATGACCCCAACATGGTAGTGTGTGTGTCTGGAATAGGCAGAAGTATATCAAGCACAGGAGTGTGTTCCTGGAGTTTAACACCTCCAGGTTGAGAAATACTCTGCCAACTAAAATCTTCCAGTCATCAGCACCCTTGTGATCCAAGACTGACCCCTGGTGATGGAGTCATTTGGTAAGTGTTTGCCTTTTCTTCCTTCAAAAAATGCACACAAAATATTTGTATGTAATATAAAGTCTTTATGTATTGTTTATTACCAAAAGGAGATTATAAATAAGAATGCTAATGAATACTGGATGGATAAATCATCATTATAAAATATCTAAATGTTACAAAGATAAAAACACATATAGCTTGGGAAAATGAATAATATTAACAAGTTGATTGCTCTATTTGGCACATTTCAATATGAATCAGCTGACTGATTAATCTACCATGATAATAATGTCTGAAATACAGCTATGCAAAAAAATGAACTATCAAAGAAGAATTATGAACAATATTATTACATAAGTGTGCTAAAATGCATAAGATATTAGTATAAGAGAACAACAGAGAGAACTCCATAAGATCTGGAATAACAAACCATTCAATAAACATTTAAATATCTCATTTAATCCTGTAAATTGTCCAATATCTGAGTAGTTTCACATTATTATGAAATAAAAACTGGAATCTGCACTGGCTCATTGTCACATTAAAAATAAATCCAATACTCTTTAAATGAGAAAATATAGGCAGTGGAACTTGTGTGTGAAACACCGTATGATATGTGCTGTGGTTAGCTTTAAGATATTTGTTTTTGCCATTTTTCTTTAAACGCTAAACCTAGGTCCTGCTAGAATTTCAATATTCTCATAAAGAACTTGACATTAACACGTAGTTGGCACCTAAGTCTAGATAATAATAATATGTGCTGAGCTTTAAGTTTCACTTATTAAATCATTGCACCTTTAATGTTTGTGTTTGTAGTAGTACCCTTTTACTTGAAACAGATTTGCATTAATGTGCCAGTATTTTAAGCTATCCAAACAGTAGACTACAATTCAAACCAACACTTATAACTGCTGCTTTTTACTAGACTTTCTAGGCTTTTTCTAGACTACTAGGCTTTGAAAATCACCCTAGGTGACCCTAAAAATTTCAAAGCCAGCCAGATTGATTCCATGCCCATCTGGGTGTGTTTTAGTGTTTCTCCAAAACTGTTGGTGGAATTATATGGTTCCACTTAAGGAGGACTGTAAATCAATGGTCATTTTTTAGTTTAACTAACCAAGCACTGGTTAAAAAATACCGTAAATTCCTTCATCTGTGTAAAGTCAATGCAAAGTTTAAATGAGAATATGTTTAAAAAGTGTATGTGTAATAGTGTCAGATGAAAATCATGTTGTCATCATCCAATCTCCTAGCATTTATATATACTATTACAATATAAATATGTAATTTTACATATACATAAAATGAATGAAAGCAGTTTTTAGGTCTTGCTGCTTTGCAAGCCACAGAGACACTTGTATGGTGCTCATGTACTGCCGCGTCCAGACTCAAGTTCTACTGATGATCAGATAAAGTCCAGATTTGTTAGAGGTTTTGTTCTCTAGTGCATGAGGAATTCACAGTGAAATCATACAGAGCTCGGCTTCCACCACGGCAGATCAAATGATAAATCATCTGTAGGTTTGTTATTTGTTCCCTGTCAATCAAATCTCTTAGTCTCTGTTTACAAAATAATCCGGTAAACAACCCAGAGGCCAAAGGTCAGCCAGTGACTCGTCCACCTCAGTTCACTCCATTTATGAATAGTATGACTGGCTATACCATCCTGTGGAACAAATTATGAAAGTTTGATCATTTTATGTATGCTATGTATCTCCATAGATCATATTTGTATTTAAAAATATTAAATAAATAAAATAAATTTAAAAACATGTTTACAAATTCTAATGGGCTTTTTTTTTTACTTCTAAAAAAAAAAAAAAAAGCCCATTTACCTCATCAGAGTCTATATCATCAGTGCTGGAGCCAAAGACTGAGGCCAGATAGGTGAGGTGCAGGACCGCTAGTACACTAAATGCTCCATTAATAAAATAAACCCAGAATGCCTACAGAAAATATGGGAGAAAACAGCAGACATGCTTATTAGTGCAATCATTTGAAGCTACAGTGTGCAGGATGTTTTCAGGACAATGAAAAATGATGATTATTAAGACTTTCTCCGCTGCAGTGCATCACCATGACTAATCATCCTTTGTATAGTTTAAAGAAAAAGCTGATTCAGGGCATTGGTATTTTTAGGCTATTATATTAGTGCAGTTAAATGTTAATAAACAGCAGCAAATAATGTACTAAAATGAATTTTGGTTCGGAGCCATACACAAGCTACATATTATAGCTTCTATAGTTTACACTGTTAGACACAAAACTAAATAAGTCAGTGAATAATAAGTGAGATAATGAGTCTGTATATCGTATTACACTATTTTATAACCTTTAGACAGGAACTCTGAATGCACTGGGATGGGGATCCCATGGGATCCAACAAAAAAAATGCATGTGCAGGTGGTCAGATATTAAGAAAAGAAACAATAAATAACATGGCAGTGTAAACTTGGATTTACTCATTTGTACGTCCATTGATTCATCTTTAGTACCTACTTTATCCTGGTCATTGATGCTGTGGTTTAAATTATGTATTAATATTGTATTAGAAGATATTATGGCTGGATGGATAGATAGATTGGTCAGACATAGTGAATATAAGTGGGGTTTAAAAAAAAAGTCCCACATACACCTCTATTTAACCATAAATGTCTTACACAATGTGCAGTTAATTGTAAAACTGGCTTCATTTAGCCTCAAATATTTTCAAACTAATGAAGTACATTTACTCTTCTTTCTTCACTGTCTGCTTCAATAACATATCAATATATAACAGCTCCCCACAATGGTGACTAGAGTATATGTTATTCGTCTAGCCTATGCAACTCCTGAGTCATCATTAATAACTTTCCTAAGTTCTCTTCTGAAACACTGTTTAAAATATCGTAATTTAAATACTGTATGTTTTTGTAAAACACATATAAGTAGCTGTAGGCTTGATTTAGAAACTGAATACCAAAAAAGCTTCAGCACTACATTTTAAATGTAAGAGTAAAAATACATTATGTTACTTTGGATTTAAACTGAACTTCCAGTCTGATATAAATCTTTGGCCCACCTTCTTGTTTTGGTGTTTGCAGTCTGATGGACATCTCTTGGAAAGGACACATGCATTAAGGATGATAGACAGCCTTTTCCTCAACTCTGCAAGGATTAAGATGACAGTCAAATACTGCCAAACTGCAATGCTATATATACACAAGAGACACAATACAGGACATGTAGCTAAAATAAATTGTTTAGTTGATCTGATATTAATTACAAATATAATTTTAAGCAAATATCCTACATAACTACATGTAAGTATACACCTAGATACTCACCATACTCAATGTATGTCATGAAGGCGAGGGTCAATAACACGGCTGCAATGTGAAAGCTTAATCCCTGAAGGTATAACATTAAAATAATAACAGGTAAGTCACAAAAATGGTGCTGGGAACCCTTTTAGGATTAGTCATAGTGACATGGACAAAAGAGACTCACATGCAGCAAAATGCTGGTTGTATAAGTGATGAGAATGGCCTGAAATGTCCCGAATTTGAGAGCCTTCTTGAATACATCTGAATATACAGACAAAAACAAATATTATATAAGACAAATATTAGAGTTAAATCTCTAATTGCAATTAAACACACTACATCTAACATGACATTTTGCCACGATGCCAAAAAAAAAACCCTCCACCAACAACTAACTCAAACTTACAAATATTGAGCCACTGAGACATAGGCAGATTCCAGGAAATAGCAGCCTCTGACATAGACCGGGGAAACTCAACATTTAGTGGGTTCGCCATTGTAAGATCCCTGTAGAATTGGTAACACAAAGAGTGGTACATTAGGATAGACCGACAGCAAGATGCAATTAAGCTAAAATCAGGGTGCAGTGTTATGGCTACAGAGTAATTTTGTGTAGTAGTGGGTTGTGTTTGTACAAACCACTTGAGGTGGTCCTTCTCGTCTGTGAAGCCTGCGCCTGACAGTGTGGTTGTGGTTTCACTCAGACAGCTTACAAAATAATTGCTAAAATGGAAACCCATGCTGTGTTCATAGCCAATCAACCACCTAACAGGGAAAAATGGAGGCATCATAGACATGAGAGAAACGATGGTTACCTGAGTTACTTATGTCATAATAGAGAACAGAAATTAATCAGAGTCGCACTTAAAAAAATATATTACCTTGCAACAAAACCTCTATGAAGCAGGAGAGTGAAAGGAAATTAGATGCATTAGTTGAAATGAGGAAAAACTTTAAAACAAAAGCTGCCATTAAGAAACGAAAGACTCACAAGCTTAATATGCTCTGCATATTCTGATTAGTCACATAACAGAAATTCAGACTAAAAACTGGAATTATTCATTTGATTCCTTTCAGGATCTTGTATATATTTAAGCATTGACTATTCCTGAAGAGACTGTTTACATGGGATCTTACCAACGACTGCTAAACATTTTTACCTTTACAATTTAATTTCTTTATATAAAGTTCACCTTAGACATCTTAATAACACACACATGCATTTTGTTTTTGGAAAGCATGAATGATTTTAACCAAACTCCTTTATAGTGCTGCTGTAGACTGAATAGTCTCTTGGGAAAAATAATAAATTTTCTGATACCTTTCACCTTCACATATCTACATGTGTAATTTAGACCTGCATTTCCAGATTCTGTAGTGTTTACAATTAAATAAGTAGTGTAAAGTAAATGTAGTAGTACAAGGAAAGATTACCTGTTCTTTCGTCTCTTCTTACTGGGGGAAGGGCAGTAATAATAATTATATAAGATAAGATCAAAATGAAAAGCACCACAAGAACTGTATGCAAAAAAAATGTGACTGCACTTTAAAGACTGAACCCACTCTATGTGTTTTTGCTGCTCCATAACCTTAACACAAAAACGTGTGCCATATAATATAGTGTGGATATGATTACACACACGACATTAAATATAAAATCAACCCAATTCCATTTAATTATTCCATTTATGAGCAGATCTAGTATCTACTCACCTTTTTAGGAGTTTGTCTCCAAAGACAGGGATGAAGTAGGGAAAGAGGTAAGGAGCGACACAGTTGGAAATCACCAGGTAAAACTGACTCTTTATCCAGCTGATGACCACCTTCACCATCCAGGAGACACTCTGTAGAAAACAGTTTTGAGCTTTACAAAGTGCATTCATGCAGATACTGGGAGCTGTTAGGAAAGGCTTTTACAGTAATTCAGTGACTCACAAGCTCTTTGCCTTCTACTGCCTCCCTGTAGCTACTGAAGCTGATCCAGGGCCCAAATATGACAGTGCCCACAAAGTAAATATAACCCATGAACTCCACTGGAGAAGGGACATTTTCCACTGTGCCTTTGTCCAAGTCAAATGCAAGAGAGATCGCCTTCATGGCAACTACCATCTGGGAACCTAAGCAGACATGACGGACATTAATAAGATTTCTAATTCTATAGAGTTGGCAGCCCCAGTGCAATTCATTTCTATCAATCAGCATAACATCACAGAAGATTTTTCTGTTCTTTGCTTCAAGGCTAAATTCCAAGAAGTGAAAGGATGTAAATTTGTAATTGTGTCTATCACACAAAAGTACTTAAAAATGCGAATAGTATATTCAGCATTACAAACTGACCTCTGATTTTGTACCAGCTGTTTGTGTCCATCATATGCAACTCCCTGAAAAAGATTATAGATTGTGTAGATACACGAGTGCAATATAGCTGTGGTTTCCTTGTCAATGCAGAATTATATATTTATATATACATACACAGTAAATGTCCTACAAATATATGGTGCTGTTTATAGAAAAATATGGAGGCTATTTCAGTACAATAAGGAGCATCATTTAGCTATCATAAAATGTACATTTCCTATAACAGAGATGCATGTAAATATTCTGCATGTTACGCACCCCAGCAGGAGGTAGATGAGGACTGTGATAGAAAGGAAGGGGCCGCGAGTGCTGGAGTGGCGGCACAGGAAGAGGATGAGGTAGCAGAGAAGACTCAGTAGCACCACCCACACCATGTGCAACCCAAAGAACAGGTAGAGGGTGTAAAAGCCACATGCAATTGTGCTGAGGTGCTTTATGTATGTGGGAAGGCGACCTGGCAGTGGTGGGAAAGACATACACAGACAGACAGATAAAGAGAGAGAGAGCCCACTGTTGAAGTCAGACATTTTGTTTACAAAATCATTATGATGCATTATTACAAATTAAGAAACATATATTTAGTAGCACTTTTATTTTTTAAATAACAACAAAACCCTACTACACACATTTGTAAACCAACATGTAAATAGGCAGGGGTTGAATTGGAAAGAGGAAAAGACAACCGGTAGTATAATTTCATGCTGTTGATAATAATGATGAAACAGTTTCACAATGCTTTATAGAGAAATATACATTCATCTCAAAATTTCAAAATGTATTCTTTTGGTCAACTATTATCTGTTGTGTATATATGTAGTTAATAAATGTAGCTATTAAAAAAGCTATTTTGCAATCATGATGATGCCAAAACTGACAAGCAAATAATACTGAATGCTTGATGAAAGGTCTGTCCACTCAGTCATGGTTAAATAAATTAAACCCTTACGACAGAAACAGATATTGTCATTTCCATGACATTGGTGTTGTGAGATCTAAATAATAACACACAGAAGTAATGGTGTAGGATCCCCCACATCTTAAACCTCTTTGATATACTGTAGGCGCCGTAGCCTATGTAAATCATCTCCACCTTGTTCCTTGATCTTACCAATTCTCCACAGCAGTCTGCATGCTAAACACATGACCAACAGCTGCCACACTTGCAGAAGACCTTGCTGGGCAGTCGGAAGCAAGCAGCCCAGAGGAAGCTCCTGAAAGAATTGCTGCCGGCTGAGAGCCCCCATGGCCGTCCTTCAGCTGCTGAGAGAAAGATTATATCAGTTTGATATCGCTATAAATCTGTAAAACAACATAACTGCCGCTTTAGGCATGTGCACCAAATCTTTGTGAGCTGAATGACAAAAATTTTGATATGACAGTATGCCACAGAACAGCAGGTAGTGTTGTTCCCTCACAGATTCAGGGTTCAAGGTTCGAGTCTGAGCTCGGGTTACTGTCTATGTGCAGTTCTTTGTGTTCTCCCTTTGTGGGTTTCTCTGGTTTCCTCCCAAAAAAATATTGTTAGCTTGATTGGCTATATTAAGTAGTCTTAGGTGTGAATGAGTGTATGAATGTGTGTGTAGGGGTGTCCCCACCTCATGCCCAGTGTTTCCCCTGTTACCCTGTCCAGGATAAAGTGGTCACTAAAGATGAATGAAGGAATGAATGGCACACATATTCTTAAACAGTCTATCTCCTACACACAGGTTGCATTCCAAAGGCAACAGTACCACAGTACACTATACAGTACACCATATAAGCCATCACTTCCTAACCAATGTAATACGTTACATTACAATGTAATACATATTTAAATATGTAATTTACATCGTTCTTCTGTACTAACAGCACAGCCACCATGCGCCTGCTGTAACCACTGCCTGCTGAATTAATAACCTTAAGTTTTATTAAAAATAAGTAACAATAACTGCTAATAGTCAGTATTGAGTAATGTAGCGTCCGTTATAAAAGGAGGTGAAAGCCAAAGGATGAGCGTCCTCGCTAGCCCGAGCCCGGGATGCACCATGCACTGGTCTAGAAAACCGCCTCGTATTTTTGCTCACCCAGATTTGTCGCTCAGTTTGATTTGTGTCGAAGTGATGTAGTAATGTAGTCTTGTTTTCGTTAGTTTAGTAAATCATACAGCCTACACAGTTGGTCCTGATTCTCTCATCCTGATGCGCCAGGTTTCCATTGACGCGCTGAGATAAGGATGAGCAGCAGACTTTCACCTTCACATCATCTCAGAAACCCAACATCCAATCAGCTTCAGAGCTGTTCATCACTCAGCCAATCAGAAGAGACGCCAACTTCCACTGCTTCCGCTCCAATCATCCCTGTTTGTGTGTGTGTGTGTGTGTGTGTGTGTGTGTGTGTAAAATATTTGTCACACTTTCATTGTCCTAAAAATTTAACAGATCTAACAAAACCACTTAAATGTTTTGATATTGTTACATGCAATTGAATATTAACTGTCTAATTATTAACGCATGCATACTGGATAAATCAAAACTTCAGACGATGTGTATTTCAGACTTACTCTCAGAATCACTTTTAGACAAGCATTTTTGCATGTACAGTACATTATTAGGATTATGTAAAGACAACATAGAGCCTTCAACAATATATACACAAAAGCACCACACACACTTATTATTATTAAGAGTAAAATAAGAATAATAAGAACAGGAATAATTGTCCACATAAATACTGCCACATATTTCTACTACATATTTCTATTACTGCACCCCAATTCTAATCATTTAACAGTTTTACATGCTATTAAAATTTCTAAAATATTATAATACTTACAGGATTAAAATCAACATGGTTAAAAAAAACATTTGTTTGCAGTAAATCACCTCTTAGTCCTA
>JAQQZR010000039.1:10478313-10531431 GCA_030068235.1 Notoglanidium macrostoma | reverse complement strand
AAACTCCAGGAACCTTTCCCACGGGTGTGCGCGCTCCAATAATGTGGTCTCCATGTTGCCGAACTGACCCGGAAGTAAGAATAATCGGATCCCGAGAAACTCCCCTGCAAAAAATATTTTTCCTCCCAAAAATTTTTTTTACCCTCCCAAAAATTTTTTTTACCCTCCCAAAAATTTTTTTTTCCCTCCCAAATTTTTTTTTCCCTCCCAAAATTTTTTTTTTCCCCATGTCACTTCGGGGGCTCCGTAGTTTAGTGAGGGACTCAGAGGGAGCCGAATCCTATAAAAGAACCGAGTATTACAGCCATAATGTATGGGCGTGTAGCCACGGAAAACAAATATGGACGTGCGCATGCGCAGTAGCCTTTGGTAGGCTAGAACGACGGAACGTCGGAAATGTGAATTGAAAACGTCCGCGAATGAACGTATGAGCAGGTACATTAAAGGTGCAGTATGTTTTCACTTTTAGCTGTGTAGCGAGCGCGTTCAAACACACAGTGTATTTTCTGCTCTTTCGCTGTCGCAAACAATTTCTATAACAATTTCCTGCTTTAAATTAGCACCCTTTCTAACAGTCTAGTGTTAACCACCAGCAGTTTATATCGGCTAATATAAGGTCTTAGCAAGCTAGCTAAAAAGAAAACATGGCATATCTTCTGTCTCCTCTAAATACAACACTGGAGCGCCTGGCACTGAGGACTGCTTCTGCCTGGTCGGCGCAAGCTGCAAATCGACTATACAGCAGTAACTATGAAGAATCCGAATATTTGCACAGGAGTGTGGCTCCTACTATGCACTACCAGAAGAGTTTACCAAGGTAAGTAAAACTTCATGGACAATTGCACCATACAGTCATTTTATTAACTACAGTTCAGTTCGGCACAGTAACAGTGCTGCGCACATTACAGGGCTCCTGATTCACGTTCATGTATTTTGACTGCTGCTGTGCCATTTTGAAAAAATCTAGGTGAAAGAGCACAATGTAAACTCAAGGGGATTTGAGTGTAGACTGATCTACTGAAGGAAATTTCATTAAAATAAAATGCACATATCTTTTTTTAATACTCATCTGATATTATTATTATTATTATTATTATTATTATTATTATTATTTAAATATTACTGATAGATTGCCAGTTCCGAAGTTGGAGGACACAATGCGGAGATATTTAACAGCTCAGAGACCCCTGCTAAATGATGAACAGTACAGGTGGGTAGTGAAGCCAACTAATCATACTGATATTCTCAAGTATTGAAGTGACAGTGTGTGTTCACGTGAATTCTGTGTGTGCAGTAAAACAGAGAAACTGGCTCATGAATTCCAGAATGGCATTGGCAAGCGGTTACAAGAGGAACTTGTTACTCAGGACAAAATGAACAAGCTCACCAGCTATATTTCAGGTGAGACGGTGCAGGTTACTTTTATTCATAAATCCCAGTCACAATTCACAAGTATCAGTGTTATATGGCCAAGTGAGCACCATACTGAAGACGCTCTCTACTAGTTAAGTTGATAATTTTACAATGGTTTTGGATCAATCAACTACAGTCAACTTGTTTACACATAAGTCAGCGTCTCTCTGTCTTGGTTACGCCGAATTTATATTGACGATTACAGTCTTTTAAGATTATTTCCTGTTTCACTGTGCAAGATGATCCTAATGAAATCTTGGCTTCTATAACAGACTGTGCAATAACATTCTTCATGTTGGATTGTATGATAAACTTGTATGATAAGCTTGAACATGAGATAAATACTAATTTAAACTTCCATCCCACTTTTTGATTTAAGCCTAATAGAGCACTATTCAACCATGAGCACATCATACAAATTGTACAAGATCAACCTGACTTTAGGGTGAAATAAACATTAGATTAATCTTATGTCCTACTTGTGTTTTCCCAGCTCCGTGGTTTGACATGTACCTCTCTGCTCGTGAATCTGTGGTCTTAAACTTTAATCCTTTCCTGTTATTCAATCTCGACCCCAAAACTGAGTACAATAACCAGCTTGTTCGGTCTGCTAACATGGTGTGTTCTGCGGTTCGGTTTATGAAGACCCTGCGTGCTGGTCTCCTTGAACCAGAGGTGTTCCACCTAAACCCTGCCAAGAGCAACACTAACACCTTTAAGAAGTTCATCAGATGGGTACCCTCCTCCATCTCATGGTTTGCAGCCTACATGGTGAATGCCTATCCACTAGATATGTCACAGTATTTCCGTCTCTTCAACTCTACACGGATCCCCAAACCCAAGCGGGATGAGCTCTTCACTGACCAGAAAGGTCGCCATGTGCTTGTCATGAGAAGAGGATATATGTATATATTTGATGCACTGGATATGGATGGTAATCTTGTGAAACCTGCAGAAATCCTATCACACCTCAAATACATCCTTGCAGACACAACACCAGATCCAGTCTTTCCTCTGGGTGTTCTGACAAGTGAGAACAGGGATGTTTGGGCTGGACTAAGGGAGAAGCTTCTACAGGCAGGGAATGATGAGGATCTGGCTTTAGTGGACAATGCTCTGTTCTGCCTGTGTCTTGATGAGGAGGAAATGCATGATCATATACACATCTCCCACAATATGCTTCATGGGGACGGCTGCAACCGCTGGTATGATAAGTCATTTAGTATCATCGTGGCCAAAGATGGACAAGCAGCCATAAATTTTGAGCACTCTTGGGGTGATGGTGTAGCTGTCCTCCGTTTCCTAAATGAAGTCTTCAAAGACACCACAGAGACACCACAAATCAGTCCTGGTACCCAAGCTGCTGCTGTAAATTCATCTTCTGCTGTCCGGAGGCTGGAATTCAAGCTAAATCCCGAACTGGAACAAGGAATAAGAAAAGCCAAAGAGAATTTCCAGGCTGCTGTCTCGAAGCTTACCATTGATGCCATGGAGTTTAAGCAAGGGGGGAAAAAGCAGCTTAAGAAAATGAAGCTCAGCCCCGATGCCATTGCCCAGCTTGCTTTCCAGATGGGATTTCTGAGGCAGTATGGGAAGACTGTAGCTACATACGAGTCCTGCAGCACTGCAGCTTTCAAACATGGCCGCACAGAGACCATAAGGCCTGCCAGTATTCACACACAGCGCTGTTCCCAAGCCTTTGTTCAACAGCCTGGTCAGCACAGTGTGGAGCAGCTCACAGATATGCTGGATGCCTGCTCCAAATACCATGGACAGCTTACAAAGGAGGCAGCCATGGGTAAGTACCATCAGTACTGTGTTTTTTTTCTTTTTGTTTTTTTATATTGTTTTTTAACATGGCCTTGTCAACTTGCCCTCTGCTAGCATAATGACTGTTCCCTTACTGTATTAGCTTAAGTGATGTTTGTTAGATGACCCTTTGAAGAAGTGGCAGATCAGGTTCACATAAATGAAAACATCTTAAGTAGAGCTTGAAATAATCTTATCTGAACAAATGGTGGTGTATATAAGCAAAATCAAGGAAATGCTTGAGAACATTGAGGACAAGGTGTTCCTATTTAAAAATCTGATTTTGTTACTCCATTCCTGTTGTTCAGCAAATAGACATTCATATAATGTAGATGATGCGCACATTTAAGTTGTTAAGGGAAACAGCTGTAGCTCTAAAACCTATTGAAACTCTGACATATGTGTAGGATATCAGACATCAGGCCATCTATTACATCAGATGTAAATTTGTTTGGAAACATTGTGTTGATGTGTTATAGTGCACACCCCTCACTGATAATTTTCTGTAACCTTTCTATCATGCCAACTAGGACAAGGATTTGACCGACATCTTTTTGCCTTGCGCTACTTGGCAAATTCTAAAGGAATGTCTATGCCGAGCCTGTACCAGGACCCAGCTTATGCAGCCATAAACCACAACATCCTGTCCACCAGCACACTCACTAGCCCTGCGGTCAGTTTGGGTGGCTTCGCCCCCGTGGTCCCAGATGGTTTTGGAGTGGGCTACAGTGTCCATGATGATTGGATCGGTTGCAACGTTTCCAGCTACCCCGCCAGGGATGTCCAGGAATTTCTCAGATGTGTTCACAAGTCTCTGGAAGACATTTTTACTGTTCTTGAAGGAAAGCCAATTAAATCCACTTTCATATAACAAGAATGGGTGTTGAAGAATCGTCAAAAGGACTCGTTTTAGAGCTTTTTAGGTTTAACGTTTCCATCAGCATATTGTACTTTGTCTGTAGTTGTTACAGTAGATCACCTCCTCTGGACTTTGTTCTAACAATCTATTAAATTTTTCTGGACAAATGAATGTTCACTGTTCATTTTGAGGTGTACACACTATTTAATCCTGTAGCTATAAAACATTGCCACATGTAAAGAGGTCTGTGATTTGGTTCAAGTGCCTCAAAATATGTCTTGGTGTAGCCTGTTAATGTAGATGACCGTTTAAGTGTTGTAAACATGTTGCTCCCAACCAAGGATGCTGCTTTCTTTTTAACCTAACTTTAAATTAACTTTCAGGTTCTGCTTTTCATTTATACACAGTGAATACCTTTTGTTCATACTACAGCAGAATATTTCTGCATGTAAGGCAGCAGTGAGTTTTTCATAGAACACAAATTTGATACTTCTGAAACTGACAATGTTTTATTTTAAAAAAGGGGGAAAAAAACAGCAGACAGAAATCACTGTACAAAATACCAGATTAAACAAACTTAATTAACTGCATGTAGAAACTGTTAAACTTAGATTGGTTTGATCTTGAAATGGAGGCCAATGAGACTGAAGACGAGACACTTGAGATCCTGCACCAGGTAGTAGAACACTCGGAGGCCTTCTGGATCCCTGAGAGGAAAGGGGGAAAAAAATCAATCAGGTAACATTTCAATCATCTAATCAAATCCAGAGCCATGGCCTTTTCCATAGTCTAATTTGTTTCCTTGCGTATGAACCCACCTGATTTCAATCATAATTTGATTACTAGTAAAGATCAATGTGCATGGGTAGTCCAATACCTGGTTACCTGTTTGTGGTGCCAGTATTTGAACAATTAAAAAAATTTTTTTTGCATGTTATGCCCCATTTCACTAAGATGCCTCAAAATAGAGATTTGGATTGGGACCAAGTGAAAGAACCACCCACAGGAGTGAGTGGCTTTTACTCTCGTGCATACAGACACAGGTGGTCAGATAAACCTATACATCAATCAGGTCAGATAAAAACACATACCCAATAATGTTCTATACAAAAGGATTAAATTACATTAGACACAAATAATATAGCTTAAGTACATGTACTCCCACAGAAACAATGCACGCACAACAGGTTGCAACTAATTTCCTTTTATAGTCAAAGCTCTCACTTGGAGCATTCAGTTGTCAAAATTAAAGAAACTCACATGCAAATACCTGTACAGCCCATCAGACTATTATAAATATACTTTGCCACCATTATATCATTGTGATCCCAAAATTCATTAACCCTGTAAGATTTTCACTCCCACTGCTGTTCCAGTCAGAACTTTCACACAGTATGAATTTTAGCTAATGCTCAAATATGAGCTGCTACCTGAAGTCTACAGGCTAACACTTAGCTGACGTTCAGTAAAAGGTTTCCTGTGTCCTTAATTCTGTTTTTTATTTCTCTACATTACATCTGCCAAACACACATGCTGCCATTGCCAGGGGGGGCAGTTTAACTGCAATGGAAAAATCACACTTGACTAAACCATGCATAACATTTTCCCGATCCTAGAAGGTAATCAAATATCCATACAAAAACTTTTACAGATGTTAGAAAAATTAGGCAGATGGTAAGACGGTTTAACTCTCCTATGTAAACAACCATGGGCTCAGAAATAACTAACTAAATAAATCCATACATGTACTTGGGCCAAGTGTTTTTACTGAAAGTTTTTTTTAACAAAAAAAGTAAAATATATATTTTGTTCATTAGTAGCCTAGTTTACAAATATGAAATATTTTATTAATCCTGAGGGAAATTTGAGTGTCACAACAACATTATGGACTCAAAGTGTGGAGATGCATTTACTTTGGGTTACACTTTATTAATAACTGTCAGAACTGCAGGCCATGCACAATTACTAGCTACACACTGGTGCACTATACTCACTTTGACTGGTTGACATCGATCAGAGACCCAATTTTGGAGGTTGTGAATGAGATATGTTCGTCACCGATGACAATCTCCAGTTCCTAGGTGAGAAATCAGAGCAGTGGAAAGAGTTGAAATAGGTGGTTTTCCAAACACAATACCTGTCCCAAAGCAATTGTCTACTCTCTGCGCGGAGTAAATAAAGGGAAAGAGTACAAAAATAGGTCGGTGGATGATACAAACCTGTCTGCCCACCCTGTCAGGAGGCGGCCACAGGGCATCGTCTTCCTTCGTGATTTCACTGTCGTCAATGATCCTCTTCAGTTCCTCCATCACGCTCTTGTGAACGTACGCCTAAAACGACAAAACATGCTAAAAAGCATTGCCTTGAAACAGAATAGGGTGGAAAACATGCAATGTGATAGATACATTACCTCTTTCCTGATCATGACGTCATTTTTGTAGTTACTGTTGTTCGCGTATCTCAGCTTCCCTGTATTAAAAGAAAACAGGACCAGGCGTGCGATTAATTAAACGCATTTATGAAATTTATTAAACTCTATTACGTCTACAACAAAGGTAAATAACTTCTAATAGTATATAACGTATGAGAATACTGCGCCGCTAAACCTGTTTAACCACAGAAGGACCATGGCTCGTTGTACAGCTACAGCTCGAGTTAGCGCGAACAGGCTAATCATTTTAAACACTACAGTGCATGTTCTGAAATATCATCAAATACAAACAGCCAAATGCGCTCAAACCCAACCAGAAATAAGACATAAATAATAATACATTAAAATGGATTTACCAAAAGACATTTTAAGGCATTATTAAACGAAAGAACAGTTAGCAATGTTAGCTAGCTAGTTTTCATGGCGTCTTACCGTCCGGCCTGAATTCAAACTCCAGAAACTCGTGACCGAATTTCCCTTTGTGTCCCACGTAATATCTTAAATAAAAATCGTTCGTGGACATAACTGCGCGAATAAGAACAACAAAATCTTCCAGGTGTATACAGCTCAGTTATCTCACCACCTTTCCCCGAACAAGCGGCACAAACCTGCTCGCCGCCGATTAGCAACTCGCATACGCGCTAACAGGCAGCGCGACGTAATAACGTCTGATGGTCGCAGGTTGATGATGCGGAAAACGCGGTTGCAATGACTACCAGTTACCACCCGTTGATAGCAACGTTGAAAAAGAATAAGCTCACACACAATACAACGTATGGTACAAAATTTTTATTTAATCGTCCATCTTACCTCTGTTTATTAATTTCTTTAAATTGCAATACATTGTGAAACACTGAGACGTTTTGGAAGAAGTGCAAACACATGACCCATCTTATGTCTCATTATCAATATAATAGTGTTATTTTAACTATCAATATCGATTTATCTCCTTTACTTACTGCAGGACCACATATTTAGAATCCTTCATCAAAACATAGTCTCTTAACCCTTATCTTGCACGGCTATCATACATGGTCCATTTCTGCAAGTTTTTAACTTTCTACATCTCCATCATTACATCTCCAGTTTGATGATATCGACATGTATACATACACTGTTGTACAGACTGAAAAAATACAAATATGTGTCAATGAATGCATTGCTCAAGAACAACTAACAAAGTGTTATATTATACAACAGAAATTGATTATCCCCATAGTGAACTCAAACTGAAATAACCTTATTCTCTGGTCTGCATAATTTGAAATAAAAATTCAAATTGGCGAAATTGAAAATGGAACTGTTATAAGGCATATTGCAATTTATTACAGCTGGTGTCTGAGAGACTTCGCCGACTCAACCACAGGTGTATATTATTAAGGTACAGTGTTTTTTGCATTAGTATTTGTGAGTAAAAGCAGCACAATCCACCAGGAGGCAGTTGGTAATTCATGATTAATATCAAAACATATTGATTTGTGTCATAAAATTTAAACATGAAACATAAACAGTGTCAAAAACAGTTATTACACAGCTTGTATTTAATGGGGACAGACCAAACACAGTCCTTTTAACACCACAAAGTAATGATTCTCTATTTGGCCAAGAGAGCAGGGCATATTTTTATTGAACTGCAGCCTCCTAAAATAACAAATATAAAATCATTGCTTTCACAACCACCATAACCTGATAATACACTTGCATTACACTGTTCAGCCTTTTACCAATTACCCTGTAGCATATCAGCAGTATAGGTGTAGAGGTGTAGCAGGAAAAAAAAAGTGGAGAAAGTGTATGTCAGGACAGAAAGCACAATGCAATAACATCTACAGTATTGATTCATTTCTGAGAGCAATACAATTTTGAAAAAATAATAAATATTAAACAAATATTAGAGATACAAAATCTGTTATCAGGACAGGACTATACTCTCAGAAGAGGTTCAGTATCAACGAGCCCTTATAAAAGGAAAATGAAGAAAGAAAGTCACTTGTCCAATGCATAAGTCCCTGCATAAATCCCATACATAAACATGGGATCCTGAGTTAGAAAGAAAACTGGAGCTGCTTTTCCTTCCGCAAAATAGATTTGGTGGCAAAATCTGTTGGGATTAAAAAATACATACTGAGTGGAGTGCCAGCATAATGTGTGCTTTAAAAGAACTCAATAATTATCAGAATGAAATCAATTTTGTCAAATAAATTCAGTATTTTTGCAATTTATCATCTGCCTCCGAGTGTTGTTTAAAACATATGAAAACACTACATCGAATGCAATAGAGCAAGGACAGTCAAACAAGTTCTTGGTTTCTTTACTGAATCTGCACATACTTTAAGCTGTGTTAAGAGAATCTGTCTTTCGACATGCTGCATAGGACCTGGAGAACATCCAAACTTTTCTTTGTCTATACGCAAGCATCTCCGTCATGTTAAAATACTGTTCATAACATGCCACTGAGCTTTATTTTACAGTGCAAGATACAATACAAGCCCTGACCTACGTATAATGAAGATGGATGGGAGTAAAATGAAGGATTAAAAAAAAAAAGTCATCTCTCCTTTTGAATAAAGTCATGTTGCTCTTGAAATAAACACTAACATATGGTGAAGGGGCTGAAAATGCTTTGGATGCAATAATACTGCTCCAATGAGGCAGACATTGTACTTTAACCATGAAAATATGTTGTTTTTTTTTGTTGTTGTTCAAGTCATAAATCAGTGCAGGTCTTTACCAGCTACTTCCCTTTGGCAAATTCTGATGTGACCCGTACTATCGTCTTATTTTCAGAAACACTCATATTTTGGGGCCAGATGGATTAAATACGCAAAAGAAAAGAAAAGTTCAGAAAAGTTCAGAAAAGAAAAGTTCAGAAAAGAAAAGAAAAGCTTTGACCAATTGTTTTCAGCAAGGAACATTTCTCCCTCACAAATAAGTGCAGCAGTCATTTTGATAAACACAAAACAATAACACTGTAGCAAGTCAAAGAAGGCATTTCTTGATTTTTTTTTTCTTTTAAATACAGTTTGCAAATTGTCAGTATATACACACAACCCTCCTTCAAGTCCCTTATCCATTGCCACTCTTCTCTGGTTCCCTTACAGGGCATATCAATGTGGCCTGCTGCTTGACTCTGATGGCTGCCGCTTGCGAGGAGTAGTGTAGCCATTAAGACAACCGTTCAGTCGTTTGGTCAAGCCACCATTCAGAATGTCCTGGATGTGCTGCACTATCAGATTAATGGCAACTGGAGAAAGAGAAGAAGAATACGGAGTAAAACATGCCTCCAAAAAAATGTCAAAATATCTAAATATTATAGTAAAATTGTAAAGTCTTAGCATAATTTACCTTTAAATAAAACATGGCTGCTATCCAAGTTACTACAGATTCTACTTCCAGTGGTAACATTATGAATGAATAGTGCATTATCTGTGATTGAACTGTAATTATAGTACTTTTTTTGGGTATCAGACCATGGGAAAGATGTTAAAATTAAACCACCACCATTAAATAAATTTGAAATTTTTAGCTTTGGGTCTGACTGAGTTTGTTTTTATAATAGTTTTTCTTTAGGACCACTAAACATCTGAGGGTGGGTGGAAAGGGCAAGGCAGCTAAAGGAATGTGCAGAATCTGAGAATGGCCTTGCTAAGAAACATTCAGCATTCCAAAACAGAAGAGGTGATAGCTAGTACCAAAACATTTCTCTAGCTCCACGGTCACACACTAATCTCACCTAGATTATCAGCTCCCCTTGGGATGATCACATCAGCATACTTTTTTGTCTGGAAACATAAAAACAAGAAATATTTTAGTCAGGTTCCCAGGAAGCAAAGAGACACCCAAGTGCCCAGGTGGCGTTCAATAAGTATTTCTTAACCGTTTCCTGGCTGGCACAATGCCAGAGATGTTGATACTAGAAGTTTCTCATGGAAATTGAGTTCTTGTGAAACCCTCTAATGTTCTAGCAGTTATTTTAAAGACTGTTTGACAAAAGACCTATGGACAGCTAGAAAAAAAGTTTCTAAACTACCAGTTGCATGACCACCAATTTTTACTAGTCAACCAGCAATTTAAAAAACTAGATAACGAACGTCTTCTTTTCCCCAATTAAAGTAAAAACAGATTCAGAACATCGCTATTTTTCACTGTTTCATTTGTCCAGCAAAGGATTTTTAATTAACTTAATTTAACACTTAAGGGCATTTAAATACACTTAAACTAACACAGGCTACAAATCATTTTTACAGCTTCAATGCATTTTACACTGGACTGTTAAATATGAAAGTAAATAAAGTGGTGCAATCAACTTGCAAAATAATAAATCTGTGTATCATATTACACTACTGAAGAACCAACTGTTAAAATACATTCTTGTGGATGAGCTGGCAGCTGAGCGAAAACCGTTGCTTCTGAAACTGAGAGCATACAGCATGGAAGTTCCTTACAGCTTAATGATGGAGGAAAGGTGTGACGTCTATAGCAGTGTCTAGGGTTTTTTCAGCCATCTTTAACTCAGTAGCATCTGAAAACGAGTCTATGTGGGCTGTAGCTATGGGTCTAAACTAGCTGAGTGGAATTGGATGGTGAACTTCAAACTTGCTGCTCCAAAAGTGCTCTGAATAACAACTGTGCCCTAGTGCAAGAATTTCATTTTAATTGTATTTAACTTTAAGTGCCTACAAAAGTAAATATAGGAGCAATTCCTTTGGCAGTAGCAGGAATGGGATTAAAAAAAGACTCAAGCATATCCGTCTACTTCATGCAGAGTGACATCAAAGTGGTAATAGTTATAGTGTAATCTTGTACAGTTGACTGTAGGATCGGCTTCATCAAATCTGAAAATTTTTCAGACAAAGTACATTTAGCCAACTTTCTTTATCATCTGCCTTCATCTCCTACTCTAAACCTCTAAATCTTTAGTGCTGCAGTATAGTATCACAGTAAAACTGAAGGCATGATAGTGATGCCCGTGTTGAACCAAAAGAAAAGTTGACCTTATCAAGTACCACCAAAAACCAAAATGATTTCTATGCAAATTGCATTGGCCACACAGCAACCAAAAAAAATGTGTGCACATGCCTAGCAGAACTGGCATTTGCTTATTTATTAACACTCACTAAGTTACCTAAACACAATTCTGCTCTAATGTTGGCAGGTACATAGCTAGCTTATTTAACATCTCCAGTAGTAGCAATTTGAATTTAACAACTAGTGACTGTCACTACTAAGCCAGGTACTAGCTAGCTGGATAATATTATACCATTATACCGAGTAAACCAATAGCTAAATTTGATTAGCAAGCTAGCCAACAACCTAGGTTATCTATTATATTTTGTTAACCAGTTGCCAAGGTCAGATGTGGCAACTCCCTTTAGGCTAATTAGTAAGCTAATACATAAATAATACCATTAACAAGGTTTGATCATTTTCATTTGGGTATTTATTATATCCAGTAGATATTCAAGATAGCTAACACTAGGATAACTATTATATTGTCAAAACCAGGGGTCACCAACCTTTTTGAAACTGAGAGCTACTTCAAGGGTACTGAGTAATACGACGAGCCACCAGTATGATACACACTTCTGAAATAACAAGGTTGTACGGTTTACCTTTAATTATATATTATTATTATTATTAGAGATATTAATCTGTGTGAAGAAACTGTCTGATCATGTTAATGATTCCTCACAATAATTATTAACAATGATTTAACAAGGTAGGAAACACAGGTACATTTCAGAATGACTTTTTTTATTCAACACGTTTTTATTTCTATTCATCTCAATGCATTTCATTTTCATTTCATTGATCACTTCTGCAACATTTCTTAAAAAATCATGTTCCATTTTACTAACCACTACCTCTGTAACAATTTTTAACAAAAATTGGCCCACGGTTGTCAACGTTATCAATTATGTAACATTTTAGAAATTGAAAAAAAGCAAGAAAACTGCTGTTTGCCCAAAGCTGCCTTTAACTCTCTGGCTTTTTCTGCCCATAGTGCGCTGTTAGGTGGGTAGATAGCAAGGTAGTTTTTGTGACACGTAATGAAGTGTCTCTCCACATTGTGCCACACTCGCCCCGCAAATGACACATACACATTTTTCTTTCGCAATCATAAAAAAAAAAGAACTCTGCCTCCCAATCACTGTGAAAACGAGAAGTTTTCTTTACTTTTACTGCAATGTTTTTGGGGTAGAAACCGCATCCATCTCCCCATCTTAGCAGCGCCTGCTAGCTTATCTCGGCAAACACTGCAGTTTGTCATGCTGTCATCACCGTGTTGGTGACCCCTGGTCTAAACCAATTAAGTTTGCTAGCAAGTTTTAGCACTAATGCTGTCAGATTGGTGTCAATGGTGTAATAAAAGGACCTTCTACAACTACAAGGTTAGCAATGATGGTATCAGCTGCAAGAAGTACACTTTTCTTTTTTCAGCTGGGTGCAGATAGCATCAACCCAAGATGTATGTGAACAGAGAGACAAGCACAGACAAAATGAGGTAAAGAAGTAGCAATAGTTGAGTTATTTAAAGAGATATAAGAGTAATGTGGACCTGACTTTCTTGCGGTTGAACAGATATTTTCATTGTTTGCTAATTAGCTAGCTATCTACAAAAATAGCCCAACAAAATTAGTATCTAATGTAACCTAATTGCGGAGTGTTTTAATCTGTCCAAAGTTTGTTAAGCGTTTTTTTGGCCAGTTCTGTTCATATAACCCCGCAGAAGTTCCTAGCTGGTTTCGCCATACATATAAAATTTACACACTGCTGAGTTAAAAAGATGTAATGCAGGGATAAGCTAAGAATGTATATGGGTTCACAAGGTTCTGTAAATGTCATTGTTTTCAGTCATCCAGATCAGCAAACTGCTTGCAGTCAAAATAGCAAGTAGGAAAATTCCTGACATTTAAACCATAATACCATAATACCTAAGATTAAATCCCATGTCTAAGAAGAGACAGAAATAATGAAAAAATAGAATCCGTAGACGGAGAGTGTTGTATGGTTACGTCATAATGGAATATATTTTTATCCAGTTTTATTTGGTTGCATCAAATATGCTTGTATTTACACATTGTATATATTGATGCTAATAAGATTCTAAACTTAATTTTCAGTAGTCCTGAAACATTTTTATTTGTGAAAAAAATTGTGAAATAACACCAAAAAGAATGCATAGCAGGGTGCTCAAACTACAGATGTGATAAAAAAAATAAAAATTTTTTTTTAAAGGAGCATGAAACACCTGCTTCAGGAAGAGAAACGGCAGTTAAAACCTGAAGCTCACTAGCACACAGGAAGACAGTTAAACCAAACAGTTTAAAAAAAAAAATGCAAGTCTTTCTGACCCAGCCTCAAGCCAAACATCCTACATTTTTAACGGAGTTGCCATTTATTAGCCACTTAATTAATCCTATTGGGGTTTAATATATAAATATATCTTCCCCAGTTTTGCCAATCATTTATTGTTTTATCTAAAAGAGTGTTTGAATATTGTAAGTTTCTTTGGATATAAATAATATGCATTTGCATTTGTACACGTCCGTTGTTGTAGACATGAAAATTAAATCATCTTTGCAGATTTTCATTTGGCTACATTTAGTCTGTAAAAATGCAGTCACTTCCAAAAGTATTGGAACAGCAAAGCCAATTAAATTGCTTTTGCTATACACGGAAGACATTTGGGTTTGAGATCAAAGGATGAATAAGAGATGATAGATCAGAATTTCAGTTTTCATTTCCTGATTGCACCTAAACGTGTTGCACAACTTGGCACATGGCACCTTTGGTAGCAGACCACGCAATTTTAGGTGAGTAAAAAAAAAAGGTCTGGTGATCGACTTGGCCAGTCTAAAACATCTCACTTTTTCCCCCCTGATGAAATCCTTTGTTGTGTTGGCAGTGTGATTTTGGGTCATTGTCTTGCTACATGATGAAGTTCCTCCCAATTACATTGAATGCATATCTCTGTAAATTGCATACAGAATGTTTCTGTAGACTTCTGAATCCATTCTGCTGCTAACATCATGAGATACATGTGATTAGTGAGCCCATTCCAGAAGCAGTCATGCAAACCCAAGCCATGACATTTCCTCCATCGTGTTTGACTGATAAGATCATACTTTTTAGATCATGACTATATCCTTTCTTTCCCCACACTTTGGACTTTTCATCACTTTGTTAGAGGTAAATCTTGTTCCATAACTTTTGTCTTCTCTGTATTACTTGGTGAACTCTAATCTGGAATCAGTACTGTTCTTACAGACTAGGAAAACTGACACAAGTGTATCCAGCTTCCTGGACATCTAAAGATCTTTTTTTTTCTTCTTTTTTTTCCAAAAGATGGTATAGATACTTGAATAAAACAGTACAAACAGTGCTTTACAACTACAAAACATATTTCAAAATTGTAAATGACAATATATTCTCCAGTATATATGGACACAACCAATGACTTTTAAAAAGTCACAATTAAAAAAATAGATCCTCATTTTTGCAGTTTTGCTTTATAGAAAGATGACTAACTAATGAGAGGTTCTGTACACAGGCATAATATGAGAAATACTTAAGCACTTACAGGCAGGCAGAACTCTTCAAAAGCAGGCTTCACAAATGTGATATATTGACTTAAGACCTGCTCCAGGTCCCGTCCTCGCTCACTGATGTCTCGCAAGACTGATAAAAACAAAGAATAACAAAAAAGGAAAAATCAAATAAAATTTATAGATATTTAATTTATAGATCAAATTAAATTTGTCAAGAATGGAGAAAATGCAGCAGAAACCTGTGTTCAAACAAGCACTGAAACAATATTCACCACTTAGTAGTGTTAGTGTTACCCTAACCTCTGCGTGAGAGTCGTGTATCAGCATCTGTGTCCACAAATAGCTTCATCTGAAAAAGATCTCGGATTTCCTGCGAGTAAAACATGAGAATTCCTTCGAATAGCACCACGTCAGCCGGATACACTGTCACCGTTTCCTTCTTCCTGTAGAGAAACACAGGACAAATTATAAAGAAAATAAAACACTATCCATATTACATTTTAAGTGAGATACTGCTGAGGCTTACCTGGAATGGGTTACAAAGTCATAGACTGGGATCTCAACTGTTCTTCCCTCCATGATGTCCCACAGAGTCTTAACTATTAACTCATTATCAAATGCATCTACGGAGAGGAAGGAATAAAGTGGATGAGGGGGAAAAAAAGTGCTGAGCAGAGCTTGCAAGGTCCACAACTGGTGTAAACCCCATAATAACTCTACAGGATAGATACCAGAAGCTTTAAAAAAATCCAGCTCCCAACTTACATAACAATTACCTGGGTGATCAAAGTTGAATTGTCCTTTAAGAGCCTTAGCCTTCTGTTCTGGGGTAAGCACCTTGTAGAAACTGTCCTGACTCAGGATGGCAACCTGCCTTTGGTGATGATCAATTTTATTCTGGCCAAGAAGTTCCATAATCTTACCACACACAGATGACTGTAAGGAAATACAAAAAAAAAAAATGATGTATCAATCTGTGCTAACACTACAGGTTTGAGGACACTGAGATTACATTTCGGACTCCATGTCTGAAAACAGAACACAATGTTGTTGTATCAACCAATTAAACCTTTACAATGCCAAAGTCATATTAAAGAGGTTTGCAAAACATTTAAACAACCTCCATATTTTGTGCCATAATCAATGTTGAGTTTCATGTGCAAACTGAAGACTCGATACTAAAATCGCTTACATCAGTATTCAGACCTCAGACAGAGCTACTGACTTATGTTATTTAGACAGCAGTGCAAGATTTGTGTGCAGAAGTGCATCTCCGTTACAGGTGAGTCAGTCCTCGAATTAATTACTTGAATTGTCCTTATAAAGTTTTCTACCACATGGAGGAGTTGGGAGGTGACTACTGCTTAACAGGAGATATCGCTTATCTCAAGGAATGAATTTATATAGATACAATTATATATTAAACTACTTGAAGTGACCTGTAACAATAGCAGGTAAGTACTTGGTCAGCTTTTCCTTTAAAGCATGGGAAACACATCAAATTACCCCATATGTACTTTTTGAACATCCTAGTACAGTTTAAGCCCCCCCTTTCATGGTATAATAACCTCCACTCAACCATATTTAACCATTTAGCCCCAAGTGCATTAGTGAGGCCATGCACTGCCTGGGGCACAGTTGGTGTTCAAATTCATCCCAAAGGTGTTCAGTGAGGTTGAGGTTAGGGTGCTGTGCAGGCCACTCGATTTCTTCCACTCTAACCTTGCCACACAAGGTGAGTTCAAGGAACTCACTTTGCACACAGGGGCATCATCTTACTGGAACAGGTTTGGGACTCTTAGCTCCAGTAAAGGGAAATTGTAAAGCTACAGCAGACAACATCACTGAATACAACTTCGTGCTTCCAATGTTGTGGCAACAGTTTGGGGAAGACCCACATATGGGCATCATGGTCAGGTGTCCACAAACATTTAGTTCATGTCTCCGGCACACATTACAATTTCATTACCTTGATTTAGTATTTCATTGTTTGTTGATGTTTCACATGTGCGTTTGTTTTGGTTTGTGTCCTGTCTCCTCCCTTGTCCAGCCATTGGTTGTCTGGCCTATTGTGCTATCACCTGCAGCTGTTCCCTGTTTGCCCTTGATTGTTCTGTCTATTTAAACCCCGGTTTCTATTAGTTTTTATCTTGCATTATACATTATTCTCAGTTTCATGCCTGTTCCTGATCCTCGTTTGTTTTGTTTGTTTCCTGTTTTAAGTTTCTTCTGTTAAAGTATGATCTGTGCATACATCCACCTCCCCTCTCTAAGCCTCATTTATGACAAGTCAGAATGTAATACTTCCACTACAGATCCAGCAGATCCAGGTCCCCACCAGAGCACTTTTCCTGCTCAAAGACACCACAGACAGAGCAGGAGCAGCAGCTCCGGGGGAATGAATGCCTCACCATGCCAGAATTTGATTCCATAAAGTTTCCACAGATCGTGCCCCTGTGCACTCCTTCCACCTACAAAAGCATCAGCCTTTCATCTGACAGGTTCCTGCTTCAGTGCCATTTATATTACAATTACCTAGCAGAACCATTTTGAGTTTGTTGTCTGGCCCATCTATAATTGTTTTGGGAGGGCGGGTGGGTCTGACATCCGTGGGAGCGGTCCACAGGCCGACAAGGTAGCCTTCGCAGACGAGCTCCCTCCCCAGGCTGACGTAGTACAGTTCAAATCTTGGACACCTTTACTGAAGAAAAATCTAGCAACCATGGAGGTGTGAACTAAAAACTAAACATTTTTTAGCACTTTGTGGTGTGCGTGTGTAGATGGACATTGTTAGCTTTAGTTTACTCCAATTTCGGTAGCTTTTCTCCTCTACAAGCATACATTTTCATGCACTGTTATTGTACACAAGCTGAAAAGTTTTGAATATTTGATGGAGCAGAATCTGTACCATATCTGAGAAATGTTTTTGGCTTATATAATAATTTTATTATATTTTTATGATTGCAAGTAATGTTTTTATTTCTGGTATTTTATCATTCACTATATGGCCAAATGTTTGATATCTGATCAGTCACATCCATGTGCTTATTGAACATCCCATTCTAGCTCTAGTCCCCCTTGGCTCTTATAATAACCTCCACCTTTCTGGGAAGGCTTTCCATTATATTCTGGAGCACGCTGTGGGCATTTGCCCATTCTGGCATAGAAGCATTAGTGAAGTCAGGAACTGATGTCAGACAAAGAGGCCTGGCATGTAATCGGCATTCGAATTCATCCTAAAGCTGTTCAGTGGGGTTGAGGTAAGGGTTCTGTGCAGGCCACTTGAGTACTTCCACACCAATCTTGGCAAGCCATGTCTTCATGGACCTAGCTTTGTGCACAGGGGCATTGTCATGCTGGAACAAGTTTAAGCCCCTTAGTACCAATGAAGAGAAATCATATACAATTGTGTGCTTCAAACTTTGTGGCTACAGTTTGGGGAAGACTGACATATGGGTGTGATGGTCAGGTGTCCACATACTTTTGGCCATATAATGTATATGATGCAGATATTAATCACATCCGGTTTTTGTTTTCATACTTTAATAATAAATATGTAACAACAAAACAGTTTTTGCTGTCTACACTGAGAACACAGAATCTCACTCAATATTCTTAAATAAAATGAAGACCAGTAAATATTCTGTGCATTTAATATATAATATTTTAATCAATTAATTAAAATATTATTGTTATAACATCATCATGGCACTGCAATGATTTTTTGGTCGGCTTCAAGGTAACGTGGTTTTCTTACTGTTGTACTATAATTCTGAATAATTCTTGTTGGGTAATTCTAGCATTATAGGTGTGACATTTTAGTCAGTCATACTGTCTTGAAGTGTCTCACTGCCTGCACAAGGGTAACAGTTTGCATGTCTTGTCATGTAACATATCAGGGTGAAGTCAGACTTCTTATAAGTAAGATATTTACACGCCTCAAAGATGTGACATCCACGAAGACAACCACAGAATAATGGGCACCCTTCGGAAGCGTGTCTTTTATTATTTAGTCAATTATTTTGCAAAGAATAACAACAAGTGTCAATTATTGGAACGCCTAAAATTCTTATCAACATGTTGTATATATGAAGCATATTCCAATGTACGGATGACTTTCTGAAGTTCACCTGAGAGTTTAGCAGTCACTCATGACTTTCTGTTTCATTGAGGAAACTGAGATATTCTGAGGTGACACAGAAGAAAAACTTTTTTTAAACTGCTTTTTTAAAAGGGTATCAATAATTACGGAGATTGTATATATTAAAAATAGAATCTGGAATGAACATAGAAATGCCTTATGTTTGTGTTGTTTCAGTGTACACATTACCAAAGAAAATGTAAGTAATTGTTTTCTATATAGTCCACGACGTTAGAGATATGCCCAAGGCATTTTAAAAGTGAATCAAAAATCAGCCACACATACAGCAGATGCCCTTAACCGTATGATGCCTGATCAATATAAGTCAAATGTCTAGCTCCTTTTTGAACCAATGACAATTTAGCCACATGACGGCGATGTGTAGCTGTTAATACTAATTCGTACATACATTTACAATAAAATAATTTCACTGTTTCAAGATATCACAAATTCAATACCAAACCACTATTTACACTTTTTATTTTATCCACCAGCTGCTTACTGCTAGCTCATAATCGCAAAACAATATTACATTAAAAATTAAAATAAGGGTATTTGAGCATAAATCATGAGTTAATCCATGACCACAATGTTTGACATACACAGAATTTAATGAGTGTCTCTGTCTCTCAGGGATGTTTCTCCATGACTTCCAGAGCACTTATCAGCTGCAGTGCTGCTTGTCTCAATCCATTTAACACGTAATCTGCAAACTCTCTCAAGCTGTTTCTAGTCCTTTGTAAGCAATTATAAACATGCTCCAGGATGTTAAGAGAAACTGACAGCGGCGTCTCATCGACCTTTAAGCTTTGAAATTGTACAGAATCCTTCAGAAATAAAGAATATATATGGAGTTTTAATAAATCGTTGTACTATTACACTACTCTACAAATTGCAAAGCTCATTATTCAATACAAAAAGCCTTAAAAATTAACAATAATGGTATGCAATTGCACCATTTTTATGTCAGGGCTTTACTGCACTCACTGACCACACATCACTGAAAACTATCGTATGCCGAATAAAAAGCACAGAAAAAAAATCAGCTGACCAGCCGTTTTCAACGCTGAATAAACATTCTTCTATATCAGCCCTGAAGCCCAGTGCAACCAACAGGCTATGCTACACTTTAGAGATCTAATGCCAGTGCCACCGAGGCTGTACTCAATCCTATCAATATGGTGTCATGTTATGAATAAAGTAGAGCCAAAAGAACAACAATAATCAGAAATTCATGTACCCAATATAAGCAGGTAAGCTGTATTAAGTTCACTCTTTTGCCACATATCTTTAATTCTGAGTTTAAGTGTCTTTACAAGCTACCTTTACAGCATCAACACGGAGTCCTTACAGAAGCCCTTTAAAGACACAGCATAGCTTTTAAAATCTATAAATAAAAGATCTAATGGAACCGGACAAGGTCAATAACAAGCTATATCTTAGGAAGAGCAGTCAAAGCACAAACATGGCCATAATAAAAAATAAAAATTATTCCTAAAGTGAGCTGGAGAGCTGTAGCAAGGCCACCTGTCAGCTGGTGATATGATGACCGAGAAGAACAAAAGCACATGACACCAAAGACGTACACATTAATGTATAGGGAATAGTAGTGGAATAAATATACAACAATAGAACAACAACAGTAATTACCTGCCTGATTCATATAATTAAATTATTCAATCTGTTAATAACGGTTTCATGTCAATCGGTTGATAATGGTTTCATATCAATCAGGTGATAAAAATTTCTGTGCCTGCCAAAATTGTGTACATGGAGAACTGTGGGCTTTGTCAACCTTCAAGGATTACACAGGTAGTGCACGGTGGGTAATTTTTGTGATAATTCCTAATAGGCCATAACTATTGTATTTTGGGTTATGTTTTCTAGCTTACCGAGTTTCTGTAACTATCTGGTTCCTTAACTACCTATAAGAGACTAAAGACTACCTATAAGAGACTAAAATTTAGAAGTTTCTGCTATTAACAGCTTATTTATAAACAAACTTGCCATTCAGGCATTCACTCTCACTCCATCAAGCAATTATAAATATTTCAATAGAAGAGTGTAACAGAGCTTAAGCACTGCAAAAATTAGCCCCATTAAGCTATGTGAACTTATTTCTTCTCTTTAACAATTGTAATGACAAGTTTTAAATACTGAATTCAAGTTTATACATTTTCAAAAAATAAACTGAAAGTAATCCATGCTTTTGACTGCTTTATTTAAATAACTTTGAGTTATACTGTGGAAGTTCAAATAACTTTATTGTTATTTTAGCTGTCTACCACAGTATATTAGTGTTGAAATTAAATAACAAATATGACCTCAATGTGCACACCTTCATTTGATGGATGGTGACAGGTGTAGGAATTACAGCACTTTATATAGAGAGCAGATGGATCAGAATTTCTGATTTTATTTCCTGATATATACAGCTAGATTTTTCAAACAACTTTGAACTACTAAAGACCAACTTTCAGTTGTTGTTTGTTTTCAGTCTACTCTTACACGATCAACTGGCTTAATGTCTAGCAATTGACGTGGCCTGTCTAAAACCTTTCATTTTCAACCATGATGAAGTATTGGCAGTGTGTTTTTGGTCACTGTCTTGATGTAGCTTCTCCCAGTTAGACTGAATACATTTCTCTGTAAATTCGTAAGCACAATAAGTCTTGGTTACAGAAGTTTTGTGGCTCAGCTTTGTATTTATTTGAAAAATCCAATCTGGCCCTCTGATTCTTACAACTGATGAGCAGTTTGCATCTTGTGGTATGTCCTCTATATTTCTGCTCTCAAAGTCTTCTCCGAGTGGCGGATTGTGATAGCTTTACCCCTGCCCCGTGAAGGGAGTTGGTGATGTCACTAACTGTTTTTGAGGGGGTAGTAGTGGTGGTGGTGGGGTTTCTTCACAGCCTTCACAATGTTTCTGTCAACTGCTTTTGTACTCCTTGGCCAACCTGTTTGATGTCTGATTGTTAGTATACAAGTGGTTTCTTTCTTTTACAGGACAAATTGTTGTATTGGTTATGTCCAAGGATTGTGCAATTGCTCTGAAAGATTTTTTTCCTCTTTTCTCAGCTTGCTTTTCTTCCATAAACAGCTCTCTGTTCTTCATGTTTATCTTTTTTAAAATAACAAATACAATCTTCAAAGGCAAAACCTCAGGTTGAAACCAAAAGTTATTAACTCCTATTAATAGGTATTAAAGCTATTTACTGTTTAAACAATCAATCTAAAAGGACACACCTAGGCAACAAGAAACACCAGTCAACCAGATTCAGTATTGCTGATCTCCTGAAAAATGGGTGTGTTCATAAAGGGCCCATGTTCTAAGTTTTATATATATATATATATATATATATATACACACACACACACACACACACACACCAGGAATCTATCAGATCTCAAATGTCTTCAGTGGATAGCACAAACAAAAAGAGTTGGCCTTTCACAGGAGACTGTATATAAATAAAACACGAATGATTGTAGTATAATGTCTGAAATCTCACAAAGATGTTCAATCAGGTTGATGATGACTGTCAAGGTCATATCATATGATTTGGATCATTTCATTCATCTGTTAGCCTTCTGTCCTGTAGATGAATGAACTCTGCCATCCTCAATGAAGGAACTCCCACCAAGAAAGAAACGTTTCATCATAGGATAAAGCTGATGAGTCAGAATAACTTTGTATTGATTTGCAGTGACCCGTCCCTCTGAGGGGACAAGCGGACCCAAATCATGCCAGAAAAATGCCTCCCATGGCATAACAGAGACATGTTTTCCTTTGTCATGCATCGGTATGCACGATTGCAATCCTCTTTATATAACTAATTAGAGATTTGGAAAACCATGAACTGTCCGGTTAAAGACTAGGTGGTGCGCAGAGAGCTTCCTGTCCTATCTGACACATCATATCTGTGCTACTGACCCCATTACTGTTTACCTACTGATCGCATCCACTCAAATGTGTCCCTTTAACAGCTTAATTCAGTCGTTGTTAAGGTGAAATAAAACATCTAAATACTGTGAAAATACTCTAACGGTCAGGCAAGCGTAAAAGCCGTGTTAGCGATCAAACAAAGGATCCCTGTTCTTTGTGAAGGTGCGTAATCTACTGTTAGGCACTAGTCGGCTGCTCTACTCACAAAATGCATAAATAATGTTTTGAGCAACAGTAAATCTTTTCAGACAGTCTTCTTTTAAGACATAGCCGTTACTTTGTTAGCCCGAAATGGCACTGGCGTGTGATCCGAGTCAATCTGACGGAATCTGTAGGCGAGCAAACGAAGTGCGCGTGGAACATTACACATGAACAAAAGCTAACCGGCTAACTCTGCTGTTTTACACAATAACACATAAACCGTTAACCTTGAAACTTCAGTCAGATAAGCGAGGGGGGGACCGTGATTATGGCTACATTCGTGGTCAGTGTTTGTGAATGGGGTGGGTCAGTTAAACATGGCTAATCTCACCAATATACGATGTAATAACACAGGCTGGTATTTAATACCGTCGTCTGTATTAAACCATCATCATGTAGACTGATTTGTAACTATTAGAACAATGTTATTTTAACAGTCGAAAGTCCTATAACAGCCTACAGTTAGTTCAATTCATGTAAAAGTATCCTACAAAGCGTATAATGTGTGTAATGTATAAATATACGCTATGACGTTAGCAGATTTGCTGTAATGTTAGCTATCCGACATTAAAGTAAAGGTGATGCCGGAAAAACGGAACAGACACTAAGGACACGTTGAGGTCTGGCGTGAACCACGCGGTCATGAGCTCTCATCTACAGACACCAAGAGCACAATATTACAGGCATCCTGGCAAACAGGATTTTTTTTCTTTTTTTGTCGGGGAGAAAATGAGATTGCCGACCTTTCCGCTGGCAGTGCCCCCCGCCACCCCGATGAGGAAAGGCTGTCGGATGGTATGTGTGTGCTCTTGTTCACGGTGCTCCAGATCGGCCTCGCTTTCCCCTGCCATGCTGCCGGTCAGTGTGAACAACACGATCAGCGCCGCTCCGAGCAAGGAACACCAGCGCTGCTCTGCTCCGCCTCCTTCCTCTTCCCTCTGTGTGTGTGTGTGTGTGGGTGTGTGTGCAGTGTTTTTTTTTTTTTGGTGAGGACCAGATGTCCTCACAAGGATAGGACTATTTGATAGTTGTGACCATGTGGGACATCTGGCTAGTCCTTACAGGTCCTCAAAGGTCCTCTCAAGGATAGGAAGACAGAGAGAGAGAGAGAATGTACTTGTACTTGCCACATAGTGAGGACCGAAGCACATATTTAACCAACAGAGTGAAGGCATTTTTGGGAAGTCAGGGCATTTTGGCTGGTCCTCACATCTTCAAGGAATGCATGAGGGCTAAGACTTGGTTTTAGGGTTCAGGTTAGAATTAGGTTAAGGTTAGTTAGGCTTTTAGTTGTGATGCTTCAGCTGAGGGTAAGGGGCTAGGAAATGCAATTTTGTCAATGACTGTCCTCCTCACAAAGGTAGAAGTAAAAGTGTGTGTGTGTGTGTGTGTGTGTGTGTGTGTGTGTGTGTGTGTGAGTGAACCCTTTATACAGGATGCAGTCTATCCATATAAAATGAAGCTATACACACTATATGTAATAAAATGACAATTCTTTTTACTGTTGTATTAAAAACACAAAAGCAAACATAACTTCATTTTCTAAGTACTGGACTAGACAGATAGCAACACACTTTCTATTCAATCTAACCAAGGCTGTTTTATAATACAGCTTATATAACTTGATATTATCTCTGCCAATGTCTTTTATTTTTATGCCAAATATATCACAAACTGAAAGTTTTTGCAACTGAATGTAGGAGTAACTGTATATGGCTTGAAAAGGGTATTTTTTTCTATATCTACAACCACCATTTTGCAGCACAGGAATCAAGCATATTCCAGTATCAAAATAATGTTCTCTGCCTATTGAGATTTTTGAGATATAATATTTTTTTCTACTGTTTAAAATAGACAAATTTTATTGTTAAAGTCAAAAATCTCAAGTCTTGCTGCATTAATAAACAATAGTACAAAGAAAAATTGACAGATAAACAAAAATATGCAAGTTAGCATAGCCAATCCACTGACCAGCATGTTTTTGGGAGGTGGGAAAAAAAACTTGAGAACCCAGTAGAAACCTTCACAGCCATGAAGAGAACATACACCGATCAGTCATAACAGTAAAACCACGGACAGGTGAAATGAATAGCATTGATTAGCTCGTTACAAGTGAACAGTCAGTTCTTGGAAGCATGAAAAATGGGCAAGCATGAGGATCTGAGCAACTTTGACTAGAGCCAAATTGTGATGGCTAGAGAACTGGATCAGAGCATCTCCAAAATGGCAGGTGTTGTCGGGTGTTCCCAGTATGTGATGGTTAGTACCTACCATAATTGGTCAAAGGAAGGACAACTGGTGAACCAGGTATAGGGACATGGATGCGCAAGGCTAATAATGAAACTTCCCTGTAAGAAACCTTCCCTGTAAGGAATTTTTATGTCAGCATTTAAGACTGCAGATATCCCTAACAATAGAACTCATTTATCAAGCTGGATCCAACAGATATATTTGTATATTATTCATAAGAGAATTTATAATTATAAATGTATATAATATAATAGTATTAGTATTAATTACCAATATTTGGTATATATTGGTATATATACCAGTATTTGGTATTCATGAAAATCCCCTAAAGCTGGAAAAACATTTGTATGCTACTCATGTTCCTGACTATATGTAAATTTATACATAAGAAGACTTGCTCGACTCAAATCATATAATATGCATCAAATACTACACTTTTAAATATGGAAGATTTAGCATTGTTTACAAGTTTACAGCCATAAGCATTAAACAAATGCCTCAGCTGATGGAAGATTTAGCATTGTTATTATATATCATTAGATAATATATTGTCATAGAAGTGAGTGAAAATAACTTCTACTTCTGCCTTTCAGCCTTTACCCTCATTGTTCATTTCGAGTCAAAATAACTTCTGCTGTAGAGTGTAATTTTTGTCATGCTAAATACAACCCTTTTGCTTCTATGGATGCCTTTACTTTTCTCCTCTCTGCTTGGTCAATTCTTGTCTTGTTTGTAAAATGGCTATAGCATTCTCTCTGGAACCCAAATTTAGCTAATGCATCTGGAATCTATTGGTCCAACCATTGCTGTGTACACTGAAAAACTCTGTCCTACAAAGATGTTAGAGTTAGCATGCACATTTGGAAAGACTTAGACAATACCTTTAAAGGTACAGATAGATATTCTTAGGTGTAATAGCTGGAAATTCTTATAAAGATCCACACACATATATGAACACAATAAAGCAGTTTATTAAGAAATTCTTTTTCTGTGTTTGTCACTACTGCTGCCGCTGCCAGCCAGTAGTACAGTGGTTAACCCAGTCACCTCACAGCAAGAAGTTTCAGGGTTTGAAACAGCTGGCCAACTGGGGCCTTTCTATGCGGAGTTTGTACGTTTTCCCCATTCCTGTGTGGGTTTCCTCCAGGTGCTCTGGTTTCCTCCAACAGCCCAAAGACAAACAAATTAGGTCAACTGGCTCTAAATTGCCAGCTCTAAGTGTAAATGTGAATGGTTGTTCGTCTCTGTGTTAACCCTGCAATAGATTGGCGGTCCTACGTCTAGATTCTTGCCCAACGTCAGCTGGGATTGGTTCAGCTTGATGGATAATGATGTATGGAGGGATGGATGGTGCCACTGCAGTAGGCAGAATGGGTGATGTGAGAAACAGATGCGTTCAAAAGACTTGATTTACAGTATATGACAATACAAAGCAATAACTTTTTTGCATTTTTTTGGAAATTCAAAATTGACAATAAAATGTATTGCAGTGTTCCACTATTCATGAAATGTTTATGCTATGGTTTTGTCCCATGTGACAAGTAATCTGTTTGGCCTACTTTCTCTTGATGTGTCATAGATGAGCTCTGATAGGCTCTCTCACTATAGCTGTCTTGAGTTATTGCCTGTACAGACTGCAACTTAAACTTCTTTAGTAGACTAAAAAACATTTTTAGAAACAAGGGTGCAAATCTTTATTGCCAGCATATTTTTGCTGTGTTAAGAGAAATATTTTAGCAAGCGCAAGAGATCGATGAAATGAACAAGTCCCAGGATTGGCCACCAGCCTAATTATTAACTTTACCAAAGAAAGGTGAGAAAATTCAGAATGCCAAAAATCACCATTGCAATCACAAAATAAATGAAGTATGAGTACTGATGGTGCAATTAAGCTTTCTGAATCAATGAAGCTTCCAATCTAAAGGAGTAGAAAAAAGGTTAATTACTCAAAGCTTCACTTAACACAGTGCACGCTAGCGGGCCCCAGTGGTAAAAGAAATAATAGCAGAGGCCAACACATATGCCATTGTTACTGTTCACATAACATGTATGACTGATTTCTGTACAAAGTGTGTAATGTTAACTATTAACTGTACACAGAACAGTTTGCTTATTTGACTGATGAATAAGCATGCTTGTGTGACAGTAGGACATGGGAAGTTTGAGTAGGAAATGGGGAGTTTAAATGTTTTTATTTAAAAAAATTATTTGTTCAACAGTCTTGGGGCTCAATCTGTTCCTTTTCTTATTAACGCCATTACATCACTAATGAGCCAGTTTTGACTCTTAAACCAGGGATGGAGCAACCTGAAAAATAAAACAGCAGTACATGTACTTGTACACAGCTGCCAATGACTAAGTAAATCTTACCATACCAGTGTCAGTCAGCTAACTAGCTAAGTTTAATTGAGGAAGGTAGTAAGACATATATATATATATATAAATTGAAATGAATGCAAATCAAGTATAACAATTTTTACTTACATAATTTACATACTTACAATGTATATGCAATATATACAAATTACAATGGCCAAAGATAAAAGCCATATATCCAGCCAGGACCCAAAATGGTGTACTGAAAGTTTTTTAAATGAGCATTAATCTTTGCTTCATTAAACCAAAGTGTACTTGAATTGGTCATAATAGGCATCCTATGACAGATTCAAGTACAGTGAAGCTGAAGCTATGTGTCAATGGAAATCTATCTACTGGTTTCTATAGACATTTTCATGCAGGTTGCGCCATCCACCAAAAGGGACAGGGGTCTCCTGGGCTTTAATGAAATCTACATTAAAGGAGACCAGCTGTGAAATTTTTGCTTTTTCTTGTTGTTTTTGTAATAAGATGTGTCGATGTGACTTGGGGACATAGGACTTTCAAAGTGGCCTGTTACCTTCCTAGTCTGTAATGGCCATGGAAAGAAAACAGGCAATGGCCAATTTGAAAAACTTTTTGTTAGTACGTTGCACTGGAAATGTAGCCCCATTCATTACGCCTGGATTCTAAGCTAACACTTCGCTAAACTTAGATAAAACATGTCGTTAGACAAACATGGTTTGCTAGGCTACATTATCTGAATTGACCCTATTATTGGACTGATAAGCAGCTACCTCAATTCCAGCAATAAGCTGTTGTTAGTTCGGTTTAGCTTGGCTAGGTAGCTTATTCAGTGTTAATGATTTGACTAGACACACAAGCTATGTAATTATTATATGTATATAGTTTCGGGAATTACGTTTTTAAAGTGTAAAATCACGACTATGCTCACTATCACAGAATCCTCTAGTAAGGTTATGTTGGTTATGGTTATGGTTATGTCTAGCTTATATTATATGTTAGACCTGCAGTGGGGCGGCACGGTGGTGCAGTGGTTAGCACTGTTGCCTCATAGCAAGAAGGTCCTGGGTTCGATCCCTGGGTCACCCAGGGCGCCTTTCTGTGTGGAGTTTGTATGTTCTCCCCGTGCATGCCTGGGTTTCCTCCGGGTGCTCCAGTTTCCTCCCACGGTCCAAAGACATGCAGATCAGGTCAACTGGCTACTCTAAATTGCCCATAGGTGTGAATGTGAGCGTGTGTGGCTGTTTGTCTGTGTTGGCCCTGTGGTGGACCGGTGACCTGCTCAGGGTGTACCCCGCCTCTCACCCGAAGTCTGCTGAGATTGGCTCCAGCTTCCCCGCGACCCAGACGGATAAAGCGGTATAGATAATGGATGAATGGACCTGCAGTGACTAGGATAGGCATGTCACTAAAACATGTGATTGAATGTAAGTTTAAAATTACCTTTCTTAAATGGGCATCTGTAGTCTTCATTATGAACTGGTGGTTCGGTATCCGGTACTGTATTTTCCGTTTCAAGCTCGAGTTTTTCATAAAAATTTTTTTAAAAAGAAACCCAAATCCTCCCGCAGAAGCCATCATTTACCTTTCAGAGTTGAGCTACAGTTTCTCACGTGTGTACAGGATGTGCGGGGCTAACAGGGGTCTCTTTTCATCATGTTACCGAATCAGAGCGAGGCTTTTATTTAATTTTAAATGGCACGTACCCTAAATTTAAAGGCACATACCCAAACTCAGCCTGTTTTATTCTTATCCTAAGGGGTTTTATAACATTCTGAAACAGTATGAGAAAAATGAACCATGGCATTTTTTATATCCTTGTATATACAAAAGCATCTCAAGGAATATTATAAAATACATAAAATGTTTTTTTCCTTCTAGCTACCTCTAGAAGGAATGAACATGTCTCTCCAGGGTAACATTAGAAGAAGACATGGTTAGCAGGGATTTGGAAACTTAGCTTATGATGAAAAATGTTTGTCTTGGTACTGACTCTAAATCAGCACTCATCCTCTGATATCCATTATGAATGATAGTTTAAAGTTACACACTTTTGGTCCTCAGCTGGGTTATAAGATGTATATATAAAACATTCTTAACAAAAAAAGGATTTCCATCTGTAGATTCAGGAAAAGTCAGAGTGTAATGTGTAAAGTCATTATTATAGTGCATGATGGTGTCTTTAGCTGTAGCCAAATCCTCAGGTTGTGCTACAGAGAAATAACACGTTACAGTCTATCTAACTGTTTATAAGGTTATACTCTACATCTACAACCTTATACTCTATGAAACTCTTAACAGTCTATCTCAGATACAATGTTTTGTGCTTATTATGTGAAAACTGGGGTCTTGTGTTGATATTTTTACCCTCATTCCATAAAAACAGAGTCAGCCCCTTAATCTGAGTCACTTTCAGTGTACTTTGAGAATGTCCATCATTTTTCATCAACAGTTTGCAAAACTGTGGTGCAAGATCACTTTACACAGTGATTCAGTCTTTCCCAGATGTAACACAGAAATTAAGTGGCTCTCTTTGACAGTTGATGCTGTACTTAGCTGATACATCTCTTACATCTGATGCTGTACTTAGCTGATATACCCAGCTCTCACCTCTAGATGGCACAGTCACCAGGATGCAGCTCAGTTGCTATGGTTACTGAGCATCCTCTTCAATCATGCATAATTACTCCCCTAAACACTATAGAGTCTGGTGTTTTCATCATTTCTATGTAAATTCTTGCTGTTTGCTTTACTAAACCTGTTTATTTAAAATAATTGTGGTTTTTTTTCTTTTTTTCAATTTTCTTTCTTATTTTTTTAAAATCCTACTCTTCCTTGATTCATTTTTGATTGTTTGGCCTCCATTAAACTGTTAATCCAGTAATGTTCAGTTACTTGTATAACCGGTTTGCCCTAAAACCTAATATTAACACCATCTAACTTCCTCAAAAGGAACAGGCTAAACAAATAAACAAACAAACAAACAAACAAACTAATAAAATTAGCACTTGTATCCTATAAGGATTATTTTGGGATCCACTATGGGAGACCAGGGATGTGAAACCTTTTACATTTTTGTCTGTACCTCAAAGCTCTCATAAGCCATATCATTCAAAATATTATACAATGCAGTTGCATGCGTCTGCTACCGAATGTTGAAGCTATTATCACTGTATCACATATTTCTGTATAAAGGTTTTAGTCTCAAACACATGGAGCAACATGTTACAATTTACTCCATACTATGGGTTAGTTATAATGTAGCCCAGTGTTAAATGTAACATGAAATATGACCAAATGTTTTATTCAAAGATGTCTGTTTGTGTAATGTATCATTCATTATATGCTATATAATTTGCTTTTAATTGGCACAGTGTGAAATTTATAGTTCAGCCAACTTACTGATAATGGTTTAATAGTTAAATAAAAGAACAGCAAATACAACAAAATTATGCTATTGAGCCAACTGGCTGTATATGATGAATACAAAATATTTCACTGGCACAGCTTTCTATAATTATTAATTAGTCTGGCGTTATAGGGTTGCCAGGGTTATAGGGATCTTTATGTAAGCCAAATAAATTAACTTTTTAAGTTTGATGTTTTTACTGTGCATGATAGGTTGTAACACTTTCTTAAATACTGTTACAATTAACCCAGACTGTTGTAGCCATGAACAAGCTTACCACATTGCTAACAGCAGCAACACTGACACTTAAGCACACAACTTTCATGAAAGATATTTATATGGATAGATAAAAGACACTATTCAAATTTGATTCATTTAATGACAAATGAGATAATGCTATCACAAAAGATGAAGTAAAATATAATTTTGTTACCTCAAAATATTTTCCTTATAAATCTGGTTGTGTTTGCTACAGGGTGCTGCTTCCTTGCATGTGGAATAAGGACTAAAGTGAGCATGTGCAGAGTTAATTATGTGCCTGATAATTTGTACCTGATTGAAGAAATTGAAAGTGTTACAACTATCCAGTGTTATTAACAATCCAGTTCTCTCCCCTAAATCCAAACTTTATATATCATATATTACAGTATCACGAGATTACCTTACATTTAGCTAAATTTTCAACACTCTAGTGAATCATATGATAAATTTTTGCATTTCCTAATATTTACAAATGGTAAATATTGAGTCATCCTCACTTGATGAAGAATGGACTGAGAAAATAGGTTGTAGCAAGCCAAAAATGTTCAAAGCAGTACCATAGACGATTAAAGGCAGAACATACAAAGAGTGTATTTTAAAGATAACTCTCAAAAATAATGGGTGGTTAGTTTCAGCTCTCAAACAACATGTGATAACCATGGAGTCATCCCATCTTTCAAATTGGCTGGCAATGAAATGACCACCTGTTCAGGATCACTATAGTGTCCAGGATGATATAGTTACAGATTTCTCAAGCATTGATGTTGGTCAAGAAGGCCTGGTGTACCAGCTTAGGTTGAGTTCAGGGCTCAGTTCACGTTACTCAACCTTGTCTTCATCGACATTGCTTTGTACACAGGGGCATTACCATGCTGGAAAATGTTTGGGCTCCTTAGTTCCAGTGAAGGGAAATTGCAATGCTACAGCATACAAAGACATGCTACATAATTGTGTGTTTCCAGCTTTGTGGCCACCGTTTGGGGAAAACCTACATATGGGTATGATTATCAAGTGTCCATCCAATCCATTTAAGAACAAATAAAACTAGTTGTTCAATTACAAAGATGTAATTCTTGATGAAGAATGCCACTCTATAAAAAGGTGGGCAGGTATGTGAATTAGTAGTGTAAACAAAGGCGGGGCAAATGACAGAATTGATATTGCTGAAGGAGTTATCACATGCTGCCTATGGAATGAAACAGATATTTAATGACCAGTATGTTTGTTTGTCTTTTTTTTATGGGTTCTTTTTTTTTTTTTGCTTGTTTGTTTGTTTGTTTGGATGATGAAATTCAGTACTGTTTGCCATGGAATCTTCTTTTAATGCTGTGCAACACTTTAGAACTAGAAGATTAAAAGAAGATTAAAAGAATAAAGAAGAACATTAAAAGAAGATTCCATGGCAAACAGTACTGAATTTCATCATCCAAACAAACATTTATCCAAATAAATAAGAAAATCTGCATTTCCAAAAATGTTTTAAAATCTGGTGGAAACGTCAGTTCAGTTTGACAAACATTATGCAAACATTCACACAACTTTACTATAAGATTGATAAATGAAGCCCATTGTTGCTCATTTTTATGAAGGGTACCAATATTTTTGGAGGTCACTCTACGAATAAGATTATAATAATTTCAGTTATTCAAATAATTTTAATTAATTTTAGGGTTTTATTCACAAGTTATTCACAACATTTAATTATTTTATTTATTTGTTTATTGCAGTCTGTTAATGCATTTTTATGTGATTTTAATACATTTGTGCATTCAGAATGTAATAAATAAATTCAATAAATTCAGATAAATGAACACATTTCTGAAGAGCTGCTGATGTGTTATTGGTCACTAAACTGATTTGTTTTGTCCAGCTGACTTGACATTGGACTAAGTGTAATGTGGCTCATTACATATGAGTTGGATACAGCTTATAGAAGTAACACTATGGGTGCAGACTTTCAAATGATTTTGAATGATATAAGTGTAGTATTTACTTGAAACTCTGCACCCATAGTAGTACTTCTATATATTTAGTAGTTCTTGCTTTCTAAAAGCGTTCTAGAAAGCTAGAACTACTAATTATTCAAAGAAACGAATCGTCTTTTCTAGGAATACCTTGTAAACCACACTCATCACAGAGCTGTATGCCAGTAGGCCCTTCTGTGCAAAATCTAATGGAACTCTTCCTTAGTGTATGATATGCATCACAGTTTAATAGTTTGACTTTACTGTCTCTCTACATTGAAAGTGGGGGTAAAGCCCATTCATTATCTGTTTTTAAACATAAACTGTTTCTTTTTAAGTATAGTAAGTGATTTAATTGGTCCTATTGTAAGACATGTGAGTATTATTTCATGTCCTCTGTTGCTCCATCCAAACCCCCACTGATCCAGCTTGTTTCTGTATTGTATACAGATGTCCTTGTTGTTCATTCTTCTACACGTTTTGCCATTGTACTTGTACATTGTGCTTTGCTATGACCTTTACTTCTCCCTTGCTGATAGATAATTTACTGCCATCTCAACCTTTAATCATTAGGGTAGGAGTTCAAGTTCCAGCACTGCCAAACTACAGGCCCTTCTGCTCCTTCTGATCCCAATTTTCTAACCAACTGGGGTATGCAAAGAAAATAATGTCACTGCATTTTAATGTATATGTGACAATAAAAAAGATGTTCTACTTCTTTTCTGTTGTTGTTGTTAGTTTATGTAATAGTCCGATTGATTTCGTTCCATTGTAAATACATTTTTAATTAAACAAACAAGCAAACACCAAAAAAACATGCACGCTCTGACCACTAGAGAGCAACAGCACAACTGTAAAACAGCAGTCGCATATTGATGATGTCACTTAATGCTGACGCTGATATTCGACAGGCAAATCAACCGTTTGTTATAGTGTGGTCATATAATCACACATCTATTCAAAATGAGTACTATGTTTGCAGACACAATACTTATCGTTTTCATATCAGTTTGCACTGCGTTGTTGGCTGAAGGCAAGTAAACGCTACCATATTTTACTTTTTGTCACGAGTTGTGAAGATACACTGCTGTCTATGTTTGGTACATTCATAGAGCTTCAAGTCTTCCTCGCTTCTCTCTTTAATGACTAGGTATAACATGGGTGTTAGTATACCGCACAGACAAGTACAAGAGGCTCAAGGCTGAAGTAGAAAAGCAAAGCAAAAAGCGTAAGTATGAACTGAGTTGGCCGTCTAGCTACATTTCTAAGGTCAGTGATTAATGACTAGGGCATCGCCAGGTCATATATGGATTTTTTTTTCTATCTTTTTAAGTGGAGAAGAAGAAGGAGACAATTACAGAGTCTGCTGGGCGTCAACAGAAGAAAAAGATAGGTGAGTGGAAAAACTGCATATTTACATGTTTATTCGACTTTTATCTGTGTACACTTGCTCAAGGACCCAACACTGTTTAGATTGGTGGTACTGGGATCTGAATTCGCAACCTTCAGATCAATTGTCCAGTGCACTAACTGCTGAGCCTACACTGTGTAGTTAAAATTGCAATTTCCTTTTGCAATATGTGTTGTCATTTGTTCTCTACTGTAGAATGTCTGCTATAAATAGGTAGAAATAAATGTAGGTTTAAATTATTTTTTTTCGAACAGAGAGGCAGGAGGAGAAACTCAAGAACAACAACCGAGACCTGTCAATGGTGATATTCATATCTTTCAAATATTAACATTTGTCATTTATATCTTGGCAGAAATGTAATTTTCTGTGTTTCAACTTCATGTCAGTCATGTAAATTGATATGATTTCTCATCACAGGTCCGAATGAAGTCCATGTTTGCCATTGGTTTCTGCTTTACAGCATTAATGGGCATGTTCAATTCTATGTAAGTGGGTTGAATGACTTAAATATTAAATACTGTGTTTTTGCCTTTTGTACTATTGAGTAATATAAGCTGTTGAATTGTACATCAAATTTTCTTGCTTTTTTTTTTCCACCTCAGCTTTGACGGGCGAGTCGTAGCGAAGCTGCCGTTTGTTCCGCTATCCTACATCCAAGGCCTTTCTCACCGCAATCTTCTGGGTGAAGATTACACTGACTGCTCTTTCATCTTCCTGTATATCCTGTGCACCATGTCTATTAGACAGGTAATGCTCAACATTGCCATTAGTTCACAGATAAAATCCAAATGAAACTTAATGAGTTAGGGGTTAGCTACAATCTCTGAGAAAGTCTATATTTTGAAACCACACATTTATATTACAATTAATACTACTGCTTGTGTATATAGTATTTATTGTCTTAGCTGTGGTGAAAATTACTCTTCCTGTCTCTCATTCAGAACATCCAGAAGATGCTAGGTCTGGCTCCATCTCGTGCTGCCACCAAACAAGCTGGAGGGTTTTTGGGACCCCCTCCACAAGCTGCCAAGTTCTCATAAACTTATTAGATGGTATGGTGTTCAAGAGCATTTTTTTTTTTGGTTGCAAAAATGTTTTTAGACAGATTTGCTGCAGCCAAACACACCCTTGACAAAAGAGAAAACAATATTTAAATGCCACAGCTACCACTGCCTGTGGTGACCTCACTGTATATATTTTCTCCATGTTTTACATTTAACTAATGATTATGTTCAAATGGTTTGACATTGGTAAATACCCTTTTCTTTATCTTAAGTTTTGTTGGTTAATTAACCCCATTTTCCCCACATGCATACAGTTTGAAAGTGGAACAGCTAAACATAGATTATAAACGGTTTCATAGACTGTGCTTTTTAAATATTTTGATATTGGTTATTTTATAAAGGTCTCCTTTACAGAAACTGAGACATTCACCAGAGGCTATTCACATGTAAGTGATAATGATGCTGTATCAAAATATAACAGTATTACAAAAAAAATTGTTCCTTCTTCTGAAAATGTATATTTTAAATACTTAAAATTATTTACCCACTGTTAAAAGCAATCTCCTTGCTTTTAAAAGAAGCCCACTAATACAGTGTTGAACCCCACAGACTAAATATATTATTCTGTTTTCTTATATCCCAACACATGTAGCAGGTATCGTATGCTCTTCATGACTTGTTTAAGGCATGGGGTCCCCAAGGTCCGGCTTGGGGAACGCTGTACTAAGTTTTGATTTACATAATTTCAAATTGCATGACAGATAAGAACAAGTATTTACCTGGGTAAATAGAAAAAACATCACCAAATGTTTTAATTTTAATTTTAGAACTTTGGTAATGTAATTCAATTTCCTGTTTCTATGGGTCACTACATAACTCCACTACTTAATGATCAGAATGTTAGTATGCTCTTTTATTACTGTTTCTAGATTAGTGACCTGACAAACTACTATATGAGCTCCATTTTCTTTTTTGTTTGAAATGTAAGAAAAATTATTTGTTAGGACTTTATTTATGAACTCTGTGAATGTGTCGGCTAGAATAAAAGAAATTAAATAGTATGAATTCTATTGCTGTAAGTTCACTTTTCTAATTGTTTTATGGTGTTTACGCTTGGTGAATAAAGTGATCTCTCACATGGATTACTTTTGTTAGTGAAATTTTAACAGTTAAAATGTTTAAGGGCCATGTTCCTGCTAAGATTTACACATGGCATCTCATTTACGAAGCAGCAAAAATGAAACGGAGGGTTGGGGAAAAGCTGCAAATTCGGTGTGTTAATGAAGTTCTATCATTTATAATACAGAAGTCAGTATAACGAAGATAGATGACATAAACGTGGTGTCTGTACACTTGTATTCCAAGCCTTGGTCCAGAAGCCCTGCACATTTTAGAGTTTTCTCTGCTCTAACACACCCAGTTCACTTCAGGAAGGGCTTTGTAATTCGGAGTGTTGGAAGCTGTTGTGTGCAGACCAAAGGAGTACTGAAGGAACAGGGTTAAGAGTATATGCTGTTTGCATGAAGAACCCTACATGAGAGGGTTACATTCCAGTAAAGGTTTCAAGAAGAAATCCTTTAGAGGGGGAAAATCCCCCCTGAGGAACCCCTATTTTTTTTTTTTTTTTCATTACATTTGACCCATTTACGACATGCCACGTCTTTGAAGGCAATGATGCAATGGAGATCATAATCCAGATTATAAAACTGCAGATTGTAAAAGTGTGTTCATTGATCGTGTGTCAAAAAAAAAGTGCTGGCGTGTCAGAAAAATCGCCCAGTGAAAGCGCCTGTTCAGCTCACAGCCCACTCCATTATATAATCATGGCATGATAACTGGCTTGCCGAGTTAGTATAACTTTTCTACACAGAGGCTAAGCGGCCATTTCCCGTTTCTGCTCCAGGAGGGAGTGTAAAGTGAAGTAGCACCACTCCTGCTGACTCCGCAGTCCTACTAAGAAGTCAAGTTATTCACCTCAAGGTAACGTTAGCTTTACTGATCTGATTTGAAGATAAACCTTAACATTTGATGCATAACGAAACCTGCGCTCGATACAAGCTGTTGTGTAACGTAATACAAGCTAAGTTAATCCTGTGAGACTATTTCGTGACATTTCCATGTCACACAAATGCATTTTTTTAATTGTTGTAAATGTGTTTTGAAGAATTAGCATATATACTTTTATATTATTGCAATGCATTGCAGCTTGGAAAACGGGGACGTTTTACTGCACACAACAGAAGTTAGCATACTGATTAGCATGGCAGAGGGGGCTGTAAATATGTGTTTGCACTTGTATAGCCCATCTTTTCCCCTCAAAGTTATTTACCAGCTTTAGTGAAACAGTGAAGGTATATGTCAATAAAAGGATAAGGCACAGATAATGACTCCTATACTGCAGTGTCTTTAAAGTTACAAAAGCCTTAGAAACGTTTGGTGTACTTGAATTTGTGCTATTGAGAAATTCTGCTTATCTCTTGCCCACACCCTGCTGAAGCCTACATATAGGACAGGCTGTGTAAAGAGAGAAGGGGGAGAGGTTGAAAATGGGGCCAAGAGCTGTACGCAGATAAAAATGCCCCAAACATCCAAAGGGAATAGAAATTATCCAGGGGAGTGAAGGTTGTCTGGGACGTAGGTGCTTCAGATTACTGGCTGCACAATCTGTTCCATGACAATCCACTGCAATAATTGCTTTTTTGGACAGCACTAATAATCTACATACTAATAATTGTTTTCCCTGTGAGCAGTTTAGAATGGCTCAGACACCACTTCTTTCACTGCCAGAGTTTCGCAATGTCTCTACTGGGAGTCTGGTTGTGAAAGAGGCTCTGAACTTCTGGGGTGGCGCTCGTGTTCAAGGCAAGGACACAAAGAAGTCTGAGCCAGTTTATGAACCAGCAACTGGTAAGTGTGTGTTTTTTTGCATGCGTAGCAAAGGATCATAAATTTATAGCCATTTTGCATGATGTAGTGTTTTGTGTAACTCACTTGTCACTGATTAGCTGAGGTTGCCCCTCAGGGTATCAGCCATATGTAAAAATCTTTCCGGTCAAGTATAATGTCTGTAAATATTTAAACCATTTGGAGACTTTGTGTGTGAGTTAAACAATACTTTACTGTCTCCAGGCCGTGTGCTGTGTGATCTGATTCCTTGCGGGGAGGAGGAGGTAGATAAGGCTATAAAGAGTGCACACACTGCCTACCTAAAATGGAGTAAACTTGCTGGTATAGAGAGAGCTCGGATCCTGCTGGAGGCTGCGCGTATTATAAGGGTAAAGTTTCATAACAATAACCAAGATCCCAAATCTAATGTATAATGTATGTGTTGATATATTTGTGTCCATTAAAAAAAACAAACATCTGTAGTGTTAAATGGTCAGTGCAAAAAAAAAAAAAAAAAAAAAAAAAAAAGCATTAATCATGTAACTGAACAGTATGTGGTTCCTATCTACTGAAATACATTCCCCTCCAGAAGTACTGGAATGTCCAGGCCAATTTTTTACTTTATTTTAATATACAATGACCTTTGGATTGGAAATGAAAAGATAAATATAAGAAGATGGATCATATATTTCAGCTTGAATTTCCTGATATTTACATGTATGTGTTCGATAACTTAGAACATCACACTTTTTTTCTTTTTTCTTTTTTTCAAGCGATCAAAAATATTGGAACATGACTGACAGGTGTTATTTGTTGCCCTGCTATGCCCTGTTAGATTGGCTGTTTAAACAATTAATAGCCTTTAGTCTCTACATTTGGTTTGAACCCTGGGTTTTGCTGCCAAACATTGCATTTTCTGTTTAAAAATAGGGGATTAAATGAACATGAAGACCAGAAAGCTTTCTATGGGAGCAAAGACATTTCTCCACTGCACAATCATTGGGCATAGGCAATACAACAATTTGGAGTGTCCTGGAAAAGAAAGAAACCACTGGTGTACTAACATCCAGTCGCCAAACCGGCCTGGCTAGGAAAACAATAGCAGCTGATGACAAACATTATGAGAGCTGTGAAGAAAAACCCAAAAAACAACAGTCAGTGACCTCACAAACTACCCCCACAGGGCAGGGGTGAAGGAATCATAATCCAATGTTTGAAAAAGACTTGGAGAGCAGAGATACAATCCTTGCCAAAAGTATTGGAACAGCAAGGCCAATTAAAATTATTTTTGCTGTGCACTGAAGACATTTGTTTGTGAGATCATAAAATGAATCTGAGACGAGAGAGCAGAGTTTCCGCTTTTATTCCCTGATATTTACGTCTAGATATGTTAGACAACATAAAACACATTTTGTGTCAAACCACCCAGTTTTGCAAGTGAGATAAAGTAGTGGAACGTGACAAGGAATATGCGTTTCTTCTTGCCCAGGTATGTCATATAAGACTGATCATTAAGTAGCCCTGGATATCTACTCTCAGTTTAAGCTTTGGCTTTTGCCTGTGAAGACTGCATTTGAGACTGCATTAAGAAGGGTAGACCAACATGAAGACCAGAGAGCTGTCTATGGGAGAAAAGCATGTCATTCTGAAGCTGAGTAAAGAGGGAAAATCCATCAGAGGTATTTCAGAAACATTGGGCATAGCAAGTACCACAATTTGGAATGTCCTGAAAAAGAAGGAAACCACTGGGGTACTGTGCAACAGGCATCATGAAAGGTTTAAGATTAGTCAGGTCAATCACCAGACCCAGTTGGGCATGGATTTCACCTCCTGATGAGAAGATTGAAAAGAGAAATCCCCCAAAACAAACAACAACTGAAAAGAAGCTGTGGCACAAGCTTGGAACAGCATCACAAAAGACGAATGCAACAGTTTGGTAATGTCCGTGGCGATGAAAGTATAGAATAGGCAACCAAATGTTAAGTGTTTTTTATTTTAAGACTCCAATATTTTGGGTAACATTTAACGTTCTAAATACATCTAGATGGACATATCGGGAAATGAAAGCTGAAATTCTGATGTATTATCTTTTATTCATCCTTTGATCTTAAATCCAAACATATATCAAATATATGTATATCCATGTATAGCAAAAATAATTTAATTGGCTTTGCTGTTCCAATACTTTTGGAGGCGACAGCATGTAGCAAAATGAAAATCTGCAAAGGTGGTTTCAATTTCATGTCTACAACAACTGACTTGCGCAGATGCAAATATACCTTATTTATGTCCAAAGAAACTTAAAATAAAGTTAAAACACTGTTTTGGATAAAACAATGACTGACTGAGATTCAGCCCAAAACTGAGTAAGGTAAATGGCCTCTGCTATATCTTTAGTAATGGTGAATTTAATATTTGAGTTATCAGTTGAACTGTCTTAAGGTTGTACCGGTACATTCGATAATGCCATGTAGCTGGCAATTCATTAAGATGCAATGTTAATGCACTAGGAATCTCACTGTCCTTGCATATGTAATCTGCTTTTAGTTTGGATTTAGCATGCTGTGTTGAAAGCTTTATTCCATGTTACCTTTAACAGGAGCGTAGAGATCAAATCGCTATACTGGAAGTGATCAATAATGGAAAAAGCATTACTGAAGCTAAGGTGGACATTGATGTTGCCTGGCAGTGTATTGAGTACTATGCTGGAATTGCACCCACACTAGCAGGTATTTTCAGCTGTAAATTGTTAAACCACTAATGCATTTTTTTAATAATAGAGTATTTGGAACATATCTCCTGGACCCAAATAATGCATTTGAAAAATACTTGGAAATTTGTCCATAGTTGGGCAATAAAGATTTGTGTGTGTGTGCGCGCCAGGCCAGCATATTCAGCTTCCCGGAGGTTCTTTTGCTTACACTCGTAGAGAGCCATTGGGTGTATGTGTGGGAATTGGAGCCTGGAACTATCCTTTCCAGATTGCTGCATGGAAATCGGCCCCAGCGCTAGCATGTGGTATGTGAGCAATGTTAAGTATTAATAACTCTGACTAATGCAGTATATCCATTTCAAAATTGTGCTAGGTTGTATAATCCTCCATTATGCTTGTCTTTTGAACACTGTGTATCTGGGACTGACTTTCTCTCTGTTACGTTTTCATTTGCACAGGTAATGCCATGGTGTTTAAGCCATCTCCCATGACTCCAGTGACCACAGTCATTTTGGCAGAGATCTATAAAGAAGCTGGTGTGCCCGATGGGCTATTTAATGTGGTGCAGGGAGCAGCTGAGACTGGATCACTGCTGTGCCACCACCCCATGGTAGCCAAAGTGTCCTTTACTGGTAGTGTGCCTACTGGCAAGAAGGTAAGAAAGCCAAAAGGTTTTGTAAATGGAAAAGATTTTGGTCTCCTGTTTTTGGCTGCCTCTGCAGTAATTAGGGAGATGATCATTTGTTGAAGTAGTTATTGATCATTAGTTAGCACAAATATAAATAAATAAATAAGCAATTTTAACACTGTTTAATAATAGAATGACAGCTTTCACCCTGCATTAAATAGGACTCGTGCTTGGGTAAGAGCCATCAAAGTTTTAATGTGGTTTCGTGCTAAATTCATTTGAGCTGAAGTGTGACCGATATTATAAAATATTATGTCGAGCCATGCTGTCTTCTTTCCATGCACACTTGCAACAACACAGAAGAACTTGAATGATGACGGCACCAAGAAGTGTCAATAAAAGCAACAGTAGTTTCACTGGTGGTCGCTAATACACTGCTTGCTTCAGTAAAACAAATTAATTAAATACAGGACGTGGAGATACAGTACTTTTCATCGCAGCACTGCGATGATGAACAAATGAAAACACTCGCAAACTCCTGCTTGGTATGCAAAGCAGTTGATGTTATAGCTTCAAATTACTTGATTTTCTTGTAGTGAGGTGTGTAGTAATTTTTTTAGTTTAATAAGCCTGTTTTATTTTGGCTTGTTAGGATTAATGGTGGGTCATATACAAATGAATACAAATTTCATATTAATTTCCTTGTTTGTAATTTAAATTGGTTATTACTGTTGGAAACAGGGAATAATCATTAGGCTGGCCTCTGAGGAGAAAGTCAGTAGAGTAACATGTTAAAAGTTGTTTCATACAGTTTTTTTTTTTTTTTTTGCATTAAATTATTCAACAAAACTGTATACAAACATAAATACCAAATGATTTGCTTTAAGCCTTCATTTATAAGCCATATTTAAACTGATTCAACATTTATTTCTCATGTAACGCACGAGTAATTGATTTTTGAAATATTTATGTGAAGCCCTAATTTAATTGCAAATCTAGTGACACCCTTCACTTCAGCCTTGATTCAACCCAGGAGCTTTTTCTAAGTATACTTACTAAGAGATGTATTAATTGTAAAACATTGGATCTTTACAGAAATTTGAATTTCACTGAAAGTAATCTCATATTTGGAATAGTTGAAAACATCTATTGAAAAACTTAGTCAAATAAGAAAGTTTAAAGGTATCCTTCAAATTTCAGTGGAAATGCTGAGATATTCATTGAGTGAACATGGCCTGAAATCTATAAATGGTGTTTATGTGGAAACAGTGTGTAGTACATTTTAGATAAAGCCTATATACCACTAGTGTGTTTATATCCAGGGCATCATGGAATAGTAAGTTGCATGCTGTATTCCTTTGTCTGTAAGGTCATGGAGATGTCAGCAAAAGGTGTGAAGCAGGTGACACTGGAGTTGGGAGGAAAGTCACCACTTATCATCTTTAAGGACTGTGAGCTGGAAAATGCTGTCAGAGGGGCTCTAATGGCTAACTTCCTTACCCAGGGAGAGGTAATTAGGAATTAATATCGGTTTGCTTTAAAATGTCTAAATTATCATCTGATCATATTTGGGATTATCTTGGTTAATATATGCTATATGGCCAAAAGTTTGTTTACACCTAACACCCATATATAGGCCTTCGTTTGAACCGTTGCCAAAAAATGCACATAATTGTATAAGATGTCTTTGTATGCTGTAGCATTGCAATTTCCCTTCAAACCTGTTCCAGCATGAAAATGCCCCTGCTGAATGAGCAAATTCCCATAGCCACACTAAAGAAAATCTCATGGAAAGCCTTGCCAGAAGAGTGGAGGTTATTATAACAGTAAAATTGGGTAAATCTGGGTGTTCAAACAGCACATATGTGTGTGATGGTCAGGTGTCCACAAACCTTTGGTCATATAGTGGTTTGCCAGTTATTAATAAGTCTGGTGAGTTCCCAAATGCCCTTTTATGTTGCCCATGTTCACTAACATGTCTTTGAATGACCTTAAATAAGTACAGACATACTGCAGGTGTCATAACCGTGCTCTGGTTGATGCAGGTGTGTTGCAATGGGACACGGGTCTTCGTGCAGAGGGAGATTATGAAGCCATTTGTAGAGGAGGTCGTGAAGAGAACCAAAGCCATTGCTGTTGGAGATCCTTTACAAGATAAGACACGGATGGGTGCTCTGATTAGCAAACTCCACATGGAGAAAGTGCTGGGTTTTATTAACCAAGCAAAAGAACAGGTACTACTGCACATCAGCTCATCAAGCCTTTTTAATAAAGGTGTTTAGTCTGTGAAAAAGAGAGTAGAACACCTCATAGAATGTGGTATTTGATTTTGAATGACCATTTGGGGAAGATTTATTTCTTTGTCAGTGACTTGGTACATGTCTAATTTTTCTACTACAAAAAAGCAAATGTTTAGAGAGATGACTTAAAGGGTATCCACCAGGTTAAAAATGATAATCACCCCCTTTAGATGAATATTTTGATTTTGTTTGTTTAAGGTTTACAAAGCAAGTTGGTTTGAAACTATTGTGAAATTCTTCATGGTAGATCAACAATTTACTGTCATTGTACCGCACAACTGCTGAGGATGTGCTTATGTAGAGAAATTGTGTATATTAGAGCATCTCTGATTTGATACTATACATAACTAGATCAAATTAGATGAACTGCCACTAATCTGTCTGATCAATGATAAAATAGAAGTCTGATCCGAATAGATGACCGTACACGCTGGTGATTGTAACAATATTTATAACAGAAATGAAGTTCTGATGTCTCGCATCTTGTTTTAGGGAGCAACAGTGCTATGTGGTGGAGAGCCATTTGTTTCCAGTGATCCCAAACTAAAAGGAGGCTACTTCTTGTCCCCTTGTGTACTGGGTAAATAATATTTTTATTTGTTTTGTTGTGTCTGGCTTGGCCTCTCACTTAACAACTCTGACCTGTTGTGCATGTTGCTGGCCAACAAGGTTAGTTCCATTTTCATACCTTAAAACTAGTAACACTGACCATGACAAAGTGCAGAGTGTGTATTAGTGCATGTCTAACACCAACAATGCTGCACAATGCATTTTTACTTTCAGTCTTTATACATGTATTCTGTTCTGAACATATTTTAGATGTACTGTTCTTTCACACTCTAGGGGCACATTTTTTTTTTTTTATATTTTTGTCTAAACCTTAAAAACATGTGCAGCCAGACACTGAAGGTTTGTAATTTATTCAAGTAGTTGTCCGTTTTTGTCCTTTATAATAATCCCTGCTATTGCTGTTTTTAACTACAATGAAAAAGCAATTCTCCATTACTCATATGAATGGCAATGTTTAATCTAATGTTAATTAAAAAAAAAATTATCCACTGCCAATAGGCATTATCTTTTTTCAGATTATAAGTATGACACCAGTGTTTGATTTCTTTCATATGTTGCGTCATTCATAGATAAATGCAGGGATGACATGACCTGTGTCAAAGAGGAAATCTTTGGGCCTGTGATGTCCATTATGCCATTTGACACAGAAGAAGAGGTTTTGCAAAGAGCCAACAACACAACATTTGGTCTGGCATCTGGAGTCTTCACCAGGTAAAGTCTCGCACCTTTGTCACCTTCAGATGTCAGAATGATCTATGTAAGAAAGCATTGTTTATGTAACCTTCTCTTCTATATTTCAACATTTCTCGCATGTAGGGACATTTCTCGAGCCCACAGAGTGGCTGAAAACCTTCAAGCAGGAACGTGCTTCATCAATAATTATAATGTCAGTCCAGTGGAGGTCCCGTTTGGAGGCTACAAGATGTCGGGTATAGTTGCTGGCAGTTAATTATACTTTCATTAATGCAATAACAATGGCAGTGGACATTGTAAACAAATCTTCACATTCACATTTTCTCACTGCATATACACAGATAGCTCTTAGACTGTCTTTTTTTATTTATGTATGTTACAGCCATGAGACTCAACAGGATTTTTTTTTTGTCGTTCTCTCCAGGTTTTGGCAGAGAGAATGGAATGGTGACGATTGAGTATTACTCCCAGCTGAAAACTGTTGTGGTGGAAATGGGAGATGTCGACAACTACTTTTAAGACAATGATGTCTTTCTGCAATGTGACCCTCTTGCCCTTTATCCGTAAAGCTGTGCTGATATTTAGTAAATATGAACCCATACGTGACTGTTAAGTCAACATGTACCTGATTGTCCAGTTTAAAATACCTCAAAAAGTTCCAAGTCAAAACCATATCACTAGCAAGTGCCTAATACACTATGGTCATATTTACATTTTAGACCTTTTTAATGCATTTCTCCAGTACATTTAAGCAATATTTGTAGCAAGTTCATTTGCATATTCAGTGTAAGAAACATCTAGACATTAGTGAATGAGAGCAGGCTGTTGTGATAGTACCTTATTGTCCATCAGTGTAAGCTGTTTGTTGTTGATTGTCACCTCCTTTTCTGTCCTTTTTTTTCTTTTTTAACTATAAATGAACCCATTTCCCTCAGTTGGAATTAAATTTGCAAATGTTAGTTTTCTGTATTTGCCTCATATTGTTATGCACCTCTCATTTTTATGAAAATCTCCATTTGCCCATTAAGAAGTTTAAAACAACCAGGGACATGATCACCCTACTGAAAAGTGAGGAAGATCAAGAAAATTCTTCAGTGTCCAACCATACAAACATGGGTCATGTGAATGTATCATGGGTTTACCAAACTTTCCATACAATGGCACATAATTATTATAAACATATTGCAATACAATACAACATGATATTTATCAAGTATAATTACAATAAAAATTAAACAAAATAGGTAACATAAACATAAAAGGTTTGGTTTAAACATTTAGGTGGATTCCAGAGCAGTTCCAAATAAAGTACTTTAAGTTCCTTTAGGTTTACACAGTGCTATGAAAACAAACAAGAAGTATAACCTGTGAGAAATGTTCTCAGCAAACAACAAAAAACTGACATGTTATATTATTATTAAAATGCTTTATTTTTAATACATAAAGCTTTTAAGTACAGCATTTTATCTACATAATAGGTTTCAAAATTATTGTGCCCCCACAATTAATATTTTGTGACTCTATCTTGGAAAGAGTAACACGGCACTAATTTTTTATCTTTGATGTCTACTATGTTTGGAGTCACTTGTAGAAAATTATGCAGCTGCATTTTCTTGAAGGACTTTTATTTAGCAACACTTCCAAACAGCAGATGATTCTGAAAGTTGCATTTGACAGTTGCTTTTGAATATTGACAACCACAAGTATAAACTATAGTTCTAAAACAACTTTATGACAAATTTCCAACAATTTCATGCATTTTGTTAGAATTGTGCCTACTGATATTTTTAATTGCTTATGTATTTTTATAACCATTATCTGATTTGTGCAGATCAACAACTGTCTCTTTTGTGTCCTTTGGTTATCACAAATAAAAAAAAGAAATTGTCATTACATTTTTGTTTTTAATGAATGTCAATTTGTTTGCATTTCTTAGGAAATATACAGTCCAGTGGTATAGCAGTGTTTTGAATATTTAATGTTTTGCGCAACCCCCTCGAAAAGTATTGGAACAGCGAGGTCGATTAATTTTTTCTATTAATTTGTTTTTGTCTTCATGCTGAAGACATTTGTGTGTGAGATCAACCCCCCCCCACCCCACAAAACAGACAACTAAAAGATGCTGTGGTTGTAGCCTGGAAAGGCATATCAATAAATATGGTGGAGTCTCTGAGTCGTAGGCATGATGCAGTTATGGCAAGCAAGAGATATGCAACTGAAGTATTTTTTTTACTTTAATTTAGTTGAAAACATTCTGTTTCATTACTTTAGCTTACTTGAAAAACTGGGTGATTTTATACAAAATGTATGTTCTATGTTGTTTAACATATCTAGATGTAAATACTAGGGAATAAGAGCTGAAACACTGATCTCTCTTTTGAGATTCATCTTTTGATCTCACACACAAATGTCTTCAGTTAACAGCAAAAACATTAATTGGCCTTGCTGTTCCAATACTTTTGGAAGGGGTTGTGCAAAACACTTAAAATACAAAACACCGCTATTTTAAAAAGGAGTTCTAATGAGAGTGATTTATGTTAGAACAAAGATAAATAATTTAATATATTGCTTGTGGAAAATTTTAATTATTGTGTGTTTATTTTGTACAAAACTTTTTCCTCGTTTCTCATGAAAAGTACAAATCCTTGATGTATCCATAAGTTTCAAGAGTAAACCGTGAAAGCCCCGAGAAAACACGGGTCCAAATAAGACGTTAAGGCCTACAATGTAGAGATTTTAACGTACGTGATTAGCAGTTTTGTCTAAGACTTTAATTCCTAGGAGAAACGCTAATAAATGCTTGTTTAAAGAGACAAGAAACCTTCGTAACTTCCGGTTTGCTGTCACTCCGAAACGGAATTCGCCCCTTTGACGTTCCAGCGCAATGACGTCATCAAGTCGGTTCATCGCTGTGAATTTGTGTGCTGTTAAGGCAAAACCGAAAGCAAGCTTTGCTAAACTATTGATTCAGGAGCAAATGGACTGGGTGAGTATATGATAATTTTTCCAAATCCATTTGTCTAATTTTGATCATATCTGATCATTTGGAGTCAAAAAACGTGCTTAAGCAGAACTAAATTACCTGTTAAGTAACCTAGCTAGCTAGCTGTTAGCTGTAAAAGTACAAAGTGTTAGCAAAGTTTGCACAACATTACGTTATCGATTGTAGAGCCACTGAATTAGTGAACCATATTTACACAACGTGTATACTTAGTGATGTTTCTTACTAATAAATGGTCCTAAACCAGTTAAAATCAGTATTCCTGGCACAGACTTTTCATGCCATTATTGTTAATAAAATATTAACTATTAAAAATCTCAGTGCGCTTCACTGAAAGAAAGTTCAGTGAGTTTTATTTAAGCAATATCCTCATTTATCGCACTGCTTACGGTGTATTATTTTAGCCACGACCCAGTTAGTGTTAACACTTTGCTGTGATTGTGATTGTATTTGTTTTCATAACAGCAGCTGCGCAGATTTACACTGAATTGACTGACTCCTCTCCTAGACAGCTGGATAGTGCTGCAAAAATGAATGGTATTGACCTTTGTATTTATCACATAATCATCATAATCCCCACTAGGCTTTCACCACACCATCTACTCATTTTTATTTCTATTTGTATGTGTGTCATTTCTTCATTCAGCATGTCCCGTTTTTGCAGACAGTAGATATAACTTTCAGGACGCATGAAAAGTTTAGATCTCGATTGTAATTGGTTCTAACAACCTGATTGTAACAGGTTGCTGTCAGTCTAATTTGCCCCTTAAACAATCTACTAGTAGAAGCAAAAGGTTTTATTATGAAGCTATTTTTCCAAGTGTTTCTATATATATATTTATTAATAACAATACATCCAATTTATTGATTTTATTTGTTATAGCTTGTGATGATTTTTATTCTCCCATTTATTGGTTGTATATTTTAGAAATGATATTTACACATGTAGAACCATAAAAGAAGACGGTCTTAACATGTGCTGTTGAGGACTAGAGAGATATTTTTCCACTCCCTCAGACTTGTTTTTATTAATAAGGTTGTCAAAATATGGTCGGGATTTCAAATTTTTTTTGTTTGCCTTTGTAAATAATAATCGAATGGAATAAAATGGATTATTGATCTTTTTATATAGAAGGGGATACCAACCAGCCTATGGATGATGACATGAGACAGCATAATCTACCAAAGAAAAGAAAAGAAGGTACCAGGCATTTATATGTTACAAAATAGTCTAGGTTTACATGTGTTTAGCAAAATTAGGATTTAAAATCTTTAATAGATTCTCAATTACTTCTAGCCAGTTGTCATGTTTGGTTTATCCCAGGTCACATTGCATGATTTTCTATAGAATTAATTTGTGAATCATTATTTTTGCATTCTTTGAATTCACTTAAGTCTGTTATCTGTCTTTAATATCCTGTTGTGTTAGTAATAATTTAAGTATCTGCCCATTTGATAGGTGGAGATGAAGACAATGGTAATTCTGAAGAAGAAGAAGAAGAGTGTTACGCAGATAATGGTGATTGAAATAAAGGGAGATTTGTCTTCCATTTTATTCTCTACATCTTCAATAACATCGCAGACAAAAATATAAATAAGTATAAAAATGCATTACCATCATTCTGCAGCCTTGTTTAAACAGTCTGTCTACTTTATCAAGACATAGATGAAAGAAGTCAGGATGAGGACTGTGGTGTTACTTCTTCAGAAATAACCCAGAGACTGAAGAGCTCACAAAAGAAACATGTTAAACGTATGTATAATTGAATCTATTGTGTGAATTTGCTTGTTCGTTGATAAGTCACATTACTTATGATAACCTGCCAGCTAAACAGATTACAGGAAAAGCTAACCATCATCATGAACATCAGTAGTGGCTTCTGGATAACCAGTTAGCTACATTTTACATTTCTGTTACAGTAGAGGATTTGTGTGTATGATGACAGTAGTAGTGGAGAACAAGATGAATTTTACTGTGTGCTTGGGCAGACTAGAATCAACACTGGTTATAGTTTGTCCTGATTTGTAGAAAACCTCTACAAGCAAATCCAATAAGCCTGTTTTCACACAGTGTATGTATAACATTTAGAAGCTGTAGTTCCAAAACATTTCCAGTTCTTGGAATTTCATTGTTCTCTCTTTGAATCCATTCTTGAAATAATAAACTCATGTTGCATCTTTAATTAGGACTGGACACTGCGCTACCAGAGGACACTGACACAGGAGTGCATAACCAACAGAAGGAGAGTAAGAAAGGTGTCGACTTTGTGTACAATGAATTACTGAATATATAGGTGTCTACACAAATTCTACTGCTAAAATGAAAGAAATGTCAAACAGTGAAGTAGATTTTGAATACATTTTAATTGATAAATGCAGCTGAAGTCAGTGGACAGTCTGATGCGGCACGACAGGACCTTGACACATTAGATGGGAAATGCATCAAAGGCAAGAATGAAAAGAGGAGGAAGGAGGAAAACAGTGAATTGCCACAAGCCAGGGAGGGCCCAAGACTGAGGACGCCCTATAAGGAACACAATATAGGTACAATCTACTGCAGTGTATTATTGAATACACAGGTGTCTGTGTGTGTGCATATATTGTTCTGGAGATTCACCTGCAAAATGAGAAATCACTATCAACACTTGAGTCAAGTAAATATTTTGTTCGATCAGCAAATGCTCATGAGCCCAGGTAGCTACTCACAGTTACTTCAGTGTGCTACAAAGGGACTTCTCCCTTTACATGAATATATAAAAGCTACCACATGAAAAATGCTTTCAGAGTTATGAGATACACAACAAATTAATTACAATTAGTTATAATTAACATTGATTAACATGGGTCCTCCCATAGCTACTTCTAAACATGGTCATTTTGCTGTGTTACTCAAGAAATTCTTCATTACTCTAGTAGTCTGTTTTCCCACATGCAGCTGATGCAAAGTTAACCTTGAGATTCTACCAACACTCACGATAACACTTAACTGAAATGCACACAGAGAGAACTTTATTCTCACTTACAGCTTGCTGTAATTGTTTTTCTTTTTAAATTCTTTTTAAATTCTAAAGATACAGAGAGAAGCTTGATATGTGAATAGTATTTGGCCAGGAATAAATAGCCTGCATATACAGACACCTGCCTTGCTATATACACCCAGGTGTAAATAACCACATTGACTACTCCACCCCGGGTACAAATAGCTTTGTTGGCTATTGAAACCTGAGTGCAAATAGCTTTTGACTTTTTAAAAAAATAATATATACAGTACCAGTCCAAAGTTTGGACACATCTTTTAATTTGATGTTTTTCTGTATTTTTATTACGTAAAAGGCACTTCATGTCTTGATGGATGTAATGATGGACTGTCGTTTCTCTTTACTTAGTTGTGCGATTCTTGACATGATCTGGATTAATACAGTAGTTGAATAAGGCTATTAACACTACCTCAGAACAATACAACTGAAGGTCTCAAATGTATGATGAAGGCAAGAAATTTCACTAATTAACTTTTGGCAAGGCACCTGTTTGAAAAGCATTCCAGGTGACTACCTCATGAAGCTGGTAATGCCAGTAGTGTCATCAAGGTAAATGATGGCTACTTTGAAGAATCTAAAATATGGAACACTTTTTTTGTTTACCACATAATTCCATATGTGTTATTTCAGTTTTGATGTCTGCAGTATTGTTCTACAATGTAGAAAATAATCAAAAATAAAGAAAGACCTATGAATGAGTAGGTGTGTCAACTTTTGACTGATATTGTATCTAAAGGTTTAATTAGCACCCATGATAGATAGTTGATTAAGACTTTTGTTTTGTGTGGTGGTGTTATAGCACATCGGGGTGAAGGTGACATTTTTGGCCATGTTGAAACAAAAAGGAACCCAGTTGCTGCTGATGCTTCCAGTAAGTATTGTTTTTGACCGGGTCTAATGTGATCAGTAGCTATGCTAATTAAGCAAAATAGCATTGTTATTTTTTAGTATAGCATTGTTGTTGTTACAGACAATATTTTTGTTTTCTCTCAAACACAGGATTCAAGTTACATCTGATAATACTTTCTCTGATTGTTCTTGTGGGTTTGTTTGTGGGTTTGTTGTATCTGAGAACCCAATCTCCAACCTTGCAAAAACAGCTCAACTTGCTGGAGGTGTTCAATCAAGTAATGGACAAGGTCAAAGCCAAATTCCCCAGCCAGCGCCGTGAACTGTGGAGGAGAAGCAGGATCCACCTCCAGAAACATCTCAATCTGACGGATCCAACTGAACCAGTGAGTGTCATCTTAACCTCTGGTCGTGGGGCTGAGAAGACTCTGCGCTGTCTGGCTCAACAG
>JAQQZR010000039.1:10445700-10470258 GCA_030068235.1 Notoglanidium macrostoma | reverse complement strand
CCACCTGCTGGTATTCATAATATCAGCAAGAATGAAATAATCATAATCATAATAAGTTTATTGGGAGTTTAGTATTTATATCAGTATAGTATAGTATTTTACAGTTTCAGTTCTCCCCCCCCCCATTCAAAATGCTTCTGATGCCTGTCAAAGAGCATTAATTTTCACTCAGAGCTGCTGAAGATGGCCCACTTTGTTTTTTTTGCAATACCTGCTCACAACACGAATACGGAGCGAGTGTTTTCCCTGATGCAAGCACAATGGACCAAGAAAAGGAATCACTTGAGTGTTGGCTCATTTAAGGGGATCCTGTGCACCCAATACAATTTAAAGCGTTTGACATGCAAGGTCTTTCATACTTATGTTATGAGCAATCCCCAGCTATTAGGAAAGATCCAGTCCTCAGGAAAATATGCCCAGCCACCTCAAGATGACTGAAAAGTGTCCCCTCCAGTATAAAGTATATATTAGTGCAGCATTACGTAGTATGCATATATCTGCGCTGTGGTCTCTGACGTATGTTGTTTCCGGAAATGACTGGTGTTCACTCCAATGTGTCCCCCGAAAACATTTCTCACTTCCCTTTTACCATTAGTTAGTTGTATCGGATGGAGTTCAAGTTTTACTAAAAGTGGTCTGATTTCATGTGACTCAAATGGATCGTGTAGATTCGGAAATAGACTGTGCTGACTTGAGAAGAAGCACCAGACAGCTGCGGAATAAAGGTTTGTTAATAAGGAGTTTAAACCAAATGATCATGGCTGGCTGTTAGCTTTTTAGCTTGTTTGTAGTTTGTGCATGAGTCGGAACTTTATGTATGGACTTAATTTATGTAAGCTGACTAATTTCCACTCTTCTACTTATTAAAGTGATAGTATAGTGAATATGTAGATGAACGGATGGTCTTCATATAGATTTAACAATACGTTTGCGATTAAAAAAAAAAAAAAAAAAGGCAATAACGAAATGGCTCGGCTGCGGAACTGGCAAATAAAACTGCAGTTACTTTCGTTTTGCTCTTGCTCGCAATTGCTTTGAAACTTGCATGAATAAAGTACAAAAAAAAGAGCACAGGACGCAGTTTTTGTGGAGAAGGGTAGCAGGTATTGATTAAAGCGAGTAAATAGATACGTATGAAGAATAATCATGAGTTCCTTTTGTGTTTAGGAGTCTTTGCTGTTGACCTGAGACCGAGAGGAGCGCTGAAGAGGAGAAACACCACAGCTGTTCCCACCAAAGCAGAGGGTAGCACAGATGAAGGTAGACACGAGTGAAAAGCTTTTACTTTTACTGGGTTTTTTTTCCCCCCACATGTGATCATATAACGCAGTTCTAGCCAAGGAACATCTACACTGGCTAGAATGGTTAGAATGATATACCTGATATATCATCAAGTACATCATTCTAGCAAAGAATGGAAGCCATGGATGATAGCAAAGTCTGAAGAATGACAACCGCTGCCAGTAAAAAAGATCTTTAGATAGTTTTGACAAGGAAGTTAAAAAATCTTGATATTGAATATTGACTTCCATGAAAGGCTAATTGACATCAAAGACAACTTTATTGCCCCTTTTTACCAATGGTACCAATACATCTGGATTTTTACAGTATATAATAGGTTAGATTTTTCTTAGTGAGTGTATATTCTGTATTACATCTACAACAGGATCTCCAGAAAAGATCTCAAAGCTTGAGATGGTGAAGGCTGCAGGAGACGGGTATGGAATTGGGGAGCAAAATAATACAGTGGAAATGGATGTGGAGGAACATGAAGATCAGAACCAAGACATGAGTTCAGAGGATGAAAGTGAAAACTGTGAGGCGGTCATGAAGGGTAAGAATTTTAATACACATTCATATTAAAATTGAGTTAAATCAATCAGAAACTAGAGTTATTGAGAGGCAGGGTGAGAGGTAAACTCACTGTTTTTGTGTGTGTGCCAGCAAAACCTCTCAACCAGGAGGAAAGGGTCAACAAAACACTGCGAGTGGGGAATCTGGAAACAGAGGAGCTGAGGGCATTCTTACAACGGCAAAGAGTCACACATCAAAAGTCAAAGGTGCCAGAGCTGCTCAAATGGACAGGGTGTGGAGACGCAGTTTGTGGTTCTCAGATTTTATCAAGAGGTTTGTCAACATTCTGTCTCTGAGATATAACTTTATACACATTTCTTTGAATGGCTAATGTATGATTGCTCCCTAAACATATTTCCATTGAATTATTTATAGATTTTTCTCATAGCCATTCGGTTTTCTCCACAGAACCCTCCAGAACAGGTTCTGCGTCTGTCAATCTCAAACCACAGGAGAACAAGGCAGACATTTTGACAGTGAGGAGCAGCATAAGAGAGTATCGGAACAAAATGGAAGAGAAAGGCAGAGGTTAGAATCATGCTGTATTTAGCTTAGCAAGCGACATTGTCACTAATCTTACTCCCAGTTTGTAGTGACCACAACTATAAACATGTAAGATCCTGTGTGTTTTTTTTGTTCTGAATATTGAAGAGCATAAATATACACTATATCGTACACTATAACTTATCACTGTGTTACCTTTGGTTTGTTAAAATATGTCTAAATTGTTAGAAAACAGGAAAACATGAAACTTAAATAACTGTAAGTGTTTATTTTCCTTTTTTTTTTATTTTAAACCAAGCATAGTTGAATGGGAGCTGGGTAGGAGCTGAATTTGTGAGACTAGAGAATAGACATAACATCATCCCTAACTCTTCATAACTCTCCAGTCAGTGCTGGACATTTTGCGCAATATGATTGGTCTTTGGAATATACTGGTGCCAGACATTTGGATTTGTTACTTTAAATTATGATCAATGCATTTGCATAAAATTAAGCAAAATTTCAGTTCACTTGACAATATAAGTGTTAGGAAGTTGCACTGAAAAGAAATGGTCACCTTTTTTTGCTTTCTTGCTTGCATGTATAATTAAAGGCATTTCTAAGTTCATAGATATATCTCTAAGAATTTTCTTTTTTTGATCATCAGTGACTCTCACTTTGTTTTACTGTAGGCATTCCACGTGCTGATCTTCAGGGCAGGGACAGGTATCCATATGTGAAAGGTTATTCAGCGCACACCCACAAGACAAATAACCTCCCTGCTGAAAAACAGTCCCTACACCACACAAACGCAGGTAGCCACCTCAGCTCTCAGCTTTGTTTGAGTGCAAATAGAAATGGACATTTAACATTTTGTCTCTTCCTTGTAGAATTAAGGAAAGACGTTATCACAAAAGCAGGTTCGGCTTCCCCTTCAAGAGGTATTCTCTCCATTCCACACAGTCAAACACAGTTTGGCTTTTCATTATGTTCGATGATGATGATTATGCAGTAACTGGTGTTATTTCTCTGCGCAGCAGATGCATGGGGTGTTTGCAGGTGGCTTCATCGGGCTATGTTCCTGCTGGTCTCACTTGCTTTGGGCTTAATGGGTTATCAACACTTTCCATCCTCATCCAGAACAACTGAACATCAGAACAGATTGTTGTACACTACAACTCTTGAAACCCACTTAGCTGAACTAAAGCCATTATTCCCTAGCCAGAGACCAGAACTCTGGAAAAGGACTGAGATCCATCTTAAGCGTCACCTCAAACTGACCAATCCAACTGAACCAGTGAGTGTCATCTTAACCTCTGGTCGTGGGGCTGAGAAGACTCTGCGCTGTCTGGCTCAACAGTTAGCAGCAGCCTTTTCCAGCACCCTGAACTCCTCTGTCCTGGGAATTGATGGAACCAGCAAAAGTGAACAAGACAGCGATCAGGTTAAGCTGGACATTGATAAAGCACTGAAAGAGGCCTTTGAGGGTGGTACACAGGCAGCAGTTATTCACCATTTTGAAGCTCTTCCTCCTGGATCTACACTCATCTTCTACCGCTACTGTGATCATGAAAATTCTGCCTTTAAGAAAGTCTTTTTGATTTTCACTGTGATGCTTCCTGTTCATGAGCTAGACTTCGAACTCAGTCTGAATGCAGTGGAAGAGCAGGTGCAAGAGTACTTAAAAAAGAAGTTTGTCTCTTCAAACAAGACTGTTGAGTTTAACCAGATGGATGTAGACAAGCTAAGTGGGCTGTGGAGTAGAATCTCCCATCTCATCCTACCGGTAGCTGCAGAGCAGAAGATTGAACAGCATGGATGTGCAGAGTGAGGGCTTTAAAAACTGAGGGTTTTTACACCAGTATTGTGTCACTGGATGGTAATAGTTATGTTTGTGCAGCTAAAGGGCTGGAGATATGTTCATATAGCCAGGTTGTTCTTGACCAGCATATCTAATAGTCAAAACTAAATCTGTGATGCTCTAATGAAAAATCTTCAGGATTCATATGTAAAATTGTTTCACATTTGGTTAGTTTTGTTTTGTTTTGCTTAGTTTCTTCAAACATCTTTGACATATGCAATGGAAGGTAATGCACTTAAAATCATGGCACCAGTGTTGGAATAATGCCATGTTAAATGTTCTTTAACATGAAGTGTAAATATATTAATTGTTTGTTATGCAGGTATGCCCTAGTGTACATCAAGACCCAACATTCCTTTTTTATTCAGCCCACTTCTGATTTTTGTTAAATCTCTAATATACACTTAGCTAGAATCAACAGGGATATCTATAAGGCTCAATTTTAACAGTGCAGGTGTAAGGGTCAGTTCCTCAGAGCAGATGATTAATTGACTGAATTTATTTTTAGTGGTTCATATTATTAAATTTAGCACAAGCTTTGTTGAGGTAAGGCTGTTTTTAGGCTTTGTTCTGGCTTAAAGTACTGCACTTCCCTAAATCTATAATGATTAAAACTAGAATGTATTTTTTATGTGCTTGTTGGGTGTTTTGCTTGTTGCTGTTATATAGTCTGAGAAACTGGCTTCGTGGAATAGAGATGCGTGTACTTGCAGAATAAACCACTTTTTCATTGGATCAGACCGGCCGTTTAAGTAAGAATAAAAAGCTAGGTTCTTTTCTAAGAGGGAAAAATAAAGCTAGGGTCTTATCTAGTATTATGAACCCGATTTTGTTTCTATAATTTTAGAAAATGTCCACATCTGTGCATCTGTAGCATGTAATGATTCTTGGAAGAACAGTTTTTATATTCCATCAATAATTGTTTAAAATATGTGAGTACATCACCTATGCTATCTGTCTAAATGTATGTAAACACCTGACCATCACATCCTTGGGTGCTTATTGAACATCCCATTCCAGATTTATTTTCCCCTTTTGCTGTTATAATAACATCGACTCTTCTGGCTAGGCTTTCCTCTAGATTTTGGATTTTTGTGGATTTTTGCATATTCAGCCACAAGAGCATTAGTGAGGTCGGACACTGATGTTGAGTGAGGAGGCCTGGGGCTTAGTCAGCATTCTAGTTCATCCCAAAGATGTTCAATGGGGTTCCAATGAAGGAAAATTGTAATTCTACAGAATAAAAGATATTCTAGACATTTGTGTGTTTCCAACTCTGTGGCAACAGTGTGGGGGAAAACCACACATGGGTGTGATGATCAGGTGTCTACATATTTTTGGCCATATAGTGTAAATTCAAAACTGCATTATGCTTTTACAGTAAAGGTTATAGGTTGCAACTTGCCAAACAGAAAGTCTTACTAAAGCTGTTAGGTAGATTTATCCAACATTCCAGCACCAGGTAGGAGCAATTCTGGTTAATTAGGCTTTCCCAAATATCTGTGCTAATTACGTCCACATAAATATATATGTTAAGCATAATCACGAATTCTGCTTAAAACTGTAACCCGTCTCTGAGTTTACAAGTTATACAGATTTAAGACTTAATTTATAAATACATTTTACTCAAACATTTAGCGTTGTCCTAACAACTGCCCTAAGAATTCTACTAGAACTTCTCTTATAAGAATTTGAGGAAACATGAAGCATTTGTCAGTACAAGGATATGTGTTACATTTCTTATCCAAGATAATCAGTCATACAGTACAGAGCCAGTAGATAGAGATCTGATTGAGAAAATGCAGTATTCCTTCAAGAAATGCAAATTAAGTGCTAACTTATATGCTACCTTAATGTGAGGTTAATGTTTGTTGCACATTCAATGAAAATCTGGTCGTATGTGCAAAATAACTACTGGATCTGGATATTCAAAATGTAACAAAAGCTTAGAGTTTTTAAAATGTTCATTTATTCTAGTGCCGTGCCCTTTACATTTAATAAATTTAAAAAAATCATTAGTTACTTTTATAAACAATAGTATTTTCTCTCTCAAATATGTGCCAAAATTATTAATATACGTATGTATGATTAAACATTCTGGTAGTTAACATTATTAGCATGTTTGAAGATTAAAGGGGACCAGGACCAGGAAGTCCAGACTAGGCCACAGACAGAAATCACTTTCACAAAATGATTCAAATCAACAGAAATGGTTAAAAAAATCAAAATCACAGGAATTGAAATCCTGTGGTCTGACTTGAAGAGGAAAGTCCACACAAACAAACCTGTAACGGGATGTAAAATGTTCTGCATGGAGGACTGAGCAAAGATTCCTTCTACAAGTCCCTCAAAACATGTTAGCGAGATAGGGCAGGGATGACAATATATTAATTGTAGGGCTGCTGATCATTTTGAAAACAGTGGTTTGTGGGAAACAAAATCCTATATCCTACATAGTAAAGATATCTAGTATGATAATTATTTCAGACAAAAAGTATATAATTGCAGCTGAAAAGAGAAAAGAAAAAAATATGACGAGAAGAGAGGGAACCAGAAATATGGTCACATCCATTAGTGGTTACCTGGTAATATAGGCTGTGTAGACGTTATCTGAATTGCACTATTGTACATTTGCTGAGACTCAAGTGAACTGTATTCATCGTGTACGCTTATCACCATAACTGAGTGTAATTTGGTCAGGAGCAATAACATATTATCAAGCTTTCTTGCTAAGAGTCTTTAAGTAAGGCCACCCATTTAAATTAGATGTCCGGAATGTTTGCTGTTATATCTGTTTAAACACCTTTTTGTTTTATATGGCTTCTTAAGAAAAAGGGATTGTGTAAGTAGAATAGAATAAATAGACTCTCCATAAACGTAAAAAAAAAATATTTTAGAAGCAAATTTTTAACTTGTGATCTTATCATAAAAATACGAACTCAAGCTCAGAACAAAAAAGTATTTAAGATAATGTTTAACCTTTACAGATATAAGGTCAAGTCCATAATTTGCCACCCTTCAGGAAAACAGACAAAAATTGATTTCCAGTGCCCTCCACAATTATTGGCACTCATTGTGAAGATTAGTAAAAAGGGACAGAAAAAGTCCACCTTTTGGTGAAAGAGCTACTTCTCACATTGAGAAAAATTTAAAAAAAAATCTAGCCTTTAATTGAAATACAGTTATTCAAAGAAAAACAATTCCACCATGAAAGAAAAAAAATATTTTCAACAAGAACACATCTGCAACAAAAAGCACTATGTCTTCTATAACATTTTATGAGGTTAGAGAATACAGAGAAAGGCATCTGAGATCATTCCTCTTTACAGAATCTCTCCAGATCATCCAGGGTCATAGGCCCTCTCTTGTGGACTCTCCTCTTCATCAGGTTTTTAATGGGGTTCATGGAAAGAAACTAAGATGGCTGTGGCAGAAGCTTGTTGGTGGTCAGTTAACCATTCTTGTTGTTCTGCTAGAAGATCCAATCATGACCCAGTTTAGTTTCCTTGCAGCCAGATTTTGATATAAAATGTCCTGGTATTTTGTGGAGTCTATGATGCCAGGTACCCTAACAAGGTTTCCAGGACATTTGGAGGAAAAAGCCCCACATCACCACAGAACCTTATTTTACAGGTGGGATAAGGTTTTTTCATTATAGACATCTTTCTTTATATGCAAACCCACCTGGAGTGTTTATTACCAAAAGCTAAATGTTTGTTTCATCAGACCATAGGACACAGCTCCAGTCAAAGTTGGAGTTGTGTTTTGCAAACTCTAGGCACTTACATTTGTGGTTAACTGACAGAAAAGGCTTTTTTCTGGCATACCTTCCAAATAATCTGTTGGCATGGAGGTGGTGCATGATGGAGATTTTGGAGACATGGTAACCCCAAGATTTTACTTTTCTTGGATGGCAAAATAATCTTGGGTCCACTTCGAGGCACGTTTGTAACAGTTACAGTTGATGTCCGCTTTTTATTATTGCCCTAACAGTAGAAATTAGCATTTTCAGGAGAGTAACTATTTTTATAACCATTCCCTGACTTATGAAGGTCAGCATGTTTCTTCCTTATTTGATTTGTGTTTTCTCTTATCTTTCCCATGTTGATGGATGACTAAAATAATTTGGCCTCTGTGTCACCTCGTACAGTATATGTACTGCTGTTAATCAGGAAATCATGGATTACAATTTGAAAGTTGCTACACACTCCAATGAACTAAAAAATATACAATTTAAATGTGAAACATGCTAAAGTTACATGGTGTTTATAATAATTTCTAGGGGTGCCAATAATTGGGGCACATTTGTTTTTGTTCAAAATAATTATTTCTTGATGTAGGACTTGTTTTTCTCTGAATACATTCATTTCAGTTAAAGGTTGGATTTTCCTCATTTTTCTGGATTTCACTGTGAGGTGAAGCTACTTAACCATTTCTATCCCTTTTTACTAGTCTTTATAAGGGGTGCCAATATTTTGGAGGGCACTGAATAATGGGGGACTCTAAAAGCCACACACTAAAGGTGAATATAGCTGTTTTTAAACAGTAGTTATTATAAAATAATCTTTGTCAACTGATTGCTGATATTGAAAAAAAAATTACACTTATTTATCCAAATGAGGCTTCATTAAAAATAAAGCGCACTCACAGATGTGTCTGACCCGCTGTATATATGCCAGAATCACTCCAAGGCTCATACCCATTCATCTGCTGTGGCCTGATGGATAGCCAGCAAGGTCAGCCAGAGTGCTCTGTTCAGCCAGAATAGGGTTATCAACACACTGGTAATATAGTCTCAGGTACACAGCAATGGTCCTCAAGCTATAAGCCACCTCAAACAATAGGCCATGGGCTTAGTTCCCAATATAGACAACCAAAAATGGCAATAAGTCAAATTTTAGAATTACCTGCAGCATAGTGTGCAACAACAAACTCTATAGATTGTGCCAAATTAAAAATTAAATTACAATATTAACAAAGATCAAAGGATTTGTGTTTTATACAAAGCATATTGAATCTTTAACTTGTCAAAAGGAAAGAAGTTTGAAATAGAGGGAACTTTTTAAAAGCTATCCACATGGGGTCATGGCCATGAAAGGAAGATTTTCCTATTGGTATTCAGCAAGGAAACAAGCAAAGAAAGAAAACACAACTTGTTCAGAAGGAAATCATCCTGGTGGTCCAGAACAAAAGAATGAAAATTTATTGTTCTTAACATAAAATAGATTATGATTTAGAGAAAAACTGTGTTACAAATACAGTAGGTTTCCCATTTAAAAATTTGGTATGCATTGCCAGAAACAAGATTTTCATAACATAATGTGATTTTGCCAAGTGTGATGGAGCGAAGCCTTTTTCAAATATTAAAGTTTTTCAAACACAAGTACTCACAAATGGGCAAAAATTTCAAATGAACATATTTTGTTGAGTTGTAATATTTTATTTGGTGTAAAAAAAGACTTTATAGGTTGAGCAAAATCATCGTTTCTACTTGTATTCTTTCTTATAAAGTGCAAAAGACTGGTGACAAAATTATTGACACCTATGCAAATAATAAGTGGTGAAACCTCACCAGTTAACTGGACAGAAGGTTCTGACAGCTAAGGGATGTAAAGTATGTGCAGTCCCCTCTGAAAGTATTTGGAGCAGCAAGGGCAATTCTTTAGTTTTTTTTCCTATACACTGAAGACATTTAGGTTTGAGATCAAAAGATGAATGTAAAACAATAAATCAGAATTTCAGGTTTATGTCTAGATATGTTAAACAACTTAGAACATGGCACTTTTGATGGCAGACTACCACATTTTTTAGGTGAACAAAAGTATTGAAACTGATACATTCAAAGAGATACTCAAGTAAATTAAAGTAAATAACATTTAATATTTGGTTTCATATCCCATATCCCAACACATATGCTTGCTATTACTGCATCAAGCTGGCAACCTATTGACATCACTGAACTTTCATTCTTCTTTTGTGATGCTTTTCTTGTACTGCAGCTTCTTTCAGTTGCTGTTTGTCTTGGGGGTTCTTCAGTCTCCTCTTACAGAGGTGAAATGCATACTCAGTTGGGTTAAGGTCTAGTAATTGACTTGGCCAGTCTAAAACCTTCCAATTTTCGCCCCTGATGAAGTCCTTTATTCTGTTGATAGTGTGTTTTGGGCCATTGTCCTGCTGCATGATGAAGTTCCTCCCAATAAGATTGGATTCATTTCTCTGTAAATTGGCAGACAGAATGTTTCTGTAGACTTCTGAATCCATTCTGCTGCTACCATCATGAGTTACATCATCAGTAAAGATTAGTGAGCCCATTCCAGAAGCAGCCATGTAAGCCCAAGCCATGACACTACCTTCACCATGCTTGACTGATGAGCTTGTATGTTTTGGATCAGGAGCAGATCCTTTTTTTCTCCAACCTTTTGCCCTTTTATCATTTTGGTAGAGGTTAATCAAGAAACACTTGTCAGTCACATGTTTCAATATTTTTTGACAACTTGAATAATGGGTGTGTTCAAACAAACAGTGCAATGTTCTAACTTTTTTTTTTTAACTCATCTACATGTAAATATTAGGAATTGTCTCATATTCATCTCTAAACTAAATGTCTTCAGTCTATAGTAAAAAACTAAAAATTTGGTTATGCCATTCCAATCATTTGGGAGAGGACTATAGATTCTACTTTATTTTCAGAATAAAAATATTTCTCTACAAATACAAAATCTACATTGAGCAACAATAATAAACAATAATAAAATAAATAAAAATAAAGATATATGCAATGTAAACAGACATTCAGAACCAAATTTCAGAAAGCCAAAATGTATACACAGTAAATAGAGACTTTCTGGAAATTATTACTGTGGAAAAGTTATCCATAAGTCAAATATTGTACATATAATTAAAGTATCATTGCCTTTGTCTCTTCAGGTAGCAATCATACAATATCACAAAATATTCCAAATACAAGTGCTATAGTGAATGCTATATTCATCCCACTAAAAATGACCAAACATGTGCACCAGAAGGAAACCTGTATCAAACAAAAAAAGGACACCATAAACACGTTTTAGTGTAGCGTACAGAAATAAGTGCTAATAGGATAAGATAGAGTTAACAAAATTATTCATGCTTGCTATCCAACAAATTATTAAAACATACGTTCACAGATTGTTATGTTACCACAGACAGCACAGTGTTTTATTGTATGTACCTTAAGCATAATTAAAATTATGTAAATGAAAGTATAAAATTAATCTTACCCTGCATTTCTGTTTCCTTGACGCAGTTTGTCGTCGGTTCTTTTGTTTTAGTTCCCCATATAAAAAAAATGGATATGACAGCAAGTTGCATGCTAAATAAACTCCCATCAATATGACAGGCCAGAAGCAGGGGTTTTTGGAGCAATGCTCCACAAGACCAACATATATTGCAGCAACTATTAAAAGTATGAAATGCAGAGATATAAGATACTAGGAAGTTCAGATAAATGAGACTGATCAGAAATATCAAATCCTCAAACATCTATATATATAAAGGCATTCTTACTTGTAAAACAAAAGTTTATGAATGCAACCACTCTGAGCACCCAGCAAAAAATCGTCCTTCTGAAATTTGTAACAAAAATATCTTTCATTCATGATTGGAAAAAAGATAAAAAATGCAGAAGAATAGAAAAGAAAAAAGATCAATTTTCATAGCTCTATCTTTTCATTTTTATAGTGTGCATAAACTAGCAGTGACACAAAACAATTTAAGCAACACCTTAAGAAACACTCACAACTCGTGGCTCGGTCCACAGAGAAAGAATATTAGAATGGTTTGGCACAAGTTCAGGCTTGCTGCCACTCCTGCCAGAATTTTTCCTTCAACCTATACAACAGATTAATGTACACATGCAGACATATACACACAAGGAAACACCATAGGACTTAATTTTCAACATGAATGTTGCTGGAAGTTATTATGGGTTAACATAAATGAACACATAATCCCTGACTTCTTATGAGCATACTATAGGTATATTATTTCTTGTTTTGTGTTTCTGTATTCTGTACACGTATTATATATTGTTACCTTTGTGTATTTCCCCAAACTAGAAATATGAATAAATGTTAGTTAAAATTGATGTAGAAGATAAATAGGACATTGGGCTGAAAGAATATACCAGTGTGATACCTAGAACTAGCTGGAATAAATTTAGGAAAAACTTTAGGAAAAAACAAAAATCTTACTTGTTTGGTGTCTATCAGTAAGATGATGAAAGCAGACAATGAAAATGCCAAAGACATAAATGATGTCACCTGTAAAAAAAAAAAAAAAAAGTTTTTGAATTTCTATGTATGCAATAGAATCATTTGATTCTAAGGTATATATATTTTATTTAATATATTTTTAGAATATGTACTTGGGCAATGTCCTGATGTGAAAATTAAAAATATTTATAGAATATAGTAGAAGTACTATAGATTTTACCTTCATCCAAGCACATATACGGGCTTTCGCTATTAAAGGACCACACTCAGCAAGAGAAAAATAACTGAGTAAATGTAGAGTTAGAGATGATTCAAACTAAGACACACAGAGAGAAAGCGAGAGACAGAGTATTAACCAAATATATAAATGCACTTAATGTACAGACATATATAAATTCACATAAATAATCACAAACATCGTTAATACAAAAAACTTTGCAGTTGAAACACTGAAATTAATGTTTACTAGCTTTCCTGCTTGGTTTCCTGCTTCTTTATGAGTTCCCAGCAAGAAACAATGAGGAAATAAAGCTGGGCATCCCACTTAAACTTAATGTTGATAATTGCATCAACAGCATATTGTGGACATGAGTCCCTACATTATCTTCCTCTCTACATTAACTATCTTTTCTTTTTATGTTGTAAACTACACTGTAGCTGTTAGTTGTGGTTGGAGGCTGTGTCTCCGCCTGTATGAAATTGGGTATTCCATTGAAAGGCAGAACATGCCTATATAGTGCATGGGATACCATTGTCCTATGATACCAGTAACACTCTGCTTGGGATTGGGAACGGGTGTATTTGATTTCAATGCTGGAGATCTTAAATGGAGGTATTGTATGTTTTGACTTAACAAAGGATAATGAAACTTGGAGGTCATGCAGTAACAGCTTTCAGACCTCTGGCTGTCTCACTGGATGAATGACTCACCCTGCTAAAATTTATAGCTCAGACGGAATAAAAGGTGCCATTTTAAGACATTTCAGTTGGTGGTTTAATTTGTAATATACAAGTTTAAGAAACGTAATTTCCAGAATATGACATTAGATACTGTATTCTGGTGTATGGGTCCTCACACGCAGACACACATACATTGTTCATTCATTCATTCATTTTCTATACCGCTTATCCATTGCAGGCTGTGGGTGTACTGGAGCCAATCCCAGCTGACATCGGGCGAGAGGCAGTGTACACCTTCGAGAGGTCACCAATCTATCGCAGGTCCAACAGAGAGAGACAGACAGCTATCCGCACTCACATTCACTTCTAAGGGTAATTTAGAGTAGCCAATTGACCTAATCTGCATGTCTTTGGACAGTGGGAGCAAACCCACACAGGCAATATTATTGTTGTTGTTGTTTTGATTATGATTATTAAATCCAGTAATATAAATAAACAAGTCTGCAAGTCTGATAAATGTGCATCAAGATTTACATGCAAGAATCAGGGATGATTTTAAGCAACATGAAAGTGATATTACCATATACTTTATTTCCTTGACATGCACAAGCAATACATATAAAAGCAAAGCAATATGAGACTGGGCAAAGTTGAAGCATAATCATATTTGTAATTAAACAAGCATATAAATAATAAGAATCATTTAGCAAAATCTGCCTGTCTTAATCAAATAAATTAAATTAACTACTGTACATACCAAAAATGTTTGTGGTGAAGCATTTACTATATAATAAGCAAGAAATTAGAGATGGCATTATTCAAAGTTTTGGACAGTAATGCTAAATTCAAATACAGTACATAACAGAACTGTACGAACTTAAGTACTATTAAGGTTCACTGTACAGTTTGGGCTCCCCTGGCAAAATTACATGTGTTATTGATTTTTGAAGTGAAAAGAAGTAAACACAAACAACACTACACACTGTATTAAACTATTTAAAAACAATTTTATGAATATTAACGCACAAAAACTTTATATTTGATGAGCCTATAAAATTTAAAAATTAAAACAGTCATTGTTGAATGTGAAAAGACACACTATAGTCTCAGAACTTAATTAACTCATTAGGCCTTAATTGATTCATTAGGACTCATGAGGCAAGTTAAAAACTGTCATTAAGAATAACATAATAAATTCTCTGACTCTTTAAACTTTGTGCTAACATTTGATAACCATGGGATCCTCTAAGCAGCTGACAAAGGATATGAAAATGAAATTAATTGCTGCCTACAAAGCAGGGGAAGAAAAGATAAACACTTCCTGCTCACATTTCCCACTGTCATTAAAAAATGGAAGAGGGAAAAGGAACTTTGGAAGTCAAGTCAAGATCTGCCAGACCAAGAATAAAACCCTTCAGATACATCTGCTTTTATGCCAGAATTTCAAATAATATCCCCATGTGACACTAAGGACTTAGCTGACACAGGAATGGTGCACCATTCTACTCTGTGGTGTTGCTTGCACAAACAGGATCTGCATGGATGATCCTTTACTTTACCTGCCACGTCATCACAAACATGAAGGAAGGTGGTCACAATCAACAAAGGTATGTTTATAGAAAGGAGCAGCATTTCATGAAAGAAGAACTTGCCTACTCTTAAGCATGGGGGTTGATTTATTATGCTTTTGGGTTCATGTGGCAGCCAATGGCACAGAAAACACTGCACAGGTTAATGGAAGAATGGATTACAGTAAACATCAGCAAATTCTTGAAATGATTTGTAACACATTCAAGAAACTGAAGCTGAAAAGAATTTGGCTTCTACAACAGGACAATGATCCAAAACAAACCTCAAAGTTTACTATGAACTACATCAAAAAAAGCAAGCTGGAGCTTTTGGAAAAGATCTCACAATCCCCTACCTTGAAGTTCTATGTGTAGATCATCCCAAGAATATCTCAGAACTAGAAACTTTGTGCAAGGAACAGTGGGTAAAAATTCCTAGAACAAGAATAAGAAGTCTCTTATTTGGCTACAAAAAGCATTTCCAATTTGTGATATCTGCCAAAGGGGGTGTTACTAGCCTCACTGTAACTAGGGGGTGCACTGCCTCTATAAGGTAATTTTGTTTAGAAAAGTTTGCTGCATAGGTTATGTTTACTTCTTTTCACTTAAAAAATCAATAAAATATGCCAGGGGTTCACAATTATTTCTGAAAACTTCAGTTTTACATTAACCTGGTTAAATATTGTATAATAAATATTATGTGTTTACAAAGGCAAACCATTATGCTAATTATTATAAGTATCTACACTATTATAATCCTATTTATGAATCTATTTTGTAAAAGTGGAAGTGATTTATTTGGTGGGTTTCCATTGAACAGGCCTATTTAGGCACACGAATTTACAGCACCCACAAGTTCAGATAAGCCAATCAATGATTTCTCATTTTTAAAGAAAGTTAAACAACAGCTGTTGAAAAATCTTGAGCTATATTGCGTATATTGCGTATACATGAGTGTTGTGGGATTGCCTTGTGTTAACACACCTGAGGATGTTGTTGATGTTGCGGTGGTTGTTACAGGGCCTGGTGTAGATTCTGTTACAGGTTTTGGTGTAGATTCTGTTGCAGAGTCTGGTGTAGATTCTGTTGCTGGGTTTGGTGTAGATACTGTTACAGGGTTTGGTGTAGATTCTGTTGCTGAGTTTGGTGTAGATACTATTACAGGGTTTGGTGTAGATACTGTTGCAGGGTTTGGTGTAGATACTGTTGCAGGGTTTGGTGTAGGGGTGGGTGTTGGGGTTAAGGAAGGGATTTCTTTAAAATCCCAGAATAGATCAAAATTCTTAACAAATGTAGCCCTGAAAGAACACATAAATGACAGCAATCATAACTCTTCCATAATTTGCTCATCTGTATATTGCATCATGCTTATGACTAAAAGACAAATAACCTGAAAAAATATTCTCCGGGTTCAGAAGCATGCCATTTGACCTTTATTTCAGTCTTTCCTTGGTTATTTATTTGTGTTACAGCTTTACCCTGGATAAAGAAAGATATAAGTAGTATTTTAAATAGCCAATTAATATCCATTATTACTTTACATATTATTATGTACTTCAACTACACGTCTTTATCTATGATATATTTCTCAATTTGAAATAAAATGACATAATTACAGTTAAATTGAAAAGCCAAATATACATTTTCTTTTTAAAGTTACAATGTAAACAGTCATGGACAGTTATGGCTATGCCACACCTACAGTAGTGGACACATGCTTGGATAAGTTATTATTATTACAAAAAAAAAGCAAAAACAAAAAACCCACACCAGATTCTTTGTTCGCAGTTTATTAATTAAAGGGCTTCATTCTATTTTGAAGCCCAATAAAGTTTTGGGACCACTACTGTAGGATAAGAATTTTAAGCATTATTGGTCACATCATTAAGCTGTTGTTTTGTATTACATCAGGTTGTAGTTTCAGTTAAGTTAGTGGAAAAGAGAGAAAGAAGACACTCACATCTATACCGTCACATTGCTGAAGCCTGCTGAGACTTGGGTCCGTCAAAGAAAAAATCCCTTGAGGTGTTGGGTTATCTCGTTTTCGCGCTTCCAACATATAACCTCTGAATGGTTCACCACTGCCAGATTTCAATGTTACTTTAGATAAAAAAATTAACATCATTGATTTAAAAAAATATATAGGACAAGAGATGATGGTCTGATATAAGTAATTATCTTTCTATATATTCCCAATGACCGTTCACAAAATTCAGTTCTTTTTATGAGAGAGACGTTTTCATGAAAATATTAGTTCAATCAGCACATAGCAGGTGAATGACAGCATAAACGGTTGATTTTTACCCAAGTTCACTGTGAAGGCTCACTTCCTGTTTGGCATCATCAACACTTTCTTAGGGTGTCACTTGCAGTTATAAATATCAAAGACCCTTTTCATAATTTATGTGACACATAGTCAGGATTATATTACAAGTTTCATGAGAATGGTACCAAATTTCTAGGAAGAGTAATAAAGCAGTATATATTTTGGTACACCTTGAAATGCCAGGATATGCCTTAAAGCTAACAACCATTCTCTGGCAGTAAAAAATAAAAAAGAGCCTCACCCTCAATGGATGTTGTTATATTTGCAGAAACAACAGTGATATTATCTGGGTCAACTGTAAAAGGTGGTTCACTTTTCTGAGGCTCATAATGGCTATGTTGAACTTTCATTGTCTGACATGTAGCTGATGTGGAGTCAAAATTGCCACTGCTGTAACATTTCACAAAGTGTAATATGGATCCTCCTAGGAAAATAAAGATTATAACTCGGCATTTCATCTATAAAGCAAAGAAGAGAAAATAAGATATTATTTACATGAATATTGCATTAATTTTAAATTAGAGCAAGATGAAAACATTTCCAATTTTGTATTAAAGGTCTTTGTTTTAAGTTTATAAAAAAATTTAAAAAGCAAAGTAATATTCAACTAAACAGAGAGCACAGCCAATATTGGACTTCCAGTCAGGCATGGCTATGATATTATCTGTATTTGATCTTGTGAACCCCAGACAACAGGGCAAATACTTTTCTGTTGCTCAACTTGGGAGCTTTATGCAGTTATGCAGAGCTCTATACCACTAGCATAAATGTGGCGAGAAACATCTGGATACCTACTTGTCTGCAAGCACACACATGCCAAGACCTTCCACAAATTGTGTGACATTTTGGAATAGGTCTGGCAAAACAATGCTAAAATATCAATATCATGATAAATTATGTTTTATGCATGATACATTTTCTGAGATATATATTTATATTTTTTATTCAGTTTTATTAATTACAAACAAAGATGAACTGAATGAAAGCAGCTGATTTGATATAAAAAAAATTATATAATTATATAAATAAATTCTCCCTTTTTTGTCTTTAAATTTAAATATTATGAAATTAACATTTAATGAGTTTTAATGCAGCATTTGTTTTGCTGGAAGTTTGTTAGTGAAATTATATATATATATATATATATATATATCTGCATCCATCCATAATCTATACCACTTTACCCATCTGGGTCGCGGGGGAAACTGGAACCAATCTCAGCAAACTTCAGGCGAGAGGCAAGGTACACCCTGGGCAGGTCGCCAGTCCACCACAGTACATATATATATATATATATATGTATATAATGTGTGTGTATGTGTGCGGACAAAAGTATCGGTCATCTGGCCATTACACCTACAGGAAACTTTATGACATTTCATTCTAAATCCATAAGCATTAATATGGAGTTATATGGAGTTATATGACAGCTATAACAGCTTCCACTCTTCTGTGAATGCCTTTCACAAGATTTTGGAGTGTGTCTGTGGAAATTTTTCCAAGGCCTGGCTCACAATCTCCTTTAAATTTATCACAAAGATGTTCAAAGGGGTTGAGCTCTGTTCAGGCCAGTCAACTTCCCCAGCATCAAACTCATCCAGTCATGTCTTTATGAATTTTATTATGTGCATTGGGGTACAGTCATACTGGAACAGGAACGGGCCTTCCCAAAAAAGGGTTCCTACAAAGTTGGAAGCATAGTGTTGTCCCAAATGTCTTGGTATGCTGAATCTTTAAAACGTCACTTCACTGGAAGTAAGGGGCCTAGCCCAACCCTTGAAAATTAACTCCATTCCATTATCCCCCCTCCACCAAACTTTAAAGTTGTCATGAAAAGTCAGGCAGGTAACGTTCTCCTGGCATCCACCAAACCCAGATTTGTCCATCATACTGCCAGATAGAGAAGCATGATTCATCACTCCATAGAACATGATTCCACTGTTTCAGGGTTCAGTGGCGGCACACTTTACACCACACCATCCCATGCTTGACATTTTACTTTGTGGTGTAAGGCTTGCATGCAGCTACTCAGCCATGGAAGCCCATTCCATGAAGCTCCTGGCACACAGTTTTTGTGCTGAGGTTAATACCAGAGGAAGTTTGGAACTCTGTGCACTCTGTGACCCCAATCTTTGACTTTACATGGTCTGCAACTTCATGGCTGAGTTACTGTTGTTCCTAAATGCTTCAACTTTTTAAAAAGACCATTTACAGTTTACTGTGGAATATCTAGCAGGGAAGAAATTTCATGAACTGATTTATTACAAAGGTAGTATCCTATGACAGTGTCATGCTTGAATTAACTGAGCTCTGCAGAATGATCCATTTTTTCACAAATGTTTGTAAATGCACACTGCATAACTAGGTGCTTGATTTTATACACCTGTGGCAATGGGTCTGAATGAGGTGTGTCCCAATATTTATGTCCATATAGTGTATATATACAGTGTCAGCCAAAAAAAATTTATACACACTTCAGGAACACTTCTACACATAGATGTCTGGAAGCTAATGGCCACTTTGAGCACCTCTTGTGATTGTAGAGGCCAAAGGTGTCTTGTGATGTCTGAATAAATTTAGTATTAAAATATCTATACAAATTTTTTCTTTTCCTGAATTGTGTATACATTTTTGGCTGACTCTGTATACATACATACATACACACATAAACACACACACACACACACACACACACACACTAGATCTTATGTAATGTGTTGCTTTCTTTTCTGACATACAAGCATTTCAAATGCAAATAATTTTTTGGAAAAGTAATGTTTTATGAAATTAGTATGGCTTCACTTTTGCAGAGTACTACACACACACACACACACACACACACACACACACACACACACACACATTATGGCAAAAAGTTTAAGGACATCACACTAACATGCTTATCAAACAGTCTATTCCAGATTTAGTCCCCCTTTGCTGTTAAAACATAAAGATTTTATTTTATAAATGGATTTAATTAACCACAAACCTTTTCAAGTACAAGTAGCCTGTTCAGATTAATAGATATGAGCTGTTTGGCTTGTTAATTGCACCTCTCTAACGAGTAGCCTACCGTTTTCACCTGCTTTCCCTGAATAGCCGTGTCTGTAAGCTCGATGCTATCAGGCTGGTGTAGTTTTATAAAGTACGGCTTTGCCAAAAAGATCCAGTTCATTCTGAGACCACTAATTTTGTCACGCTATCTGAATGCCTTTTATCTTGAAAATAAAATAGCTATGGACTAATATAATAGCCTTTTTAATCTGTTACCTAATGACAATGATCGTAGATCAAACCTGCAATCTCTTCACATATTCACATATACATTGAACATATTCGTTTTCCCACTTTTCAACATTACCAAACAAGTGATTGGAAGTTATACTCTACCTTAAATCAGAAGCTCATAGGGAAAGCTAGGAGTTCTCTCTCTTATTTCAGGAAGATAATCTGTAAATTTTCCTTATACACCCAGCCCTTTATTGTTGTTTAACCAGGGTGACTCTGTGTACTTTATCCCATGCTGTGCTCATAAATTTCTGCAGAGTGAGAATGCATTGATGTGAGACAGGCGATCAGCCAGGTGAATATGTGAAGTGGCTACTAAACAAGCTCTTCTAACTTACTGTTAAGGGGATCCTTGACCACAAAAAATAGTTTGAGAACCATTTGAGACCTCTAGATAATGTTACACTTTAGAAGACAGTGACAGGGAAATAATTTACAGACTTTCCTTGGATGGGGTATTATACATGAGATATGGACAATACTGAAGTTAACTAAACATTAAATAGAAAATACTCTACACAGAGGGTAATAGACTAAATATTAAAGTATTAAAGTTGAGTCCATGGAGTGTATCCAAAGGAGTTGTGATATTTTCATTTTAGTGGAAATCTTCATCTATTATTGGTTATCATATTCATATTTTAATTCTTATCGTTATTAGCCTGTTTATCTGATCCTTCGAATAAACATGCCAGCCTTCAATATTTCAAAAACAAATCAGCCTATGAATTATATCAACTTGGAACTAATGTGTTCTGTTAGTGAAAAAATCAGGAATAAAAATTTCAAATAAATAGACAAAATATTATTGTGCACATTTAAATAATATTCATGAAATAAATCTATAGTGAGGTGGATCTGTGGAATTTCTTTTACTGTTAAAGGGTTCCCTGGCTATGAAATGTTTGAGAACCCCTGTATTACATGTAGACAGCACTACACTATAAAATAAATTGATGTTGAGCAAAATTACAATGTAACATTTAATAGTGATCAACAATCCTTCAATAATTATATAATTTCAATGTTATCTTAGGGCGGCATGGTGGTTTGGTGGTTAACACTGTCACCTCACAGCAAGAAGGTCCTGGGTTCTATACGCAGATCACCCAGGGTGCCTTTCTGTGTGGAGTTTGCATGTTCTCCCCGTGCATGTGTGGGTTTCCTCCGGGTGCTCTGGTTTCCTCCCAGTCCAAAGACATGCAGATTAGGTCACCTGGCTACTCTATAGTGCCCATAGGTGTGAATGCGAGCGTGTGTGGCTGTTCGTCTGTGTTGGCCCTGTGGTGGACTGGTGACCTGCCCAGAGTGTACCCCGCCTCTCGCCTGAAGTCTGCTGGGATTGGCTCCAGCTTCCCCCCGGATAAAGCAGATAAAGCGGGATAGATAATGGATGGATGGATGTTATCTTAGAAAAACTGATTTGCAAGAGTGCTTTACACTGGTTCTGGTGATTATTATTATTATTGCTTTGTTGTTGTTGATTCATGCTTGTGTACATTTTCTTATATATACTCTACTAGAGAGAATGACTCTTAATTGGGGTTGAAATGCCACCTATATTATAGCGGAAAGGAGCAGAGGAAGAAGTGTTTCTATATTAACAGAATGAGTACCCTTCTTGTGATAATCTCAATGCATATAATGATGATGATTTGTAACTCAGAGAAAGATTTAAAAGCTATCATAGGCTATTTGTCCGTGATCTGTTTTTGCTGTCCATAGCATTCGGTAATGATTAAATTTTTATTCTACACTGTTGGAAGTTTCAAGCAAATGTGTTTTTCCTCTCAGTCATCCTGACTCACACTTTAATGCTCTATAACTATTTACTCCCATTTATTATATGCTGGCTGAGGGTTTAATAGCATAGCTTGTGGTATAGGGGAGATCTGACACCGTTGTAACACTCACAGCTAATTTAATGAAAAGTCGGCTATAGGTTATGGTTCTGATACACCTGAATGTGTTAACCCTACAAAGGAAGGAAACCTAGCAACAGAGCTTATCTAATATCTATTAAATGACTGCAGGACTTTATACAACCGCAGCATGAATGTAGGCCACATTCCTATGGTCCGTGGACCGTTTTACAGCCTATGAAACGGAATGTTAATAAAGTTTATAAAGTTAATAAGGTTAAAGACGGCTTCTACAACACTACTCTGATTTACACCATTGTATACAGTGGTGATAACAGGGAGGCGTTGCTCTAAAAATGTCTTTTAAAATGGTAATAAAATAGTTGCATGTAGGAAAGGTTTGTCTATACAGAATTACCAGCCCTGATGTAATTCAATATCTGTCCAACATGTGGCAGGGTTGTGTTCAATCTGTACAGAGGAGGAACCCTGTCACGTGTCCAAACAAACGCTCCAATCACAACGCACGCGAGTGCAGCAGAATCATTTCAAACTGTTGGCTAGGTGTGAAAAGCACCAGCCATGTTGTGTGGTTACTGCAAGTCGTTATACCTTAAATAGCACGCTCAGGTTTTGTCTTTGTTTGTAGATGGTATGCAATTATTGTGCATTAATTAAACACAGAATCTTACTGAATGCGTCGCTGAAGATCTTTTTTGTTTCGGATGTCAGTGGCACCGACTCAATGGACTCGCACATTATCACACCAGGTCCTTACCGAGCCACTAAACTGGTAAGAGGAAAAAAGTCTGCTTCATAGACATTACACGCAGTGTTCTTTTTTTTAAACAGTTAGACTGTTATTGTATGCATTTCGTTTAAACTATTTACCGTTAAAAACCTTCGGCTATGCACGCAAAGATGGTTTTGTGGTGGAAGTATTCAGATCCCTTAATTAAGTAAAAGTACTGATACCACACAATGAGAACTCCACTACAAGTAAATGTCCTGCCTTCAAAACCTTACTTAACTAATAGCATGTAAGTATTATCAGCAACATGCACTTAAGGTATGAAAAGTAAAAGTACTCATTGTGCAGACAAATGGTCCCTGTCAGTGTTTTACTGTTATACATGATGCTTTTTGGATTGATATTACTGCTGTATTAATGTGTAAGTTGCTGTATAAGTTTAAGACTGAGCTAATTGTAGTTACTTTATATACTGTTTGTTAGTTTAATCCACAGCAAAGCATCATATTCTATGAGATCATCATGTTTGTAACATTGGTGTCACGTGGTAACCACATATCTAATCACAAAAAAATCAGCTTTTCATGAGCTCAGAAAAACAGCCCTGTTCATCTGTGTGACAATGCAGCTAATCCAAGAGGGTTATTAAATAGTTTATTTAGCTAAAGAAGTAGTACATTTTTCTCAACCCGTAAAGAAACACTTAATCCTTCAGTTTATCACAAATATTCAAAATCACCACATTTTAAGGTATGTGGGTTTTTACTGGACAGGAAGGGTATGGAAAATTATAATGTTAAAAGTAACTAGCAGCTAGAGATCTCAAACAAATGTAGTGGAGTAAAAAAGTACAATATTTGCCTCTGTGATATAGTGCAGTAGAAGTATAAGGTTACATAAAATGAATGTGGAAAGCATCAAGCCACCCTCCTCATCAAACTCGTATAACTGTCTGTAAATCTAAAATTCTAAAAAAATAATAATAATAATTTTTTTTTTTTTTTGCAGTGGAATGAAGTGACTAAGCTTTTCCGGGCGGGAATGCCTGTGAAGAAGCATCGGCAACACTTGAAGGCTTATCCGAACTGCTTCACCGCTACTGCAGCTGTAGACTGGTTACATGACCTCCTCAGAAACAATTGTAACTTTGGACCCGAGGTCACCAGGCAGCAGACTGTCCAGCTTTTAAAGAAGTTTTTAAAAAACCACGTCATTGAGGATGTAAAAGGACGATGGGGTGTGGAGGACTTGGAGGACAACAGTCAGCTCTACAGGTATTACAGATTAACAAGCTGTATGCACAATTTCTATTCGTCTTCATTAACTGCTTTATCCTGGTCATGGTGGCGGTGGAACATGAGCTCATGATCATGGATGAAGGAGTTTTACTCTGGTTTTACTTTGCTTTCCATG
>JAQQZR010000039.1:10428019-10445600 GCA_030068235.1 Notoglanidium macrostoma | reverse complement strand
CACACACACACACACACACACACACACACACACAGGGTCCAGTTTGGTACAGTGGATGATTGTTGTTGACTGGTTTATGGCACAAGTATAAAGGACAAGGATGAGCAAAGAACAGACTGGATTATTGCAAAGTAGAATTGGATCAGCAGCTCCTGAAGCAGGTTGAAATTCCTGCGCTGGTGTAAGAAGTACAACCTCTGCTGGGCCTTTTTGACAATTGTGTCTGTTTGGTTGCTTGAGGTGCAGTCATTTGTGTAGTCATTGTGGAGAAGAGCAGATGGAAGTGGACACATCTCTGGGGGGCACCATTGCTGACTGTCAGTGTGCTGGATGTTATTTTCCTGCCTCCTATCTGTCAAATTTTGTGATCCACTGGCAAATGGGGGCTGGTACGGTGAGCTGAGTGAGTGTGGCATGGAATGATTGTGTTGAACGCCGAGCTGAAGTCTACAAACAGGATCCTACATATGAAATACATGTGAATACAGAGAGAACATGTGAAATTCCATGCAGACAGTAACCTGAACTCTGGGTTGAATCATGGTCCCTGTACCTCTATACTGTCATTGTAAAGGATTTCTACTTGGCATGGGCAGCATGGTGGTGCAGTGGGTAGTATTGCTACCTTGCAGAAACAGACTGATGGGTGAATTGGTTCAAATAAATTGCTCCTAGATGATAATGTGTGTGTACATGGTGACCTCTGATGGATTTGGATCGTTTACAGTGTGTATACCTGCGTAACTCCCAGTGTTTGTGGTTTCAGATCCATTGCAAATGTGAACTGAAAAAGTGGTTACTGAAGACGAATGAACAAGTGAATTGGCATGTTCTTGAAATATTTTGCAGGTTTCCACCAACATCACCGCTGAAGCCGATCCCTGCTCGTTCTCAAGGCACAAGGAAAAAGAGTTTGTCTGTGAAGGACAGAGAGGGCTTCTTCAAATTTAGAGGTTCTAAGAAATTAGACCAAGACAACCAAGTAAGTGTTTAAAGATGCTGTGGGTTTATAGACTTCCCATATGATTGGTTCTGCAAATCTCAAATCTTATTATTACTTAAAGGAAAATATAGCTCCAGCTGTAGAAGATTCTTCCAGTGGCTCATCCTCAGAAGAGGCTGTACACTGTACAGAAATCACAGAGGAAGAAATTCAGGATATTTGGAAGAATGTAACATTAACACAGTAAGCTTCAGAGTATTTTTTTTTAAGATGTGATTTTGTTACACTGCCCTGAGAAAGGAAAGTGCAAGAAAGGGGCAAATAATTTGATTGTATTTTTTGTGTTTTTACCAGTATACAGAAGTTGCTGGGTTTGCCAACTCTGGAAGATGTTTTGAATCCAGCAGAAGTCAATTCGCACTTCATTGTGTATAACATGACCAAAGTGAACAAGCACGGAGTTGTTACCTTGGAGGATAAGACTGGTAAGAAAATGTTATAATTAAATGTCTGCTTAAGAATGTTTTTATTGTGGTTCAGCGTAACTATATGGCACAATGGTTTTATTTCCAGATGATCTGCCTCATTGGGTTTTGTCAGCTATGAAATGTCTCGCAAACTGTAAGTATGAATGTAATTGAAATCTCTAATGATTAAATAGTTTATATCGTTATAAAGCACATTAAGAATACACAGTGAAATACATTTATTTTCACTTAATTTGTGGTGTCTCTTCAGTGTGTAGTATGATCTGACTATTTGGGTAATATTTGGTTAGAGAAGTGCTGAAAGTATGGTTTGTCTTTAGGTTGCTAAATATACTGTAATAGAATTTGGATCAGTTGATGCATCTTGGTGTGTGACTAAAAAAACCAGGACACAATGAATAATGATTAGTTATAGGATATGTACCTTTCTTTGACGTAACTATGCAACATGGTTAACGACTAAGGCTAGCTTATCTTAAAGTGGAACTTTTCTGAATATTTTTTTTGAAGTATTACTTTCTTTTATTCTTAAGGGCCAAAGTTTGACCAACCATCTTACCCAGGTTTTGAAAGGGATGTCTTCAAATCGGTGTCTGACTATTTTCACAGTCTTCCCCAGCCAATGCTGACCTTTCAGTACTATGAATTGTTTGTTAATGTTCTGGGTATGTATGAAAATACTAGTATATCCATTTGTTTTTTCTGTATAATCCAAGATATTGGTTGTAATATTATTTCATTTTTCAGTAAATAAGTTGCAACTAAGATTTAGTTGTAAATGGTTTATTTTGGGTTCTGTTGATGTGTCCTTTGCAGAATAAGACAGACCTCCCTAAATGGTGTTTTATGCTCATGAAAATAATATATCAGAATTTCATCCCTCTAAATCAGGAACTTTTTTTAGTTGTCTAAATTAAACCTATAATCCCCAGGCCACCTCCCATGAGAGGCTAATTAGCCCCGACACAAAATAGAGAAACACAAAAAAACAGCGCACTCACTTATTTTGGTAAGGTAAATAACTTAATTATATTGAAAGACCTGTGTTTTAAATTTCAAACAATATTGTCATCTTGTGTCTTATTTGAAATAGATCACACTGAACCCTTATTCTCTCCAGTTTGGTTTGTATGTTCATGGAAAAATCCACCCTGAATATCTTGCATATAAGTATTTGTATTTAATATGTGATTATTACATGGTGTCCAAGATTTATTTTATGAAATGAATTGATAAAAAATGAATGACGTGCTTTTTGACTACCCACAGATAATCACTTTATGCCTAAAGTCATGTGTACAGCAGTGTTTTAGTCCTTTACTCTGTCCAGCTCTCTCCCCTCCTTATCTGTACACTTTGCAAAAACAGATTAATTTGCAAACTTGCATGGAAATGATGTCATCCTCGATCATACCCACTGTTCTTCATATCTCTTAGATTGCTAACTACCTGAACTGAGTCACTCAGTCATATGACTCCATCATATAGCTGCTTTCCATTCTGAGAGTTAGAGCCCAATGTTTGCTGTATTCTCTAATTCTACATTGGGTTTCTCTTTAATATGATGCTGAATCTCATTGAAAATTGGCGAGTAAGACCCGAACCTCTTTCTCATTTGTTTTTTGGCGATTGTTAAAACAATTGCTTCTAATAATGTCAAAATAACTTTGCTAGTTTGACATCAGAGTGGAAGACAGCTGATGACTTCTCACAGGAACCGCAAAAGCACTGCATGAGTATGCAATTGTGTAGCACATCACAAATATTTTAGTATTTCAGGGTGGAAATTTCCTTTTCTAAAGGAGTGGCACATAGTTCTGAAAAAGCCTTATGTGGCTGCAAGCAATTGTCCATGACATTAAATTATATAATGTATGTAATGTAGTAATAAAATTGATGATGATAACAATAATATAATTTAATAGCCATAGCATGCTCAAATATCTTTTCAGGCATTGGCCATAATCACAAGGACCAAAACACAATATTAGAATGAGATGGATGAAATAATGACTGATATTCGACTTCTCTTTGCCCTTTGACTTCCCACTCATAGGCAGGAAGTTCAATTTATACAACATTAACAATTTACTTCTGGTGCTTTTATTGTGTATTGTTTAAAAACTAACCCTCCTATGTACCTTGATTCCTAAAAACTTCCCCTTTTTTCTCCCACAATTCTTGCCTGCTTGTTTGTTATTGATGTTGTCTTGTCTGATCCTTTGCTAGTTTTGTGCGGTTATGCCACCGCTCCCAGTACTCATCGTGGAAAGCGTAAAAACCCGGAGGAGCCGAGCTGTCCACAGCCGGCTAAAGCCCCCCACCTGAACTCTGCTAATGCCTTTAGATCCACTGAGTGCCTCTTGCTGAGTTTGATAAGAAAGGAGTCCTTTGAGGAGACCGAGTCCCCCATGAAAGAAGTGTTTGCCAATAAATTTAAGACCCAGTTTGCAGGCTTAAGGTCACGCTCCAATGGACGTCTACTTAACAGGTTTCCACACAGGAGCTGCTCTTTGGAAAGAATCTTGGATGAATCTGCAGACTCATGCCAAAAATGGGAGCTTTTCAGGTCTGCTGAAAGTCTTGCATCCTTCAGGACTAACAGCACTGACAGTTCCTCATCACAAGGAAGTTCTCCAGCAGATATTGAGCCTATACCTGGTAGTTCTTCCTCCATGTCCTATGACCCCTCCCCAAGTGAGACTGGTCCCAGTACAGAGACTTCGCAAAGCAACTGCAGTTCAAGCTCCCATCTCTCTTCAGAATATCAACCCACCAGTCTGGGAACTGCCAGGCCTCGGCCCAGAAGCATCGGGAACTGTCTTGATATATTGGAGCACAGAGAGATGTCAGCAAGTTGCTTTAGTATCAATGCTCCAATAGCAGAAATTACTATGAGGCCAGACTTGTTCTCCTCTACTGTTAGCCTTAGAGCTCTTGGGTTGGTCCGTTTGCATGGAAGTTGCTTGGATGTCACCACAGGGCCGAGCAATAGCAGACGTTTTCACAGCTCTCTGGATCTGTGCAAGCCCGCTGTGACGTCTCATCCCTCAGTGTCTTCTGTTGCACGTCGCCTGAGTCCTGAGCAAAGTAAGGCCTGCATGTGTCTGTTCACAGCACCGTGGGTGTTCTGCTTGTGTTGGTGTGGCTTGGGATTGTTGTGTGTATAACCTTGAATTAACATGCATGCATCTAACTTTTTAGCATTGATTTAAATTTTATTTTCCACTCTTTTGCATGTTCTTTTTCAAATCAGCCAATTTGGTATTGGGGAGGAAAAGTTTTTGTAAATGATCTGATTTCAGTTGTTTTGAATACATACATTTTTGATGTATGGACAAATATTTTCATACTCCCTGCAGGTGGGTGTGTGTTTATTAAATGCTTTTTCTTTTCATGCTCATGATTCTATTTATGCAAAGGAGCCTGTGAGGTGTTTTTTTTTTTTTTTATTTTTTTTTTTTTATTTGGGGTTTTTTTTTATTTTATAGTAGTTATGCTTGCTGCAACAAATTAGTGAAATGCACTTTGGAAGTTTTGAAATTTGTGTAATTTTTTTTTATTACACTTAAATGAATTTGTAAATGTATGCACGTAGCATTGTAACATGTTATAGTGTGTGTGTGTGTGTGTGTGTGTGTGGAGAGAGAGAGAGTGTGTGTGATATCATGTGGGAATAGAATAAAAAAATTAAAAGCCAAGAACGTTCTGAAGCTGAAATATAGGACGTTTATTTATATTTTTGAGCTGTTTTATTACTGATGTACATGGTTTGAAACGATGACTGTGTTCTATATGATGGGCCATGCTGCTTATCTGACTTTGTCATTTCCATTTTTGTTGCATTTGCCTTTGTTGTACTTTACTGTAAATCGTTTGACTGTGGGGGTTTGTAGGCTTGCTGCAGCCCGCTTTGGAGCGTCTTGCCATCGAGGCGTTGCAGCTCTGCACCCTTCTCCTTCCTCCGGTTTCTCGCCGCAAACTGCAGCTGCTCCTGCGTATGATCTCACGCATGAGCCAGAACGTGGACATGCCTCGGTTGCATGACACCATTGGCACACGCACACTAGTAAGGAACAACTTTATACTGTCACAGAGATCATTTAGTAATGTAACAAATTTTATGAAGTACATTTACATTTCATTTAGTAGAGATTTCGTTCTCTCAGCCTCCCATGAACATATTAAATTCTTGTTTTATTGTGGGATGTTCAGATACAGTGTGAACATTTTTCTTTGTGAATGTAGATGGTGCAAACGTTCTCTCGCTGTGTACTGAGCTGTGAGGAGGAAGTAGATCTGGATGAACTCTTGGCCACAAGGCTGCTGTCCTTTTTAATGGACCATCATCAAGAGGTACTCCAGGTGCCCATGTACCTGCGTAATGCTGTTGAACAACATATCGCCTACCTCAGATCACAGGTATAGAATTTCATCTTTTATCCGACCACAGAAATATGTTGCAAATCGGACTGAAAAGAGCATGTGTGTTACTTTTTAAATTACACTGGTAGTATATAGGGTCACAGTTCATCCTTGAATTTAAATGTGCTGTCTCAGAAATAGTTTAGAAGAATATTGAAATATCATATTGTAAAAGAGGCAGGGGTCGGGTTCAAAATCAAATATTAGATGCCAAGTCTGTAATGTGTACCTGTTTGGTATGCTTGGGAAAAAAAGAAACCCTTTCTGAGGGCAGCCCATAGAGTGATGGTAGTCTCTAAAGATGTCTGCAGGTTGGAAACTTCAGGCAGTGAACAATGAAATTAAGTAAGTACAAATTAAAAACAAATGCTGTCAGGGTGTATGTATTGAAAACAGGAACTCCGAGCAAGTCTCAATAAACTGCACTAGGCATAGTGCATGGATGCTCGCACAAGGTGAAGTATTTATACTTGCACATAAAGTGAGCATGTCATCTAGGAGGCACTGTCACCTGAACCACACCTGAATGTATTGAATTACACAGTGAAGAAAAGCCAAACATCAATGCAAATTCCTTGTTTCACTGTAGGGATAATAAATAGAAGATAGAAATAATTTTGTTTAAAAAAATAAATAAATTAAGGAATTAAACAAAATTTAACTGGCCATTATAATGAACTACAACCATTATATGGTCTTGCACACTTTATAATTATAATAATTTATAATTTATTAATTTATAAAAGCAGTGAACACACGCAAGTGAGAAGTGTATAGTGTGTAGCAGTGGGAAGCTCTATGCTACAGTGCCTGGGGAGCAGTTTGGGTTGCTCAAGGGCACTTCAGCCATGGATGCAGAGGGAAGGGAAAGGGAACATCCTTTACTCCCCCCACCCACACACACCCAGCGACCTTTCAATATCAGAATTATCAGGGGGTACTGAAAAAAACTGGTCTGAAAAACATTTTCTGAAAAAAGTTGGTTTTTGATGCATCCTTAATAGTTGATGTTTGTATCCCAAATTTAATTCTGTCCTATTTAAGACATACCTTGATCCGATTCTTCTTGTTCCTCCTAGAAGAGACACCCTCTTCAAGCGTACTCATTCTGCAGACAGATTAGCACTCAGGAGTTTGAGGAGCAGAAGCTGTCTTTGTCTCAAGCAGCTGTTGCAGAGCTTCTGGAGAGCATCATCAAGGACAAAGGCATGTCCATCAAGGAGAAGAAGAAGAAACTCAAACTGGTAATTGCAACCCTACAATTGTATTTTTCATAACCTTTCCTGATGGAATGTAGTATGGATATATTAATGGTTGTATGTATTTATAGACATGCACCGGACAGGTTTTAATTATTTTGTCCTCTCAGTTTCAGAAGGAATATCCTGATATCTACTCTTGCCGCTTCCCCACCTCAGAGAGTGAGGCACAGCTTTTTGCAAATAAACCAAAGATCAAACCACCAATGTTAATTAGCATGAGAAAGGCTAAAGCATTTAGCATTCGAAACTGAATACCTCTGAAAATGTGTGTGGTAGCAGTGTGTGCCCGAGTGTCATGGGGTTATGTCATGGATGCATTTGGATTATGGGACTTATGTGTCATCCTTTCCAGTTGTTGTTTATTGTTATTCCTGTTGCATGTAATCGCTCACTGTTGGAGGTCAAACATTGCAAATATTTGTGCTTGTGTTAACTCGACTAGTAAGAACAGGGAAACAGTGTAGAGTAAGAGGTCTACATGACTGGGATCACCATTAAGTTATACTATTGCCTGGGATTGAAGTGTTTTTATGTCAAGGGATGACCGTTATTATTTTATTTTTTATGAATTTCATTTTTCTCACTTTATATATTTGCTATTTATTTTATGCACATACTTGCCTGGCATTTGTGGGAGCTATAAAACAGTTTCATTTTCCAAATTCATAAAATAAAGGGCATTTCAGGGTTGGTTTAAGTGCCAGTTTAATCGTTCTTTATTCATGGTTTGGGTAATGTGAAGTCTGGAGTTTTTGGGAAAATAAGCTTTGTTTAACTGGAACCATAGGTGAGTAGAATCTTATATGAAATGTTTACAAAAGGATTAACAGCTTTTCATCTAAGCAAGGTTGTTTATAAAACAAATGAAGGTGTGTCTTCTTTTATAACCTTATTTCTTGGGCTATTTTATTTATACTTGAGCAGTGTTCCCACTCTACTCATGTAACTATTTCATCCTCAAGATTTTAATGTGTTCTTGCTAGTTTGTTTGATTTATTTTGTTGTGAACTCATTTCTGTGATTTACCATTCGGTATGAATTCATGCCGAGTTGGCACTGTAATTCCAGCATAGTAACCTGAAAGATGAATTCACACACATGCTCTAGAGAGCTTTTGTTGTGATGGTTTTCTGTCAGTTTACACTAAGTCTATGCTTTATGATGGGAGACATTTTTTTATTTGATTGGCAAGTGAACCTTTAGAACCCACTATGCAAAAGAAATTATTTGCACTATTGTCCTCTGATGTCAATTTAAATGTCATCACCACCGTTTAGCTAACCTTTTAGAGAAGAGTTTGGCCTGACAGTCTAGTATTTCTAATGTAACTTTTTAGTATTTTTCTTGAGTACATTGTTTTGATATTAACATATAATTTAAAAAAATTATTCCTTTTAACCCGCTACTGAAGTCAGCTCTGGGCCAGGCTTTCCAAAAATTGTGCTATGATTGCTACTGAAGTCATTGTTGAAGTGTAATCATGAGCAGTATTTATGGTTTGATTCTTTTGTATAACCCTTAGGTTGTAAATAACCCTGCCAAGTTTTTTGTTGTACAATTTCTATGGAATTTATGCTATGCAATAAAAGAAATGAAAAAAAAAAAAAAAGAAAACTTTGTGCCATTGTCCCCAATGAATTTGCTTTGGTCTCACCCAACATGGGGTTAATTGGGGAAATGATGTTTTTTGGATGATATTCATTTACAGAATATCTGAATATCTTGTTCACCCATTTTGGATATGATGTGTTTTTTGTTTAACAAGCTATCACATCTACCAAAGCATATGGCAACCAATGTTACTATGTTAACCAAAGTTAAGATTTTACTCAACTAATTGGAGAACCTGTTTGGCCTTTCTGAATTATGCAATTAACCAATGCTTCATTTAATTTTGCAGAACTTAGTTGTGTCCATAGCATATGATTCTTATGGTTTCATTTACACCTTTTAACAGTGGGTTCATTTTAGTTAAAACAGCCTAAAAGCTGTGTCATAGCAGCAGCCTTTATATGTGTGATAAGATTGCATGTGCATTTTATGAAGGACCTGAGAATATGCTTTGTAAAAGTTGTTTCCCTCTGCTGTAATTTCAACATGGCTAAATGGAAGACCACTTTGTCTTGGGCCTGGGCTTTGAGGTGTGGAAGACACCTTTTTCTGTCTATGCATTATCAGTGTTTCCCACATAGTGGCAATACTTGGGTATCCCATCTAGGTAAACTGATGACTGCCTAAATATATTTTGTCTGATTAATTTAGTTTTGGACATGGTTAAAAAAAGGCCTTAAACTATTCCCTCTAAGGAGCCCCTATGATTAGAGACTCGCTAATCGAGAGAATGTTGTTTGTGTATTTTTCTTTTGGGCAGAATGTTTACCAGACCACTGTTAATCTGTAGCATATTGTTACCCATGTTAGTTTCCCTAGCGTCGAGTTAGTGTGAACGGTGTCTTCGCTGTTATCTCCTAAGTGTAACTATTTTGTGTATCACTGATTTTAACTTAGTTTAATGTTTTCCCTTCGATGTGTGGACAGGTACTCAGGGCATGCCTGTACATAACTCGTGTAGAAGAGTTTTTCTGTATAGACACACTAGGTTAGGGGCATGTGCCACTCTCTGTACTTTATACTGTATAGGTAGATGTGGTGATGGGCAGGATAGGAGTTTTGTTTATTTATTTTCTTTGGCACCGTCCGTTTTCCATCACATCTGAAATCGGGAAACTCAAATTCATCACTTTTTGAGACTCCAGGCATCAACTGTTTACCTATTTTTTTTTTTTTTATCTCTCAATTGTTACTACAATACTGTTTGAATTATTGGTTGTAAACCGTGCTGTAAACTATTACCCTTCCCATGTACAGCCATGGCCAAAAGTTTTGAGAATGACACAAATATTAATTTTGACCAAGTTTGCTGCCTCAGTTTTTATGATGGCAATTTGCACATACTCCAGAATGTTATGAAGAGTGATCAGATGAATTGCAATTAATTATGAAGTCCCTCTTTGCCATGAAAATGAACTTAATCCCAAAAAAAAAACATTTATACTGCATTTCAGCCCTGCCACAAAAGGACCTGATGACAGTGATTCTCTTGTTAACACAGGTGAGAGTGTTGGCAAGGACAAGGCTGGAGGTCATTCTGTCAAGGCTGATTGAGTTAGAATAGCAGACCGGATGCTTTAAAAGGAGAGTGGTTCATGAAATCATTGTTCTTCCTCTGTTAACCATGGTCACCTGCAAGGAAACACGTGTAGTCACCATTGCTTTGCACAAAAAGGGCTTCACAGGCAAGGATATTGCTGCTAGTAAGACTGCACCTATATCAACTATTTATCGGATCATCAAGAACTTCAAGGAGAGAGGTTCAATTGTTGAGAAGAAGTCTTCAGGGTGCCCAAGAAAGTCCAGCAAGCACCAGGTCTGTCTCCTGAAGTTGATTCAGCTGTGGGATCGGGGCACCACCACTACAGAGCTTGCTCAGGAATGGCAGCAGGCAGGTGTGAGTACATCTGCATGCACAGTGAGTCAAAGACTTTTGGAGAACGGCCTGGTGTCAAGAAGAGCAGCAAAGGAGCCACTTCTCTCCAAGAAAAACATCAGGGACAGACTGATATTCTGCAAAAGGTACAGGGACTGGACTGCTGAGGACTGTTCATATATCATTCAAGTCTGGCTTTGTTCTCAGGTGTTCTCCTGAGCATTGTAGAAAAGGCAGAGGCTTCCCAACGTCTAGATTACCTTTTAAGATTCAACACCACAGATTTAACTGAGATACTATGTGCTGAGGTTGATGTCATGAGTTCCACTACTTTCTATAACATGTACAAGGCCTAAAATTCTAGGATGGTATGTATGGCATCTCAGAAGACTAATTAGGTACTCAATTAGATATCCTAAAAAACATAATTTATAGGCTCAAGAGGATCACATCATAAAATTTTTAGGGCTCTGCCGTATAGGGACAACCAGATAGAATGTCAGACACACAAACTGAGGTAAAAGTCATGGCATTTATATTCATACCCTTGGTTCTGAATCCCCAGTTTCCCACCAGGTTTGGATCAGTGTTAACTACCATCTTATCACACTATCATCTGAAAAAACATGGCAAAGATAGTTTTTCCTTTCATGAGTATATACTAATCACCCATAACATTAAAACCACCTGCCTAATTTTGTATAGGTCCCCTTTGTGCTGCCAAAACAACTCTGACCCTTTGAGGCATGGACTCCACAAGACCTCTGAAGGTGTGCTGTGATAACTGGCATCAAGACATTAGCAGCTGATCCTTTAAGTCCTGTATGTTGCGAGGTGGGACCTCCATAGGTTGGTATTATTAGTCCAGCATATCCCTCAGATGCTTGTTCAGAATGAGATTGGAATTTGGAGGGCAAATCAACACTTCAAGTCAAGTCAAGTCAAGTGGCTTTTATTGTCATTTCAACTATAAACATGTAATACAGTTTACACTTTGAACACTTTGTCATGTTCGTCAAACCACTCCTGTTTAAGTAGGTGGTATATGTCAAAGTAACGTTCACATGAATGCCAGGACCGAAGGTTTCCCAGCAGAACATTGCCAAGACCTGCCGTTTTGGAGATGCTCTGACCCAATCGTCAAGCCATCACAATTTTTTGTCGATGTGGCTCAGATTCTTACATTTGCCTATTTTTCCTACTTCCAACATATCAACTTTGAGAACTGACTGTTCACATGCTGCCTAATATATCACACCCCTTGACAGGTGCCATTGTAATGAGATAATCAAAGTTATTAATTTCAATTCTCAGTTGTTTTAATGCTATTGCAGATCAGTGTATGTGGTTTGATTTATAAGGGAGTAGTAAGGACATCTGTTTTTGTTACTAGTACTGTCCAAATTATGCCACCTTTAAGTGTGTAAAATATGGTGCTATGACCTGTGAAGCCAGTTGTGAGTAGTTTACACATTTTCTTAAAACCTCAATTGCAGTCAGAATTTAGCTGACTGATTACAATGATAGTACTGTAAGGAGCAAATGGGAATAGAGATACAGTCCCCTCCAAAACTATTGAAACAGTGACACATGTGAGTACAGTTTTTGTACACCAACACAATGGATTTGAAAAGAATCAAGATGTGATTGAAGTGTAGACTTTCAGCATTAATCCAATGGGTTTAACAAAAATATTGCACTAACTGTTTAGGAACAGCCATTTTTTATACTGTCTCTCTATTTTCACAGGCCCAAAAGTAATGAGACAATTGATGTAGGATTTTAGAAACAAGTATTAGGTAATGGGGGCATCATCAGATATAACCTAATGCCACATATGGTTAAATATAACCACTCATGTGTGTTCATATAGGTATATTAAATGTAGCCTCACTAAGTCAAGCAGATATGCCCATATGTATCACAATATATTTAGACTCACTTAAATTTTAGGTATATGTACTGTCACAAAAGTAGTAGCTAACAAGCATTACCATATTTGAAACCAAATATGTACCCTTGTTCTACACTAATAGAAGAAAATGCAGTCACTAGGCTCCAATACTAACAGATCTTCACAGGTGGTGAACACAGGCACACACATAAGATAGAGGATATGCTTAATGACATCAGAAGTAATAAGAAAATATTTATGTTATCCTTGTCAGGCAAATAATTAATGGTGATTACAAAGTATGAATTGAAAATAACATTTAATCTAATTAATAATCTATATTTATAATCTAATTTAATGGTGGTTGCACCAGTTTACTGTATTAGTAAATTTAGGGTGCTTGGAATATAATGGTTGAGTTCAGGTGACAGCTGCGCAGAGGTCAAGGAATGTCTACATACCGTCATAAATTTGTCAGAATTTTACTTTATTTAGGACTGGTTCTTTGGTATAAAAGCAGATCCATTGGAACAGTGATTCAGAACGTCCTGCAGACCTTTTTGGCTTTCATTGTTTCAATAAAAGCCTATGATCTGCACTTGTGTTCTCTGGGCTCTTTCATTTTTCCTAGCTAAAAGATGAGGTTTAAACAATATTGACTGATAAGCATTATCATGGACAGTTTCAGTCTGTTTCCTCATTATTTCTTGACAAATTAAGGAGATAAAAAAAATCTAGAGTTGATTCCAAGTGTTGAATTTGCATTTGGCAGCTGTTCATGGGAACTTTCAATATGCAGTCCAAAGAGGTGTTGATGTAACTGAAGGAGGCAATCATTAGACTGAAAAAAAAAAACTTTAGGCGTGGCCAAATAAAAAATTTGGTACATTCTTAAAAAGAAGGAATGCACTGGTGAGCTCAGCAACACCAAAAGAAGAGGAAAACACTGAAGACAACTAAGTGGATGATCATAACACTATTTCCTTGGTGGAGAAAAACCCCTTTACAACATCCTGCCAAGTCAAGAAAACTCTTGAGGAGGTAGGTGTATCACTGATAAAGTCTACAATCAAGAGATGGCTTCATGAATGTATATACAAAGGGTTTATCTCAAGATGCGAAACACTGGTAAGACTCAAGAACAGAAAGGCCAGATTAGACTTTGCTAGAAAGCCTGCCTAGTTCTGGAACAATATTCTTTGGATAGTTGAAACCATGTTTAACTTGTACCAAAATTATGGGAATAGAAGAGTATGGAGAAGGAAAGCAAGGGCTCATGATCCAAAACATACCACATCATTTGACAAACATGGTTTACATGGGCATGTATGGCTGCCATTGGAACTGGGTCACTGGTGTTTTTTGATGATGTGACTGCTGATGGATGAAGCAGGATGAATTCTGAAGTGTTCAGAGCTGTACTTTCTGCTCAGATTCAGTCAAATGCTGAACAACTGATACAACAGGGCTGTTTCACAGTACAACGCTTCACAGTACAGATTGATAATGACCCAAATCATACCGTGAAAGCAACCCAAGAGCATCTTAAAGCAAAGAAATAAATGGCCTTCTTAAATGGCCAAGTCATTCAGCCCAACTGAGCATGCTTTTCACTTACTGAAGACAAAACTAAAGGCATAAATAAACAGCAACTGAAGATGGCTGAAGTAAAAGCCTGGCAAAGCATCTCAAGGGATGAAACTCAGCATTTGGTGATGTCCATAGGCTCCAGACTTTAGGTGGTGATTTATTTGCATCCAAGTTGTAAAAATGATGCTCATATTTATAATTATGTTAGTTTGTTCAGTAATTTTGAGCCTGTGAAAATGAAGAGACTGTGAAAAAATGGCTGAATGAATTAATGCTGAAAGTCTACATTTCAATGATATCTTGATCATCACATCGTGATGTACCGAGGCAAAATCACAAAAATTATGTCACTTTTCCAATACTTTTGGAGGGGACAGTGTTTGATTAGAAGTCACATAAAAAAATAAACTTTACTATGACAGTTCATGAAGATATCAAGGGTTACAGCCGAAGTACTGGATGTTTCGGCTTCTCCTGAGACAGCTGGTACTCCTTTTGCCTCATGATTTTCAAACATTTGCCCAAAACCTAGTAAAATGTGTAAAGTTACAAAAAAGCCACTATCTGGAATTTTATTTCTTTAAATATTTATACATACCTTTCTTGTGTCTTGTGGAAGAATCACTCAATCATCCCAAAGTCTGCTTGATGAGAAGAATGCTGAGCTCTCTTCTTCCAGCCTTCACACAAACACATAAATTCCAAATATTACATGCACAATCCACACCATTAAATTCAGTTATTTTTGTAAAGGAAAAATCCACCATCTACAAGTTGACTCTCATTTAAAAACCAATCATACTTACAGCTGCTCTGTATAGCCACCTTATGATCTGGAATGTTAAATACAGCTTTTTCCTGTCTCCACTAATTCTACGTTGGATTTCTCAGTAGCATGACATTGAACATCTCTCAGTACTGGTGAATGAAAAAAGAAGCTTGTGTCCTTTTGTATTTAGGAGCTAACAGTAAAACCTGATCATTATCATTTATGTTTGAAATGACTGAAATTTCTTCTCCCAATAAATGCCATTGTAACTGTGTTTGCAATGTTCCCCTGTGATGCCAAAAGGGCACACAACCACTTAACCTCTCATGGGAATAACAAATACATATTTCATCCATCCATCCATCCATCCATCCTTTATCTATACTGTTTATCCATCAGGGTTGCGGGGAAGCCAATCCAAGTTGACTTTGGGTGAGAGGTGTGGTACACCCTGAGCAGATTGTCAATCCACTGCATGACCAACAAATATATTTCACCTCCCCATTACTACTAGAATCGCTTAGTACGATTATAAATATTTCAAGAAAATATTATTATTATTATGAAAAGTTATTGCCTCTTACTGCTCATTAATGTGCATGGCCTCTTCTTCATCCTGCACCAAACCTCCTGCGTGGCCTGGGGCCAAAATTGATACTCTAGCATTGGCCCACTGAAACAGGAAGTTTGGGTCAAATGCCCTTCCACACTAAAAAAGAAAAATTAATAAAGAAACTGATTTTTTTTACTTTGTGATGAATGGTTGTAGACAATATTATATTAATATTATGTATTATATTAATATTTTGTATTAATATTTTGTTTATATAAAATTTTTACATATTAATATTTTGGTGGGAAGACTAAACAAACCTGTCAGACATTCACTTCCACCCCACCTCCTTCACTTCACATTAAGGATTCCCTTTCCACTTCACTGGCACAGTTTTCCAATCTAGCAACAGATGATATCCTGCAAGTCATGTCATCTCGTAATCCTACCACCTGCCCGCTGGATCCTATCCCTTCCACAATGCTCCAGACCGTCTTTCAAGACCTTATACCCTTCATCACCACTATTATCAATAGCTCCATAACATCTGGTCATGTACCAGCAGCATTTAAAAGAGCCAGGGTTATTCCCATCCTGAAGAAACCCACTCTGGATCCCTTTTTAAAATACTTGAATGCACTGTCTACAAGCAACTGTCTCTCTATCTCTCACTGAACCACCTCCAGGATCCTAATCAGTCTGGTTTCAAAGCGGCACATTCCACAGAGACTGACCTTTTGGCTGTCACTGAGAAGCTACATTCTGCTAGATCGGCCAAACTATCATCAATCCTCATCCTCCTCGACCTTTCAGCAGTGTTTGACACAGTCAACCACAAGACTCTCTTGTCCATCCTTATGAGTTTTGGAATTCGTGGCTCAGCATGGCAATGGCTTGCTTCCTATCTAGAAGGATGGTCATATCATGTGACACGGAAGGGATATATCTGCTCCATGCAGATTCTACATTGGTGTCCCTCAGGGCTCAATAATTGGTCCTCTTCTGTTTTCCCTCTATACTAGACACTTGGTGAGGCAATATCCTCACATGGGTTCTCATACCACTTCTATGCAGACGACACTCAACTTATCCTCTCATTTCTTCCCTCAAACACATGTTTCCACCCGTATCTCTGCATGTCTAGCAGATATCTCATCATGGTTGACAGTGCATTAGCTGAAACTCAACCTCAGCAAAACTGAACTGCTATTCATCCCAGCTTATTTGTCCCCACATCAGGACCTTGTGATCCCCCTGGACAACTCTCTGATCTCTCCTTTGGGCACCACTCGTAACCTTGGGGTAACCATGGACAATCACCTGTCTTTTTCCTCTTATATTGCTAATCTTTCTCGCTCATGTCAATTTCTTCTCTTCAACATCAGAAGGATTCGTCCATTTCTTTCCATACAGGCCACGGAAGTACTTGTTCAGTCCTTTGTGATCTCAATACTAGACTACTGTAACTCAATCCTAGCAGGTCTGCCTCTGAGTGCTATTTGACCTCTGCAAATGATTCAGAATACAGCTGCACAAATCGTTTTCAACCTTCCCAAGTTGTCCCACAACAGCCCATTGCTATGCTCCCTCCACTGGCTTCCTGTAGCAGCCCACATCAGATTCAAAACACTGATGCTTGCCTACAAAGCCAAAAATGGACCAGCACCTAGGTGGTGGAATGAACTTCCCCTAGATGTCTGAATATCTGAATCTTCAAACAATGACTAAAGACCTACCTCTTTTGGAAGTATATGGACTAGCATTTTCAGTAATTCAGTATATATTCTTTACTTAAGGAAAAAACTTTCTACAACCCGAATTCCAGTTCAAGTTGGGATGTTCATTAAATTTGAATAAAATTTGAAAAAACTAAAAGACTTTCAAATAACATGAGCCAATATTTTATTCACACCAGAACATAGATAACATAGCAAATGTTTAAAATGAGAACCTTTACAATTTTATGCACAAAATGAGCTAATTTCAAATTTGATGCTTGCTACAGGTCTCAAAATAGTTGGGACAGGGGTATGTTTAAAATGGTGTAGCATCACCTCTTCGTTTCAAAACAGTTTGAAGACGTCTGGGCATCGAGGTTATGAGTTTCTGGAGTTTTAGTGTTGGAATTTGGTCCCATTCTTGCCTGATATAGGTTTCCAGCTGCTGAAGA
>JAQQZR010000039.1:10410907-10427919 GCA_030068235.1 Notoglanidium macrostoma | reverse complement strand
AGCAGCCACCTACAAGAGCTGTTTTAATAATGAATGGACCACTAAATGGCCATTTATTACTGTAGGAAGCACCAGCTGGTACTCTATCTGCCGCCAAGATGCCAAGATGTAATGTCACTCTTGCCTGTCTTCAAAACTTGAGAGCCCTGTCCACATAATTTTTCAAATAGACTTCTGCTCATCTACGTGATCTTTAGCAAACTATAGATGGGTAGCAATGTTCTTTTAGGAGAGCAGTGGCTTTCGCATTGCAACCCTGCCATGCACACCATTCTTGTTCAATGTTCTCCTGATGATGAACTCATGAACATTAACATTAGCCAATGTGAGAGAGGCCTTTAGTGTCTCAGAAGTTACCCTGGGTTCCTTTGTAACCTTGCAGACTATTACATGCCTTGCTCTTGGAGTTATCTTTGGTCCTCAGGAATCTCCTTTGCCCCTGCCGTGATACACTTCCACACACACAAGTTATGAAGATCATTTAAATAAAACAGTGAGCCCACTCACACAAGATTGTCATCCCACTGATTGAGAACACCTGACGAAATTCACCTACAAATTAATTCCTAATCCTAGAGGTTCGTACACTTTTGCCACTCACAGATATGTAATATTGGATTATTTTCCTAAATAAATAAATGATCAAGTATTCTATTTTTGTCTCATTTGTTTAATTGGGTTCTCTGTATCTACTTTTAGGACTTTTGTGAAAAACCGATATTTTAGGTCATACTCTAAAGGCTTTACAAACTTTCAAGTATCACTGTAATGGTCAGGTGAGTAGCAGGGATGTTCAGTGTAGGCGCATCTCTTACTGCTTATTAATGTGCATGGCCTCCTCTTCATCCTGCACCAAACCACCGGCATGGCCTGGAGCTAAAATCGACACTCTAGCATTGGGCCACAGAAACAGGAAGTTTGGGTCAAATGCCCTTCCACACTAAAAAAAATTAAGATAAAGAAATCACGTTTTTTTCCCTTTGCTATTAAAGGGTCATATGCAGTGATTCATGTGTGTGCCGTCACACACACAATACTATAATTTTCATTTAATCACCATTTTGTCACCATTCTAATCACCATTTTGTGTTACTGACCATGGCATAGCTGTCACCACCATGGCAGCCTCCAACAACCACTGTGATCTTAGGAGTAGATGCACAGGCCACAGCAGACATCATGGATCCCTGAGCTTTGAGTAGCATAGTGTTGGACTCTGCCTGGGACACAGAAACATAAAATCTGCTTATGAAACTGATTCAGTAAATTAAACACGCTATATGGTCAAAAATATGTGGACCGCTGACTATCACACCCATAAATGGGCCTTTGCTAAACTGCTGCCACAAAGTTGAAGCACAGCATTGTGTGTCACTATGCACATCTAGTGTCTTTGTATGCTGTAGCATTACATTTTCCTTTCACTGCAACTAAGAGGTCCAACCCGGGTCCAACATGAAAATGCCTCCGTGCACAAAGCAAGGTTCAGGAAGTTAAGGTTTGCTTATGTTGGTGCGGAGAACTTGAGTGGCCTGCACAGAGCACTGACATCGACCTCCTGTCAATGATCACCTTTGGAATAAATAGGAACACTGATGTCAAGCCTTCTCGTCCTAAATCAGTGCCTGTCCTCACTAAAGTTCTTATGTCAGAATGGGCAAATCCCTATAGCCACACTCTAAGATCTAGTGTTAAGCCATCCTAAAATGGTGGAGGTTATTATGACAGCAAAGGGGGGGTAAATCTGGAATGGGATGTTCAAAAAGTATCCACAAACTTTTGGCAATACAGTGTACATGTCCTATCTGCCTATTTCATGTGTTTTCATGTGTACTGTATACAAGACAGTACAGAATTTCCTGAAGATTAGTGACCATACATAAACAAAACATTAGACCTTGAGTGTTCTATTGTTTTTATACAACAGTTCTATAAAAAAGAAATTAATATAGAGAAAGTGATATTTTAGACACACTATGATTTAATGTTATTTTTTTTTTTTCCAACATTAGCAGAAATACATCCTGAAGTAGGTAGCTAGGTAGCTCATGTTGATTTCTACATTCCTGTTAAAGGTGCTTTCAGACAAGCTGGCTTCCCTACTTCCTTTTCATTTATATCGGACAAACTTTAAAATTTTAAGTCAACAGTTATATTCCAGAAAATTATTTGCTATGTCCACCAATGATGTCGATGACACTACCATAGTAACCTGTAGTGAAAGTGGAGTTTTATGTGAGTGATGCTCATTCTTTAACTAACAGTTATATAATAAATTATACACCTGTCAGCCTGAGTTCAATTTAAATGGTCTTTTTATAACATTTCATAGGCTCTTCAGAGCATACATTGGCAACTTGATGAGAAAATTCTTTACTGTGGCAGTTTACTGTCACAACTGTTTGATCACAAGAGCTTGACACTGAATCTAAATTTCATATATTGGTATTGCAACTGTACCTTGTCCTGAGAGAGGGTGTGAAAAGGCTCTGGGGCTGTGTTCTGGAGGAAGATGAGAGGAATGTCTCTCTGCTCACACAGCTGAATAAAATGGCTTCCTTTCAAACAAGCTTCATATGTTAGCTTGCCATTATTGGCGACAATGCCAACCATATGTCTGATGAAACAGGAATTAAAACAATGTGTTGTAGTATTCACTGAAAAAGACTTCTCTCCCACATGAGGACTTCAACCATAGATTATTTTAGTTATATAATTGACTGGTCTGTGCAAATATAATCCCATAATTTCAAATAACTGTCCATTGTCCGCATACCAGCTTCTTGTTTAAGCTTTGCAGGTAATATGTGCTAAATTTATATATAATATTTACCCTTCAATTTTGGCAAATCCAGTCACCAGAGTGGTACCGTAGCGAGACTTAAACTCCAGGAAACGGCTGCCATCAGTCAGACGACTCACAATCTGAACATGTAAAGACAGAAATAGAAATTTTTATGTGCCACATGATTTTCTGCAATGTCAATGTGTGTATGTTATGTGTAAATCTCACCAGTTTGACATCCAGGCTGAAATTGTAGCTCCTTGGTGCGAGGCCCAGAAGCTCCTCAGCATTATACAGGGGCTCCTCAATTTCAGCACCGTCCTCCTCTGGGAGCTTGAAGTTTAGAGTGGAGATGATGTTCCTTGTACACTCGTATGCATCACGCTCCACAGCAGCAAAATGATCAACGCAGCCACTCACCCTGACACAAGAATAAACTTATACATGAGAAACCACAGCAGTTCTTCTTATCAAACAAGATTTAACTTTTGATTTTAGTAAATACATATAGCATGCATGGCGGTAATGCCATAAACACAGCATAATATTATGGCTGTTGTGTAATGACAATGAAAATATTGCAGCGATGCAAATCCTAATAATTATAAATAGCTATTGTATCAATGTCTTAGGACCATAGTTATCAACAAAAGTAGTTTACTAGGTGAATGACCTGGCTGCATGCCACATACTTGTCATTCAACTAGTATCACTATTGTCTAAGATCTTATAAATTTTGATAATAGTATAGTTATTATAATTATAATCCTAATTTTAAAACTTGAAAATATGTACAATTGTAATAAAACAAGATAAAGAGATGTTAACATGAAACATGTTACAAATATAAAACACTGTAATTAGGAACTGACAATGAAAAAAAGTCCTTATACTTACATTAATTCAAAAAGATGCTTCATGTTTTCTTAATGTGGCAAATATTCAAATTCTTGGATTACACTTTTAACGGTTTAGAAAACTGCTTCAGAGAATCGATGACAGCCACACAGTATTTACATATACTATAAGAGTTTTTGTTAATGATCAATTTATAATACACTGCCATTAAACATGCTTAAGATTAACCCTACATAGCTTTTAAGGAGAGAACCATTAATCTAGGTAATTCACTCACTCGGAGTGCAACCTGGCCCCTCCAAGGTCATCAGGAGTCACCTCTTCACCTGTGGCAGCTTTAACTAGAGGAGGGCCACCTAAAAATATGGTCCCTATTCTGTGCACAATGACGGCCTCCTCTGCCATAGTGGGGATGTAGGCTCCACCAGCAGTGCATGACCCACACACCACTGCCACCTACAGGCACAAAAAGAACATATTGATGGTAGGCTTTGACTTTACTCTGCCACAGATGAGCAACAAGTAGGGGATAAGGCTACTTAACACCCTTAATAAAGTAAATATATAGTGATGGTTATACACCTGAATATAAACAAAACTTTAAAAAAAGATCATACCTGTGGAATCTTCATTGCTGACATTATAGCTTCATTGTAAAAAGTTCGGCCCCCATGGTTCTTATCAGGAAATATATCTGACTGGCAACAAAATTTTAGATTAGTTATTGCAATCACAGTGGATTTATAATGCTAAAAGAGCTTTTGATTTTTACAGCACGTCTTACCTGAAGAGGTAAAAATGCACCCCCACTGTCAACCAAATAGACACAGGGGAGCCGATTCTGTAAGGCCACTTCCTGGGCCCGAAGCTGTTTCTTTACTGTAATAGGGTATGCTGTGCCTCCTTTCACCGTGGCATCATTAGCAATGAACACACACCACAGCCCATTTATTTTACCGATACCTGTTGCAAGCAAAAACATCACTGTATACTGAGAGAAAAGGGAGGAAAGAAGTACGGTAAATAGATATGAATGATCAAATCACATGTTATTTCTAAGCTAAAAAAAATTAACACTAGGCCCTATATTTTTAGCTCTACAATGTAGGTGTACAATAAACTGCTGGACTGAAATATCATTTATTGCATGTTATTTCTTTTTATTTATTAACCTTTATGCATTTTCATAAAGACTGGCAATATTTGTGGAGGGCACTGCAGCTGCTAGTGTTCACCACTGTCATGACAGATGGAAACTGGTAGGGCGCTTTCAGATTGGACAAACTATATCTTGGATTTATTTTAAAACATGAAAAGCATTACAGAATATGCTTGAACCAAGCTAGCAAAATGTACACAACAATTCCAGATACCTGTGAGACAGCCAGCTGATGGAATGTCCCCATAGGTTAAACCCAATCCAGCAAAGAGAGACAGTTCTAGATAATCGCCATCATCCAGCAGCATATGTAATCTGTCTCTGACAAGAACCTTCTTGTTTCTCTGTGTATGTCGGGTAATGGCGTTTGCCCCACCTGCTTTTAACACTTTCTCCTTTAACTCTAGATACCTAAGCAAAAAGCTCAATGAATCAATTGTTCAATATGAAATCATTCATTTAATATCCATGAAACGCTGAGTTCACTAAGCCTTAACAAGCATTTACTAATCAAAGTCTAAAATTTTAGACATAAGTTGGTAAACTATCGTGAAAATAAGAGGTCATATTTAAGCTGTAGTGAATTCGAAGAATCTGATATAAACAAGTTTTTTTTTTTATTATGACACACAGACAGAAATCTCTTACCAAACTAATGACTATGTGGCATAGGTGTAATTGGGGTGGATTTTATTTAAGGTTGGTCGCCGGTAAATCATGTTTTTACTACCACTCAAAATGCATGAGTGTGTTACACTTATCACACTTATAATTGGGATTTTATTAAGCACAGTTCCAAATCCGACCTGAAATTTGTGGTTACATCACTGCTACATACTGACAGTGAATAGACACTCTGTAGACTGTGAAGCAGAAACAGTTTGTAAATACAGGGTGTAATGTAAATACATTTAAATAAACCAGCTACTTAGTGTAAATGACTCTTTGTTAAAATCATACCTTTGCTGACATGCCTCGCTGTTCTGTAAATTTGCTTCAAATACATGTCTGTGAATAAGCTGACATGCACCATCTACTACTGGAAATGCACTTGGCAACGTTCTTCTGCGTACACTTGAGTTTATGCACCGGTGTATCACTGCCTGGTGTGTGCTGGTGGGATGAAGATTGTGGTTGAGGTATTTCAGTGGTCTGGCTGAGCTAAAATGAGCGCACTTACATAGACAGCGGTTATTTTCTGTGATACTTGACAGTCTTTGGGTGCATAATTGCTTTGAGAAGCATATCCATCCATTTACTCGAAATAAGCTGGCAAAATAAAAATACACAAAGTTATTTACAGTACAGCAACTTTTGCTTGATTTTCTGATTTGCTTCTGAACTGTTATCTGGATTCACTGAAGATTACGGTTATAGGTCATAAAATAACCCTTGGGGCGATTTGTTTATGTAAGTGTGTCAAAGGTCATTTGGGTTTTGCAAAAAAAAAACCAAAAACTCAGGCATTTTTAATTAAGCGCCTTATACGCTCAATGCATCATTTGTCCATTCCAAATAACTGTCTTACCTTGACATGGATGCAAGGGTCGTAGGCTGCGCCCTTTTACTCTTATTTTCGAACGCTCGCCTGCTCTCTCCCGCACGCGCCGGAAGTTCTCCAAAATACAGCTGTTGAAGTGCTGTCCCAATACCTTAGGGGACGAGGGACCGAGGGACCAAGGGCTGATTCTCGCTGAAATCACTTCTTCACTGGAGGCGGGAGAGAAATTCACTCTGGTGACACCCAGACATGACGAAAGCACTAGTTGGAAGAAGAATTAGCAAAATATGTGATATTTCATCAATATAAGCATATAATATAAGATTTATTTTATTCATCATTAATCACAATAGCAATGGTCGTGACCTGCTCATAATGTTCTGTTACATACACTATGTAATTATAATATAATGTTAATTAAAGGCAGACGAAGAGCGAGGAAATAATTCGATTGAAGGTTAACGCTATTTCATATAGTCCGTCATTTATACGGATGTGCAAATGCAAAAATATATAAACTACTTTTAAAAGCAAATGTTTTTTTGTTTGTTTGTTTGTTTGTTTTTAAATAGATTATTCTTAACTAGACAAAATAAGGCTTCAAATGCCATAAACTGTGCCAAACACTGATTAACATAGCCTCAGAGACATTTAACAGCGGACATAAAAGCATATAAGATCCCTGCCGTTTGATTCAGTAATGACGTCGTACATATCAGGCAGCCCATCAAAGCTACAAGGGTGTGCTGATGCTACTTTTTTAACCGCTACCTCCCTTCCTCAGTGGATCACTCCTTCGACGGCTTCATGAACTTTCAGCTTTAGGGAGCGAGGGAGCGAGGGAGCGTGCAAAATAAGGTCGCAGCCCAAAGTACTTCCGCGCCGTGGTACATTCAAACGTGTCTGGTGGGAAACAAAACACCACGCAGAACGTTCCGGTGTTCCGAGAAATTCAGTTCCCCCATGTTCCGCCTGTCGCGTTCTGATTTGAGTTCCTACCTCAGCTCACAAAGTAAGTATCGTAGTTTTACCGACGCTTTCTCTGTCGTTTAAATGTCTTTCTGCGAACGAGTTCACTTAAATAAATCATTTATTTAAAAAAAAAACATATTTGTGTCTATTTAAAAAAATTAAGCTGGTAATACATTTTTGCCGGGGAAATACAGAAAACGCTGTAGGCAGCTAACTCCTTACATTTATCAACTACTGGGAACAACAATGTATTTGTATCTTTTCTAAAGTAATCCATTTCTATTAAAACATCCTGATGCAGGGTTTCCCATGCTAACACAGATACAGAAATTACAGGACACCAAATTGGTGATACTAATCTGTTTACATGGAAATACGAAGCAGAATGACTTTCTCAGCCATCAGGCATATGTTTGTGCATAGATATGAAGGGGGGGACATTATTTCCTGAAATCCAGGATATTTGTTTTCCCCTGCTAAATAGATATACAGCAACTTTGAACCCATAATACCAGTTCATACACATATAATTATAGTTATCATGTAATTATATAGCCTATCCGAATTACTTTCAGCCATCTCACTTTACTTGATTTTCAGAATATAAGGTTCCCTGTGCTAAATGTTCTTAAGCACCAAAGCGACATATAATTTATTTCATGACCACCAAGAAACTGAAACACATTTTATGTATATAATATAATAATTTTATTAACAAAAAGTACATAATATTGCAAACATGAAATAACTGAGGAAAATGTAGAACTGAATATTGAATATCTTACAGAAGTCAGTTTAAATCACAATTAAGAAAAGCATTTTTTTTTCTCTGACAAACAAATAAATAAATCTGAAATAATCCTAAATACCAACATTTTTACAAAAAAAGAAAGAGGAAAAAAAACTACATTCTATCTGCATGCTATTCACATTCTGGGTTACTTCTCACACTTTACACAGAAGAGATCCTGGTCTGTCCGTGGGTTTCCAGCAAAAGAAAAATGAAACCATTTGTCACAGTCATTACAGGCAATCTGGGTGTAAAGAACAATGATCAGCATTCGAAATTCTTAAGCATTTGATTGTATCATTCGATAAACTAGGTCAGACATAGGCAATTGGTGACTCATGGGTCATATCTGTCTGGGTCATATCATATCTCTACAGTTTTCTCGAAATATACAAAATAAGTTTTTTTTAGGATAGAAATGTTTGATTTTTGTATTTTGGACCTACAGTTATTACAGTGCAGTTGGTGAGAAAGGCTGTCTGGCCCCATGACAGTTCTGTGTGAACTTTATGGCCCTACCAAGCGCTAATGTTGCCTATGCATAGCCTAGGTTCTCCTAAATCAAATGATGTGCAATAACCTCTACATATCTTTTTCATTCTTTTTCATTCAAAATGGATTTCAAACTAATTAAAGTGTGTTAATATCACCTTAAATGGGAAAATTAAATGTTTGCATACTTTTAGTCCCATTGGAATATTGTGTAGTGATATTACTATGTTTATCAGATCTTCCTCAAACAGGTAAAAATATTTTTTTGTGAGGACAATGTAACCACTTTTGTGAATGAAAATACAAATAAATTATCCATCTGCAAATCAGAGAGTTTATAATGAACACATGTATAAATACCACATATAAAGAACACCTACATGAAATAGCAGAAAGATGTACAGGTATATACAGTCCCCTCTAAAAGTATTGGAACAGGAAAGCCAATTATTTTGTTTTGACTGTGCACTGGAGACATTTGTGTGAGAGATCAAAAGATGAATATGAGAACAGAGATCAGTGTTTCAGCTTCTATTTCCTGGTATTTACATTTAGATATGAAAATAAAATAATAGAAAATAGAATATAACACATTTTCTTATCAAACTGTCCAGTTTTTTCAAGTGCACTAAAGTATTGGACAGAATGTTTTCAACTAAATTAAAGTAAAAAATACTTAATACTTGGTTGCATATCCCTGGCTCACAATAATTGGATCAAGCCTATTACACATAAACTCCATCAGATTTCTTGTTACTGAGGGGGCAGTGTGCTTTAGATAATTGTCCTGATGCACAATAAAGTTTCTCCCAATCGGTTTGGATGAATGTCTCCATAAATTGGCAGACAATATGTTTCTGTAGACTTCTGAGTTTACTCTGCTACTACCATCATGAGTTACATCATCAGTAAAAATGATTGAGCCTGCTCCAGGAGCAGCCATGCAAGCCCAAGCCATAACGAAACCTCCACCATGCTTCACATATCAGCTTTTATGTTTATGATCATGAGCAGATCGCTTCTTATTCCATACTTTGCCTTTTCCTTCACTTTGGAATAGATTAATCTTTGTCTCATCAGTCCATAAAACTTTTGTCTCTCTTCTCTGTACTTTTTTGCAAATTCCATTCTGGCCTTACAATTTTTACTGCTGATGAGAGGTTTGCATCTTGCAGTATGGCCTCTGTATTGTTGTTCTCTAAGTCGCCTTTGAACAGTCGACTGTGATTTCCACCATAATTACTACCATAATTCATCATAATTATCAGTTGCAGTGGTTAGCACTGTTGCCTCACAGCAAGAAGGTCCTGGGTTCGAACCCCGGGTTACCCAGGGTGCCTTTCTGTGTGGAGTTTGCATGTTCTCCCCATGCATGTGTGGGTTTCCTCCGGGTGCTCTGGTTTCCTCCCACAGTCCAAAGACATGCAGATTAGGTCAACTGGCTAATCTAAATTGCCCATAGGTGTGAATGCGAACGTGTGTGGCTGTTTGTCTGTGTTGGCCCTGTGGTGTCAGCTTTTCATGAGCTCAGAAAAACAGACCTGTTCTCATCTGTGTGACAATGCAGCTAATCCAAGAGGGTTAATAAATAGTTTATTTAGCCAAAGAAGTAGTACATTTTTCTCAACCTGTAAAGCAACACTTACTCCTTCAGTAGACTTGTTTGGACAAACCGTTGTAACTTTGGACCCGGACAGTAAATGAGGGTGTCACTCGTACTGAACTAATAATTATAAGTTACCAGAACGTTTTTGGTTTCCAAAACGTTCTCAGCACATATGTTTTTTTTGTTTCATTTGACGTTCCAGGAAAGGTCACGTGTCGTTGCGTATTCTAGCCTAGAGACAGTTCCCCCAACGTTTACATAACCTTGCTGTAGGTGGGTTGAAGAACATTCCCCTAATGTTAAGGAAACGTTCTGCCTTTGCTGGGTAATAGTCCGAGTTTAATTACTCTATAACCATTGACCAGGGCCCGTCCATGACCAGAGCCCGTCTATTTAGAAATTGTCTGGCATGACACACCTTTTAGAACGTGACGTAACACCTCTCGATTTTGCTCCTCCCCCTCAACCTCTGGTTGGTTTAAGTGCAAAGATGGCGTCCATCATGGAGGGGCCGCTGAGCAAATGGACTAATCTCATGAAGGGTTGGCAGTATCGTTGGTTTGTTTTGGACTATAACGCGGGACTGCTGTCATACTACACTGTAAGTATAATCCCAGCAAAGGCACTACATTAGTCAGGACGGGAATTTTGTCTAAGGGAGGGGTAGAAATCGAGAACGGAAAGAGCACTTGAGTTGAGAATCTCAGCTGGTTGGGGCGGGGTTTTTTGAGTGACAAAGACAAGAAACCAATCCCAGGCTTTGCTATAGGGCACGTTAGCCAATAAGCGGTCAGAACGAGCGATGTTGTGCCCTAGAATTTCAGCGAGGCTACGACGCATTTAATATGTTACGGCTAGATACTGTTAGTTGGAAGAATGTAAGGGTGGTGGTCCCAGCGTCATGTGACACTTTTTTGTCTGGTCTGGAAGCCTTACAAACGGCAAAAAAAATTATTTCTAGGCTTCGAAACATGTCACATTTACAGTTAAATACAGGTCTGAGTAGAATACAATGTCTAAGGTTAGGATAATAACTTAACGTTAAGTTGATGGTTAATAGAGCTAGCTAGCTATAAAAGCTGGCTCACTGCTGTCTTTTGTCTGATATGTTGTTGTATCTGTTAGCCCTGCCTATCTGAGATAGGGCAAGACATAGCTGAAACTCTTGCAAATGCTTGTAGAGTGCACTGTCACTTGTTTTCAGAACAGGTGCTTGTAATTTCTTTTGCACGTTTGAATAATCTACCTGGAGATTGTACATGTCTAATGTCTGTCAGCATGCAATGCTGGATATCTGATTCCCCTTTAATGGGAAAGTCATTCAGGGTTAGGTAGATAAAATGTACAATAGTTGATTAAAAGAGCATGTTTGAGTTATCACAATCCAAATAAAAGCTGCTGTAAGGGTCAATACACTCAGTTGTCAGTGGATAGGGCACATAGGTGCACTTTCTGTGTGTACAGTTGACATCTATCTGTTGCTATGCCCAATTTTCTGCCCTCAGTATAACAGAAAGAGGCCATCTTATGACCGCTGCTGTCCAGATATGATTTTGGTAGTTGACCATTTTCAGCAGTGATGCCGTAAAGGAAGTGGTTCTATTCTTTCAAGCTTGTTTAATAGAATTGTCTACTTTGTTACTCCATCTTGTAAGTGTACAGTTAAAGGCTACAGCTTGTTGTTCCATGCATTGTTTGTGGTAATCATCCTTCAGCACTGCATTCCTGTCAGTTTCTAACCAGGTTGGTGGACTGTTTGTGAACCCAGCAATGACACTGAGGTGAGAGAAACATTGCTGCTCCTGATACATTTGGACCAGCACGACACCCCATAAGATGCCTCTATCGCATCCATGTCAGTGCTGAGCTGAGTACGGTCCACTACCGACATAGTCCCTTCAGTAGCTCAATTAGTAGAGCAGAGGCCTGTCAGTGCTAACATGAGCATCCAAATCTGGCTTGAAGGACAGTTAGCTCTTGAGCAGTGGTGACTGTGGTTTAGGCTCTGGGTAACAGATCAGAGTGTCGGGGATTTCAAGCCCCATGCTGGCGCTGTTGGGCCCTTGAGCAAGGCTGTATCATGAAGTGCTTTCAGACCAAATAGTCCTAGGTGCTTGCTGAGAGGACCTACCCCCCTGGGGAGTTCCCCTGAGAACTGCACACCTTTAAGAGCCTTTTTTCTGTTTGCATTCACACTTCCAGTAGGAACACTGAAATGACGTAAGCCGCATCAAAATCTGTCACGTTTAGGTTTAAAAAAAAGTCTGGACTTCAGTGATGGATCATTTATCCAAGTTTTTATTTTTTCATTTTTAACACTAATGTTAAGAGCTGTTGTTTACAAAGCTACCGTTTTACACGGTTTAAGTCTGTGCCTGACTTAAAATCTTTCCGTTCGAACTGGATTCATCTGTTCAATACAAAGATTCAAAGATTTTTCATGGACTGTATGTCTATGAAGGATGTAACATATTTCCCCCCTCGCAATGTGCGCTTCCTCTTTGTTTACGTTTTTACCTTATGGATTTGTCAGAATAATGAGACAGGCAGCACACACACATTTCTGTTTAAATCAAACTCTTATAGTCAAATTTTTTAGTTTCACATTAGTTTGCTAACTACTCTACTTCAGGTTGCAGCTTCGCTCATCTGTTAACCAGTGCATGCGGTCATGTGGATTTTTTTAAGTAAGTGCATTTGTGTAAGATCCTGTCACTGGAATGCACACTGACAAATAAGGAACAACAACTGCGCAACTCAAAGTATCTCATTGTATGTATGCCTGGACCATTCACTGTACACATACGACTCTCACAGTTCTTATTGTGCTGGGAGAGTACCTACCCTTTTAGTAGGAGCTAAAAAGTCCTTAAAACAGCATTCTAAGAACTATAATCGTTCTCAATTACTGCAATTTGAGCACACAAAAAAGGGGGTATTTCCTCCAGCAATTCTAGGAACTATGAAACGTTCCTCTGGTCCCAAAGTGCCAATGGCTGACCCTGTGCTCTGACCCCAAATTTCTAATAAGTTGGACTATGCGAAGAGAAGAATTTCACTGTACTGTAATGTGACCAGTAAACGGTTTGTTCTTCTGGTCAGAAAGGTGGTCCCTTTTCTGTAATGAACCAGGTAGTGTGGGTAGATGAACCAGTTAAAGAAATGTGAGATATCAGATGTATCATGATGTCATCCATGATGTTTATTGGTGCAAATTAAATGGGAAAACAGAGTAAAGGTTGGGTAAGGTTTTGGGTCACCACATGCCTTCAGCGCAATTTGCCATTTATCACTGTGACACTGTACTGTGATTTTAAATCTCCCATAGGTGTTCAAATGGCTTGAGATCTGGTGACCGTTAATATGCTTTACATCATTTTCCCACACACCAAACCATTCGGTGAGCCCTCGGACCCTGTGGATGGGGACTTGGTCATCCTGAAAGAGATCAGGATTTAAATGTTTCATCATAGGATAAAGGAAATTAGTCAGATTGTATTGATTTGCAGTAACCTTCACTTTTACCTGGACCCAAATTACACCAATAAAATGCCCCGCAGCATAACCAGTTTTGATACCCATGTGTAAGTGCACCTAATAATCTAGCGACTGAGTATACCAAAACCTTCTCACATTATATGATCATTATTTCAGTATCGTAGGGAAGGAGTTGCATTTTGCAAATTCAGATGTCTCTTCAAGTGAAGAGGCATTTTTCATTGACTCCATTCAATATCAAAGCAAAAGTGTGTCAGATCCAGAGGTCATTATGAACAGTGAAATGGCTGGAATTTGAAGCTAATATTGTTCTAAAGATCTGCTTCAGTATATACAGTATCAGCTTATAGGTCAGTGTTAGCTTTTCAGCTTTTTCCTTTTCAGCTCAGGAGTAGGCATTCGATTACTTGGCCTGAATGACACTCACAAAATGTTAGGATGGATCACCAAATCCCTGGCAATCTGCAGCCATGTTTCAGCCATGTCATACATGTCTATGTGAAAATTATTATGGCAGCATAATGCCAGTGTGCAGGGAATGCAGGACAGATGAAACTAAACATGCATCCATTATTTGACAAAAAGTAATAGATGGATCCATATTTCCAAGCGTATATAATTGCATGTGAAATGCTGCTCATAACTTTGGAAATAGTTCAGTCTTTCTAAAGTTGCCTCACAGAGGTCAATATGGCTTTAACAGTGAAGTTAAAGGTTTCAGCTTTTTCACATTCGTGCATCTAGATAAAGATGAAGTGTTTTTAGGTCTCAGTGTAGCTTTTTCATGTGACATGAATAATAAATGCTCTAATGTTCTTCTGTCCCTGGTTTTTATTACATAGTCAAAAGACAAGATGATGCGTGGCTCCAGAAGAGGATGTGTCCGGCTTAGGGTAAGCGATCAACTTTCACTCATACTTTCGGCTAAATATGGCTTTTTAAAACATCCTATATTTTTTGTTTTGAACTTGCATGTTCTTGCACTTTCCAGACTTAACTGCAGGGTTAATGAAGACAGGACACTCTTTACAGAGCATTTTTTAATTTTGTTTTTCATCTCCTAGATGCAAACTTTTTCTGTAGTTGTTTTAGTTGTAGTTCTGTAGTGAGTCTGAAAGATGAAAAATGAACCAGTTTTATTAAGAAGTGAATGAATATTTTCTTGGCCTGTATTGGTGTAAAGAATCTTGACCACTAGGTGGCATATTTGGGGCTCATGTTATGGTCCACTATGTGGGGTTCAACAGCTTGAATTCCTTACCCCTTTGTTTCCAAGTGCGCATTAGAGCGTATGCTGGCCACCAGGTGCCTGTAGCGCTCTTCCAAGTACTTTCATTCATCTCTCTTCCCATTATAATAAGTATGATTCTCTGTTTTTCAAAATTTGGGTTCTCAAACTTGTTAGCCATCACCAGCAAACACCGATTCCTATTTTTTCTTCTTCTTTGTCATTCTTACGGTGCTTCCTTCCAGATTCACGCTTCCACTTGTAACAAAGCGAAACGCAGAAGGTGCTCTTTAGAGGTTTGTCTACTCTGGGCTACTGTAGCCACATAGCATGGCGGCTCCGTAGAGGTGGACCTGCTCTCTATGTAAATATAAAGGGCTCATTCTAAGCTTATGAAAAACACAGTGATTCATAGTTACAGGTAATTATCCACTGATGGAACATGCTTATGAGTTCCCTAAGTAATATATAGTCCATTTCTGCTAATAGATATCCTCAAAAACCTAAATAGTGGACCTTTAAATAAAACAAATTTACAACAGCCAAGTAAAATATTTTCTTTATTTGCAGAGTATATGCAACTTCACATCAGGTTAGCAGACAGGACACTCCTGGGCAACAAAAAAGGAAGCAAACCATATGTTGCAAATCATTAAGCTTTTAATGGTCTCAACAGCAAATCATTGATCAGGAAATTTAGCAAGAATTAAACAAATGTATAAAGTAAATTGGTGTTTGAGCTTTTCCCTTGATTTCCTTTAAATGTTGAAGTCTTGTGGGTAAACGTGCAGACGGGGTTTTACAGAAAGAAGAGTCCATATTGTTTCTCTCAATGTTAAAATCTTCAAACAGAAGATATTTTGGAAAATTTTGAACACCCGGACAAGTCAGTTTCAATTTTGTATCATTTAAACATTTAAATCTTTTCATGATTTTCTCTTTGCGTACCTGTAGGCTATGTAAATGAAGTTCCCTGTTTCCAGCTTTTCCCCCCAACTGTTTCAGCAACGAGCAAAAGAAGGCCGAGGTCTCAGGAGCGCTTTAGTTCTTGTTCATTTTCTGCCCAGCGATTTGTTTTGCAATATTGAGTTTGCCTTATTATTTTTTTTGCCCTGGAGTGTAGGTGGACCATGAATACATGCGATAATTGATGGATCATTCTTAAAAACGTTTTGTGTGTGTATTTCTGCTCTCCATCCTGGTAAAAAAAAAAAAATGTTCTGACGATTGAATAAATTTGATATTATAAATACACATTTATCTGCATACACTATTTGGCTTAAGAGTCTGAGTGCCTCAGTTTCAGGTTTGAGCGTTCAGGTCTGGCCCTGTGGCCTCTCCTGATGCAAAACAGCACAGATGAGTGCATTTCCAAATGAAGTGGATTTTCAAATTAAGACCGCAGGGAGGAGAGGCTTAGATCAGCAAGACGAGGGATACTATCGAGGAGCTTCTGCTTGTGTCATGTATTTTGTCTCTGTGTTCTTTGTATAGATATTTGGCTCAAGTCTGTGGTGCTTTCCTGTACATGTTCACCTTCCGTTTTTAACCTTGCTGAAATGTTTCTAAATACCTGTACAGCCTTTCAAACTTTCGTGTGTGTGTGTGTGTGTGTGTGTGTGTGTGTGTGTGTGTGGGTGTGTGTGCTGTCTAAGTGACCTCTTTTTACTCAACTTCCTGTTAGGAGCGATAACAGTGTCACAATTTTTCCTGTTGTTTTCAGGCATGTTCCTACATACATCTTTGCCAGCGCATGTTTTTGGTAGTTCACTTTTTATTTTTTTATTTTTTTATTCAGTGCCTCTGTAAACTCTTTGCACATTATTTCCTTTGAGCAAATCAATGTCTCATGTAGATCTTTTTTATAATCATCTGAATTCTTTATGATCTCATCTTTGCTGTGTTGATGAAAGGGTTGCAAGTGTGGACAGTTCTGCAGTTCCCAGCCTCCCCAGCCACTTTTCAGCCTCTCTTTTCCATTCCTCATGATCTTGCCCCTCCTTTTTCCTTGTCCCTACATCCCATGCTCCACCCATTCTCCCCCTCCTCTCTCTTTCTGTGTGTGTGTGTGTGTGTGTGTGTGTGTGTGTGTGTGTGTGTGTGTGTGTGTGTGTGTGTGTGTG
>JAQQZR010000039.1:10400090-10410807 GCA_030068235.1 Notoglanidium macrostoma | reverse complement strand
TCGCCAGTCCACCACAGGGCCAACACAGACAAACAGCCACACACGCTCGCATTCACACCTATGGGCAATTTAGAGTGACCAGTTGACCTAATCTGCATGTCTTTGGACTGTGGGAGGAAACCAGCATGCACGGGGAGAACATGCAAACTCCACACAGAAGGGCACCCTGGGTGACCTGGGGATCGAACCCAGGACCTTCTTGCTGTGAGGCATCTGTGCTAACCACCACACCACCGTGCCGCCCATGTTGTATTATATAGTATTTATTTTTTTCTATTTTGGTCATAAAAATAAAGTACCATTTTTGTCCATTTTAGGCAAAATAAAGTTGCCTTTTCAGATCGACGTTAACTATATGCATGTCTAATGTTAGTCAAGTCAAACATACATTGATAGATTTTATTTCAGATTAATGATGTGTGAACAGGAAGCGAGGGAATTCAGCGAGTTCAATTCAGAAGAGAGCGTGAGAGATGGGAGTAATGGGTGGGGCTTTCAGGTGGTGTCGGTTCACTTCAAAGTATTCAGAACACCTATGCAAATCATTCCAATTTGTATGTGTACCAGCTCATCTATCCTTTTTATTGGGGATAAAGGAAGACTGCTTCTTGGCTTATTTGTATGTGATGACTCATACTTGTAAACTCAGCCTTAATTTATGGAACTCCTCGGCAAAATGTGTAAAGGTCTGGAAAATATAATATTATTGGAGTAAACAGCACAGGATACTAGAGAGATTAGGGTTGTGCTGATGGTCATTGGCATCGTCCATCTCCGATGGCTGACAGTCATCACGATGTTGAGCCCAGCATCGTGATCCACCCACACCGACAGCAATGCGCACCCTGCCACACACACACACACACACACACACACACACACATAATTCCAGTGTCTCTGATATAACTTGGAAAATGTTTATTGCTTATTTCTTATTTATTACATATTTGTGGGGATTTCCGCAGAGATCAAGTTGAGCTGTAAAACTGATTAATATGTATTTTAAGGAGCGTCACCCCCCCAATTTTTTATTTTTTTAATTCTACATGGTTTGTGCCTGTCTCAATCAATCAGGGGGTGAGTCTTTATTTGAATCACAAACGGTATAGGAAGGGGTATTTCACCGTAGAAACAAGGCTTCTATATATGCTCTTTTCCAATGGATATTGCCTTGTTGCCATGAGGTTATGATGGCACACTCATAGTCTAGTTCAGTTCCCAAGCATCCAACCTCAGTATTCCACCGCTGTTACTATAGCTGCATTATACCTTTGACATGATTTGTCATGAAAGTAAATAATTGCAGCCTTTATCTTTATTAGCTTCTGTTCTACAGTTTTGTGTATCAGTGGTGGCCTCTCCTCAGTTTGATTGCTGTTTGGATGCTATTCTAACTGTAATTAAGCTAATAGTAATTAATCTCATTAGGGTGTAGAAGGGAACAGTCTGGGATCAATGCTGCCTGCTCTACTGCTCTACTCTTCTCGAAAGTGGAAAGCAGAACATGGCAAAGGGAAGTGTGGAGGGGTTTCATACTAGTGCCGTGACTCAAAACAGTCTTTCCTGCTCTCGATCCTAGGAGGCGGAGACAGCGTTTGTTCCGAGCGTTCAAGACTTTGACAAAAAGCTTGCTGAAGCAGACGCATATTTACAGATTCTGATTGACCAATTAAAGGTAAGCTTTGTCATCGTTTGCAGGCATATGGATGAGGTTTGTGACGATTATTACCTGTGTGTATGTGTTTTATCAGAAAATTGCATTATTAGCATACTGTTATTATATCATCCATCCTGTCTATTCTGTTTCCCCTCTAATCTTGTAGCTCTTTGATGAAAAGATAAAAGACTGCAAAGATGACGAGTCTCGCAGAGTAAGTCATTATCATCATCATCATCTTCTTGCCTGGTGACATTTATTTTATACAGTGAAGGCTTTTCTCTGCAAAGTTGAAACGTGTGTGTGTGTACTTGGTATCTAGTAGGAGTATATAGGCCAATATTTAGCTAAATCATTGTTTTGACAGTTAAAGGGCATCGTTTAACAGTATGCTGCATTTTATATTTCAAAAGAACTTTTACATTTAGAAAAGCATGCAAAGTTTCATTAATCTGGGAATCACACAACTTTCCAGTCTGTACCTTCACCTTTTCACTTCCCTTTTTTCATGCGAATTGTTGTTCATTGTTCCTTTATAAGTAAAGGCATTGGTATTGAAACAGCGTTAGACTATTTGTCCTAATCATGCCCTTTTTTTGTTAAAGAAAATCGAGAACCTGAAAGAAACAACTTGTGTAAGTATTTCCTAGAGCTTCTTCCCTCTTAGTCCTTCAGCTTCTGAGTAGGACATTAGTGCTAAATTGTCTCATGTGTTTTTTGTATTTATGCTTTATTTTGTAGAGTATGGTAGAATCTATCAAGCACTGTATAGTACTGCTTCAAATTGCCAAGGTAAAAAACTAAATTTTTTTCGTTTTGTTATGAATCTGTAGTTTTGTGTGGTAGTAAAAATGTGTGTGTGATCCTTTGTATCCATGGTAATTAGAGGTGGAACAATACACGTTTTTCTTTTCTGATACCGATAATGAAATGGCATCTGCCGATGCTGATCCGATTTGCTTTATTTTAAAAATGTCACGTAAGATTGGCCTAAGACTGCAAACCTACTGGAAGAAACATCTCACCATTAACACGACTTGCACAAAATTGCTTTTTTATTTTTTTATTATTATTTTTTTTTTATTCAAATAAACAAAACAAAAAAGTGTAAATGTCTGTACAAATCAGAGCAATTAAAACTGCAATTCCTGTATAACACTTTTTTTTTTATGCCAAATATAAACAAATCAATAGTTAAGCATAGCCAGTTTCAGTTGGAATTGGAAATTTCACTATATGACCAAACACTTGTGGACACCTGACCTTAAAACTGCTTTTTGAACATCCCATTCGAGATTTAGTTCCATTTTACCATAACCTGATATCATAACCTGTTATCAAAAACACTGTTTTTGAAAAGCTGTCCATTAGATTTTAGAGCTTGGCTGTGGGATTTTGTGCTCGTTCAGCCACAAGAGCATTAGTGAGGTCAGGCACTGGCATCTAGCAAGGAGGCCTGGGGCGATGGGAAATTGTAATGCTACAGCATACAAAGACATGCTATGTAGGATCCCACTATGAACACTATGTAGGTGTCCATATACTTTTGGTCATGTAGTGCGACTGTATGTCTAGCCACTGTATAGCTTTAACATGAAAATAAATAGCACAATATATTAGCATGTTAACTTGTTACTGAATTGAACCAGATTTGGTCATTTTTCTTCCCCAATATCCAATCCAGCAATTTCTCCTTTTATCAACCAGACATTGATACTAAATGTTTTATTGGTGCTGCCTCTAACAGCAGTAGTTTTCCATTTGCCTGTTATTGCTCAGATTAGTTTGCTGCATTCCTACAGGTTCCATTGTAATGGTTTGGAGAGGTGCTTCTCAATTAAAGAGCCAAGAACCTAAAATATTTATAAAACTATTCCTATTGTTGTATTGTAGCATGCTGATATCTCGGTAACAAATCCGACTTTTGATTTATTACTAACAAATGAGGGGGTAGAGTTATGGAGTGAGTTATTACGTAATGCTTGAGTTGGTTCACCCCTGTGACTGAGCTCCTCAATTCATGTTTTCTTTTCAAAATTTTAAGGATCAAAGTAATGAACAGCAACACGCAAACGGACTGATAGTAAGTTATGACTTTCCTCAACCATGGATCAATCTAATTTGACCAGTGTTCTGTCTTTTTGCTCTGAAAACTCTTCTTCACATTGGGAAAATTTGACTTGGCAACAAGTGCATGCTTTTCACTTTTGGAAATTGGCTCTGCCACATCTTTCTATCGCTCTCACTTTCATCATTCTTTGTCAAAAGTGACAGCATTTTTTAATATTCTGTCGCGTGAAATGTTGCAAGTATCTGTGGTGATATATGATTGAGCCAATCATCAGGCCGTCTCCACTGATTATATGACCTTACATGCACATTAACAACACACAAAAAAGCTATTTACCATACTTGCTTACTCAGCCATCTGAGGACTAATAAATCTGAGTCTGTTTAGTGGCTGTCCACCCCAAACCACATATCATGTCAGTAACTGTTCATGTTGGTCCTGGAGAGATCGAGCGTTCCCATTCGATTTAATAACGATCAGGAGTCTTTGGTGTTGCACCCAATTTTGGCTTTAATTTACCCCAAAAATTGCCATTTAGGAACATATCTCCTGATTCCTTAGACCTATAGTAGTTTATTCATTTATTCATTCATCTTCTGTAACTTCTTTATCCTGGTCAGGGATATGGTGGGTCCTAAACATTAGATGAAGTACACCCTGGATGGAATGCCAGACCATTGCAGGGCACCATGCACACATATCCACATAAGAGCAATTTAGTATAGCCAATCCACCTACCAGCATGGTTTTGGGAGGTTGGAGGAAACCAGAGAGAGCATGGAGGAAACTCACACATACACAAGGAGAACATATAAAACTCTACACAAACCCTAACCCGACCTCAGGATTGAACCAGGAACTCTGCGTCATCTGGGTCTAGTAGTTCTACCTCGTATATCTTGCACTATCCAGATGAATATTCAAAGCAAATAAAATGTACCTTGTTGTAGAATCCTGTAGAACCATGTACAGTGTTAAACCAATCCATTTATACCCTCCTTGACCTCGTCTCTCTGCCCTCCATGTCACCTTGTTGATTTAACCCAAGCTCACCTGCCTCCCATCACCATGGGTCTAATTTTTCTAATTGGCTCTTAATTAAAGACGACAGGCACATTTGCCATATGGGGATGCACAAGACTGTTCCAATTGCAAATAAATAATCAGGATTGAATCCTTTGAATGTCCATGTAGAGAACAACCTCTCCAAATCTCATTCATGTTGACGGCTGCCATCATAACCCTGCATCAGTAAATGCACAGGTTTCACCCCATGCTAAATTCTCTCCCATTTTCCTGCTGTTGCATGTTTTCCCATTTTCCTTCATCTCTTGTCTGTATGGCTTCATTGAGGTCTGCACAATAGATACAGCAGGAAATTATTTACCTGTATAATATGTGCAATCACAGTATTATGGTCTGCGCTGGTCGCCAAAAAAGCTGAGCTTAACAGCCTTTATCTGAGTCTCCTCTTCTCGCGTGTGTGTGCGTGTGTGTGTGTATTGGGGCGTGTTAAATGTAGAGTGGGTCTGCAGTGATTGTTGTATAATTAGATTCAGCATGTCTAGTGCCATGACCCAAACAAGACCAAACTGCAGCTCTATAATTGACCACTGATGTGACACTCGGCAGAATGGTTTAAACCAGATGCATCGCTTAATTACCACACTGTTTGGTGACATAATCAAGTCATTTGTGATCTGTTTACATAAGCTGTATATTTTCATAATTGAATATCGTGTACATATATAATAGCATCTACAGCTTTTAATATGCAAGCCAACTTCTACCCAGAGGATGTGAAGTTCACCCAAATTAACAGAAAAAGAACAGCAGAAGTATCCTCTGAGTTTGTGTGTGCGTGTGTGTGTGTTACCTGCGCCACCCTGCAGAGCACCATAAACCCAGTGGATGGAGTTCACCAGCCCAGCCCTCTGGATGCCTCTGTAGTCAGTGCCGTTGCCATGCCAACGCAGACCACCCTCCCCACAGGTAAGCGATATTGCCTTGTTCTGTCACTTTCACTTTTTAATGCAAGCTTTCACTTCCTCTCGTTATTTGCCTTGCTGTTAAACAAGTAGTTCATACATTGTAATGCATATGAATGCACAATTATTCTCTTTAAAGTTATAGTAAAACAAACCTACCATTGTGTTTTGGCTGCTGTGTGTGTGTGTGTGTGTGTGTGTGTGTGTGTGTGTGTGTGTGTGTTTTTGAACATGTAGATGGGGCTCAGGTGTGTAAAGCAGAACAGAGGCCTTCTTCTCTTCCCATGGGTCCCGTCGTCACGGTGATGGGCAGCCTTCAGACGCCCACTCCCAACAGCACAGGTACAGATGGCAATTCCAAGATGTTATGTAAGGCAAAAATGCAGACATGAGACATGATTAGACGAATGTACTGCCAGCATGCTGTGAAAGTGTAAAGGAGTGTGCAAAACCATTGCTTGGTTACCTCTTTGAAGAAGGAAAAAATGTTTGAGAAAAATAAATGTTAGCAACTCCTAATTCTTGCTCTGTGCACTGCTACTTACTGAACTCCAAAGAACAATAGTTTTACTCCAAACTTTCACTCTTTCATTCTTTTGAAATATGTTAGTCTGGAGTTACTACGGTTAAAAAAAAAACTAAAACCTTGCTAGCTAAGTGTGATTTCCTGACAGGGTAAATGCCAAGCTTTCATCCAGTTGGATAGATACTGTATGTGTCAATAGTCATAAGTCTAATCACTTCAGTTCATAATCAGATAACACTATCATAGATAGTATCTATCTTATAGATAAGTATCTATGTGCTGGAGATGCTATATATGTTTTTCAAAAATTCTTCACACTCATTAGAGAAAATGAGCCAAGCACATGATGATTCAAGTTGCCAAAAAATAATTTTTAGCATTTTTCTTATTTTAGTAAAAAAAAAATTAAATAGGTCATTTAGACCCTCATGGAGTGTAATAACCAGGTGTCTTTTACAAAGTCCTCATGGCTGTCGTTATAAAACTAGATCGTACAACATGAGTTTCAGTATTTTACTGGTAATTCTAGGACTACTATTTTTCATTATTGCGCAATTTTAGTATCAGTATTACTGTGTTTGATCAGTTCCTGTGTTTTTACACTTTCCCATGCAATATATGTATTCATTTTTGTATCCTGTGTAATATGAGTGTGTAGACCTTTCTGCAGTGAGCCTCAGCTCCTTTCTAACCATCATTAGTGCTGGCTGAGGCACATTCCCTGCACTTCTGCTGAGGTCTTCTGATGAGCTCGGTAGAAAGTGCAGCTCAGCAGCTCTCAATGCAGCCTGAGGAATTGCAAACTAAATAGTGGAGGAGGAGTTGAGTGGTCCTTGGATATGCATTAAGTAGCTAGGTAGAAGTAGGTGTAGTCCATGAATAATTAAAGTAATAGATTATGATGGCTGTTTTCTGCTAGAACACACACTTGGATGTTTCTTGCAGCTATGTTACTTGTATAAAGGAATGTTGGGGGTACTGTTTGATAAATCAAATTCAAAAAATTTGAATGAGCTGCAAATTAACACTGCAGTGCCATAGAGGAACTAATAGCCCATCAGTTAAGGTTCTGAGGAAGTTACTAGGTGGTTTTGTGCCACTGCTAGACCATTCAGCAATGCCCTTAGCTGCTCAGGGTGCCAGCAATGTACAATATGATCCACTGTATGTAAAATGTTCCATTTCTTTAAAATTTTTGTGTATATAGGGAGTGGTCCTTCTGCACCCAGTAGCAGTGTCACTTCCCCCAGTCACATGAACGTGCCGGCCCACACTGTCCCAGATTTCTCCTACTCTAGCAGTGAGGATGAGTTTTACGATGCTGATGAATTTTACCAGAGCAGTGCCTCACCGAAGCACTGCATTGAGTGAGTTGGAATGTGCACACACATGTACACATACACAGCTGTTACCAAAATAGTGCACGGAGATAATTACACATTAATCCCACACAAGATATTCCATACACAATGTGATGAGCTCAATTACCAGCTATAGTTAAACACAGACCTCCCTAATTACAGCATATTAAACACGTTCTTGTTTCACACCACATGACTTTGCAGATGCATACTGTGTAGGCAGTAGAGTGTAGTGGTGTTTTACATTTGTTGCTTTTGCCTACAGCCCCTCCAGGACCCCTGGCATTAACAGTGAAGGAAATGCAGCTCTCAAACGGCCTGACACCAACGAATCCCTTAATTCCTCCATGTCCAATGGCACAACTGACGCAGGTATTCAAACAGATACACACATGGCTAAAAATGAATTCCAATTTTCAGTACCACTACTGATGCTGGACTTAAATATATGAGACGTTCTTGCTGCAGAACCAAAAGTCCATGGGATGGAGCTGGATCAGTTCTGACTCCTCCTATAACACCTAACCCTAGCCCACATAATGCTGTACAGAATGAAACGACACATTCAACACGCTTATCCAGTCTGACATGCACTCCAACCCTGGTCTTTTGAATGACTCCATCCAACTTTTGCCCTGGTAGGAGGAGCTGGATCAGGCCCAACTCCACATCATGGACTTTTTTTTTTGTTCTCCCGCACGTGATACTTAAACACTTTACATGGCTGCTCACTTGTTCATTGATGCACACAATGACCATGACAGTGACACATGGCCAGTGAATAAAAAAAGTGCCTGGCTATATGTAGGGCTACATACAAATATTAAATTGATGTCATTTTTAATCAATGGAAATGAATCATCTAAAATATCTGTACTGAAAAATTATAGTGCAAGCTATAACTGTAATGCATGTTCAAGCAGTTTAAATTCGACTCAAGTGATCATGTGCAAAACTGCTTGCTTCACTACAGTATGTTTACAGAATATAATTCCACCCACCAGATGGTTTCTATGATTAAAACAGGAAATTCATGATTTCAAACAAGTTACAGATCAGTTAAAACCCATTAACCAAAAATGTATGTAAATCAAAGTAATAACTATAGTAACGAATATATTACTTTCCCACACTTTCGTGTTCTATTTGAAACTAACAGATACACAAACATTTAGTGCAATGTGTAAAGTGTAATGCAGTATACAGTCAATATCAGGATATTCTTTATCAATATACTGATAAAGAAATTTGCGTTGGACAAATACAGTACCAGTCAAAAGTTTGGACACACCTTTCAATTCAATGGTTTTTCTTTATTTTTATTAATTAAAAGACACTTTGTGTCTTAAAATAATGATGGACTGTTATTTCTCTTTACTTAGTTGAGCAGTTCTTGAAATAATATGGATTACTACAGTTGTGGAATAGGACTATTTAGTGTGTAGCAACACTACGTCAACACAATATGACTGATGACCTCAAACACATTAAGAAGTGAAGAAATTGCATTGATGAACTTTTGAAAAGACACACAAGCTAGTTGGAAGCCATTCCAGGTGACTACCTCATGAAGTTGGTTAACATAATGCCAAAAGTGTGTAAAGTTGTCATCAAGGTAAACAGTGGCTACTTTGTAGAATCTGAAATAAGAAACATATTTAGGTTTTTAGCCCTTTGTTTTTTTGTTGTTTGTTTAGCACATAGTTCCACATGTTTTATTTCATAGTTTTGATATTTTCAGTATTGTTTCTCTAACTAGAAAAACAGTCAAAATAAAGAAAAACCTATTATAAAGTCAAATTCTTCATAAAAACGCTCCATAAAAGGTATAAATGTGAAGTAAAACCTTTAGGATTGCCAGCCAGCTGTCCGAATATAATAATGTGTGAAGTGAGATGATAATTTGACCCTTGCTTCCTTCACTAATATGAGGTAATATAAAGGGTTAAAGATTATACAGTAGCCTGTCACTAGACCATGTCAGAGACCTGTTTGGTGTTAATTTTTAATCTGAAAATTGCCTGCAGATCTCTCTCACACGCGCACACACACATATACACAAACACACATAGGTGCACTGAACCTTGAATATGTAGAGCACGCGGTTATATACATTCAGTGTTTTTGCTCAGTGCTCTGAATTATTGTGTGCTTTGTCTTGCTCAGATCAGTATGACAGTCATGATGAGAGGGACGACGATGGTGAGGGAGAGTCGGTGGAGGAACATAAGAGCGTCATCATGCATCTGCTTTCACAAGTCCGATTAGGAATGGACCTCACCAAGGTAACTCTTGACTCAACTTCTGTCTTTCTACTGCTCTCTTTCTTTGTCTATCCTTTCTCCATGAACATGTTACTGTCTTCCCTAGGTGGTTTTACCTACATTTATCTTGGAGAGAAGGTCGTTGCTGGAGATGTATGCAGACTTCTTTGCACATCCTGATTTGTTTGTCAGGTAAAGTATTCTCCTGTACTGTACAGCATATTTACACACCTGGATGTACAGAGAATGTGATAAATGGGGTTTGCTGTGTGCTATATATAATGTGGGCTTAACAGCAATATCTTTCATCCACACCAGAGCCATTCTCTTTTGCCCAGCATCCTTTTTATCGGAGTTATCTTGGTTCGCTTTCTGTTCTGTTTCACAGACAATGCACGTTAATGCTGCATTCGGCTAAAATTCAGCTCTTAGGAAAAAGCTAAGACACCACCCCCTCAAGTAGGAGTCCCTACTTATAAACTCTGGACAGTCTCCTCAACTTTGGGTTCAGAAAGTGACCTCAAGTCAACATGGCTGTTCAGAGAACCAGCAGTAAACGGAGTAGCACTTCTTGCCTGTTCTTTATTGTAAATATACATCACTTATCACAGTTAGCTGGCTAGCTTGTTGCTAAGAAAAGATGAACATGAAGGTGCCACACTATGTAGCTCAAACACACAGAGGTTAAACCTTATATACAGTGGGATGCGAAAGTTTGGGCAACCTTGTTAATCTTCATGATTTTCCTGTATAAATCGTTGGTTGTGATGATAAAAAAAATTTCAGTTAAATATATCATATAGGAGACACACACAGTGATATTTGAGAAGTGAAATGAAGTTTATTGGAT
>JAQQZR010000039.1:10351027-10387773 GCA_030068235.1 Notoglanidium macrostoma | reverse complement strand
ATATAGTATATTTATCAGCTATTTTTCTTGAAATGTGCAATTAGGTCTAGAGCGGGATCTACAGCTAAAACTTCATGGGCAGCACTTGGCTCAGTCGGTGGTCCTGAGGGCCATTCAAGGCTTCATTAATAACCCTGAGTCCAACAAGCCCCTGACTCTGTCCTTCCATGGTTGGTCAGGCACAGGCAAAAACTTTGTGGCCCGGTTGGTGGCAGATAACCTGTATCGTGATGGCATAAAGAGTGAGTGTGTGCGTCTGTTTATTGCCCCATTCCACTTCCCACATGCGAGACTGGTGGATGTGTATAAGGTGAGCCATTCTCACAATGTTTGTATGCAAACTTTACTATTTACTTTTGGTTAATCTAGATGTATACAGATTGTGTGACCTCCTCTGGTATTAGGGAGTTCTGTTCATCATGAGACAGAGGGCTGTAATGTTTATGAGAAAGGTATATAGAGTAGGGGTGGGACAAAATATCGATAAGGAATATATCCTATTACTTCCTCTTGATATGTTATTGACACACTGTCTCTAAATATTGATCATTTTATTACAACATGCAGGCAATAGATTCCCTCCGAATTTGACTTACCATAGCCACTACTTCATATAGAAGCCCTTGTTTTGTGCTGTAGAGTTTATTCTTTGATTGTGCCTCTGTCCAAGAGAGGGTAGCAAATTTGGTCAGCAGCTGCAGTTTGCAGCGATTATTCTCATGCAAGCAGAAAAATGGCCCAGTGTGGACTAAGATGAAGCAGTTATGAAAGAAGTATATGTTAGTTTTAGATAAAAGATCATACAAACTTGATTGTAATTGATTTTATTTTATTATTATTTTTTTTTACATATTATTGTTTCTAATGTGTATGTTTTTATTGAAATTGTATCAGAGTCTTGTGCATTATGTCGTTTAACAACTGTGTTCATATATTCATTTTTGTTTTTAGGGCCAGCTGAGGGAGGCTATTAGAGACATGGTCCTCCGCTGCCCACAGACACTCTTCATATTTGATGAGGCAGAGAAATTGCACCCTGGTCTTATAGATGCCATTAAGCCCTATATGGACCACTATGATAATGTGGATGGCGTTAACTACAGAAGAGCCATATTCCTGTTCCTCAGGTTGGTGTGTCCTCACTTAAGTTTAATGTAAATAAGATTTTTTTTAAATGCTGAACTAGGAGCTGGTAAGGAAAATGAATTTGGCATAGAGAGTTTCAGTGAGCGAAACAGGCAGCAGACATTTATTTGATCATTTTTTGATTTTGTCTGTTTGAAATTTGAACAAATCATGGCTTGAAATACATAGATACAGTTGCAAAAGTGTGGTAAGTGATTAAAAAAGTGATTAACAGTGAATGATATTTATACAATCACCTTGAGTAAGTCCAAATGTTTTCATTTGGTTACCATGAACACTATATTCTCATAATATAATATTCTCATGCTGTGATAGTTTATCTGATAAATATCACTATGCAGTAATTAGTGAACTGTTGTAGTGCTGATTAAAATAAATATCTTTTGCATATAATATATATTTTTTTAATAAAACTAATCGAATAATCATGGGAAAATAAGCGACAGATTAATCGATTATCAAAATAACCGTTTGCAGTCCTGAAACGCATTTTAAAATAAATTATGATATACTACCGTGTACGTGTGCACACAACAATTCACGACTCTCCCATCAGAACTCGGGTCTCGAGTGAAATCAGAGCTAATTTTATAGTCACCAATTTATTAATCATTGCCTCTGGTGAAAAAAATGCATTCACTGGTTGGAAATGTCACCAATATTTTGTCTTTAAATTGGAAAAAGGGAACACCATTACAGTGCAGTACAAGTTCTGCCTTCCAGCTGAGAAAATGGTGTGATCATCTGCATATTTGGTATTGAGTAAAGGAAAAGTATTCAGTTACGTAACTTTTATTTCGTGGTACTTAGGTTAGGTTACTGGCTACGTTTTTAACAGGTAATTAGTAATTCTATCAGAATACATTTTAAAGTAACCCTCCCAACCCTGTTGAGCAGTAAATAATTATATGAAGTTTGAGGCTGAACGCAGTGTTTGAGAAAATTACTAGTCAAACAGTGTAGAACTGTAAATTACTACCATGCTTTACCAATGAAAGTTTGCATCCCTCTTGGTTTATGGGTGAATACATGGAAAGCATAGTTCTAACCACTAAGGGTAGTGGTTCATTCTGTGAGAAACAATGGTCTAGATAATTCTCTATGCAAGAATAAAACATTTTTTAAAACAGTGTATTGTTTGAAAGCATATGATAAAGACTCTAATGTGCCTAATAAAGGTGTCTAAGTTTTATCTATTGCATGGAATGAGTTTTTTAACCTCTCATAAACCTTGAGAAGGGTACTAAAAGCATATGACATTGTTTCTGATTCCCATTACCACCCACCACCACCCCCACCCCCCCCGGCCCCCTTTGTACAATTATCTCCACTCAACTCCATTTAAATCTCTTTTTTGTAGTAATATTGGTGGTGCAGCTATTAATGATGTAGCGCTGGACTTTTGGCACTCGGGGCAGAACCGTGAGGATATTGGTATGGAAGATCTGGAACATCGACTGCGAGCAGAATCTATGGAGGCTGAAGGCAAACACACTTGCAATTAACACATATAGCAGAACTTAGAATGAACACGACTTTATATCTCATTTTTTTAACCTGATTAATATTGATTACTTGATACTCTTCTATGCAATTAATAATGGTCCATTAATATTAAAAATAGGTTTCCGTAAGCCTCAACTGAATGGATGCATTGTTAGTGATGTATGAAATTGCTCCCTCTCTCTTCTCTAGGAGGATTTGCCCAGAGTGAGCTCATGTCGGGGCACCTGATTGACTTCTTTGTGCCATTTTTGCCTCTTGAATATCATCACGTTAAACTGTGTGCAAGGGCCGCATTTGTTCTCCGTGGCGTGGAGCCTGATGAGGCAACTCTGGACGAGGTGGCTAAAGCCATGCTGTACGTACCCAAAGAAGAGAAACTTTTTTCTGCACAGGGCTGCAAATCCATCCCACAACGAATCAACTTTTTTTTACATTAGCAGAATAACTCAAGTTCACTAAGCCCACATGAACATGTTATGGCATGCATAACAGTGAAGTTAAAATGAGACTGTTACCTGATTTCTACATGCCACTTAACAGATCCAGAGTTTGCTCTTTGCTCTTCCAGCAAACAGAAAACATACTGACAGTTGCTTTGGCTATGCTAAATTGCTCATAGGTGTGGACCACTAGTGCCCCATCCATGACATATCCTTCCTCATGCCCAGTGTTCTCAGGATAGGCTCCGGATCCACCACGACCCTGGTAGGATCAAGCAGTTACTGAATGGAGGGCTGTTACTTGACCCCACTGAAACACACAAGGTTTTTTCCCCCCATAATTTCCCTTATTACATTAGTCTAATAGAGCTTTTCCACTGGACAATAAAGTACAGTTAATAAGCTGAACTTTTCCTACACTGGTCAAGTACCTGTGCCCTTGAGTAATAGTAACCAAGAAAGTGGGAGTAGTTAACTGGAGCCTGTAGAGTCATGGTATCATTTCTAATGCATTGTTATGGATACAGTAAACCCCAACACTAGTTATCTTTTCATATACTAGACCCCAAGGACCTCATTAATAAAACATTCACGATGAATTTGATCTTAATATGGCCGTGTATGAAAGTACACATCTAAGTAAAAAATAATTAAATGAAACAAGAACTTGACAAGAAACGGTATAACATACTACAAGTTTCCAACCCAACATGCTCACTTTCCCCAGTGACCATGGCAGTATGCCCCAATAATCAGAGTATGTGGTTTGAGAGAACTGTCACCTGTACCGATTTATTTTGTAGTAGGTCTAATGTTTCCATTGCCATAACAACAAATTAAAAGTTATGCAAAATCTATAAATAATTTAAATAAAAGTTGCTTTAAATTTATGTATACAATATGTATTTTAAAAGGTAAATTAAAGAACCTTCATGTGAGACAGTTATTAAGCTCTGTTTGCTAACCAAAAGTAACGTAATGAAATCATTTCAGTTTAAATCTCAGCATACAAGTTCATTAGTTGACATTATCAAAACATTAATGAAGGGCATTATTGGGGCTTATACCACTAATGGCATTATGGCCAATAATTGAGACCAGACGCTGGCTCAGGCAGAATGTGTACTGCCGCAGTGGATTTGTACGCTGGTTCTGTATGCAGCAATCTGCTTTTTTTTTCTTGAAATTGGATATCCGGGCACTTTTTTCACTTTGGGTAAAGTCCAGCCTTTAGCCCCAGCTTCATCGACAGCAGCTGTGATGCACTGCCATGGAACATATTTTGTTTGGAATGTAACACTACTGCTAAGATTTCCAAAAACCATTGTCTGCTCTTGACTGCACTTCTGTTAATGAACATTAGTTTCAGACTCAGTGAAATTTCTTTTCTCTGTTGTCTTTTGAGCCAGTTTTATCCACGAAAATAATTTTATAAATGACCCTATACAAGGTTCTGTGCATATATTCAACCATGTGAATTTTACAACTATTGATTTCTGGGATTCTAGTAATTCTAGATAGCTAGTGTTTTTACAAAACAAGTGACAAGTCAACTATTTGCCACACTTTGTACCAAATTCATTAAGGGCCCTCGGGTACTGTACACTCACTAGAAAATGAAAAGAAAGAAACAAAATTTTGGATCACGTTTGGTTTACTAACATGCTTTACGGTAGAACAGGACCGTAAATGTATAGGTGAAATGAGGCAATTATTTATCTATTTTGTTATGTAATTATTTATGTGCTGTTTATGAATGCCTTAAATGGGATCATTTGGGTTTCTGTCACTTTATATGGATGTAGGATTTAAAGGTTCAGGAGACTTTAAAGAAAATTATGACAGACCATTGCTTATCAGCATTACTGTTGTTTCTCTATTACAACAAAAGTATATTTTTTTAGGGAAAATGCCAGATTGTGACAGCAATAAGAACAATGCAGAGTCTGGGGTTTGGTGTGTACTGTTTAGACCTGTAACCTTTAAATTGTTTTTCTATACATTATGGAATTACACGGTAGTGTTTACAACATCATTACTGGGTTTAAGAGAAATATGATGAAGTGAAGGTATTTAATTTTAATGGTATAGATCACCATGTTTTGTCATTTTGGCTGACATGAAGCTACAATGTGTCAAGAAATATTCCAATTAAAAATGTACATTAGCATGTTGGTTTGCTATAACAGTAAGCTATTAACGCTTTGTAATTAAGGAATTCTAAATTATCATTATTATGTATATTTTGCACATTTTATAACACTGTATTTAGCTTTAAGACTTTTGTGTCAGTAACATTTTCACTTTTAAGTCACCAGCTGAAAGTTTTAAACCCTGTGTGATGAATTTAATTTTAGCTGTTACGCATAAAATGTTTTAGACTGGAACCAGTTTTGTGTCCTTTCTTCTAACTGACTTTTTCTAATGCTCCAAAAAGTTATATTTTCACATATACTGATCAGCCATAACATTTAATACCATTGACAGATAAAGTGAATAACATTAATTACGTCGTTACAATGGCAACCATGAAAAGTCTTTTCTTTTCGTTCCCAGTATTCAGTGGTTAGTACCTACCAAAAGTGCTGTAAGGAAGGGCAACGGGTGAATCAGTAACAGGCTCATGGGCGCTCAAGGCTCAGTGATGCACAAATTGCTCAAAAAGTTCATGCTGGCTATAACAGAAAGGTGTCTGAGCGCACAATGCATCACAGCTTGCTGACTGGTCAGAGTGCCCATGCTGACTTCTGTTCACTACAATGAGCACATGAGCATCAGAACTGGACCATGGAGAAATGGAAGAAGGTGGCGTAATCTGATGAATCATGTTTTCTTTTACATCATGTGGATGGTCCGGTGTGTATATGTTGCTTACATAGGGAAGACATGGCACAGGGATGCACTATGGGAAAAAGTCAAGCCGGTGGAGGGAATTTGATGCTCTGGGCAATATTCTGCTGGGAAACATGGGTCTTGTCATTCATCCATCCATCCATCCATTAGCTATACCGCTTTATCCATCTGGGTCGCGAGGGAAGCTGGAGCCAATCCCAGCATCTTCGGGGCGAGAGGCGGGGTACACTCTGGGCAGGTCGCCAGTCCACCACTGGGTCAACACAGACAAACAACCACACATGCTCACATTCACACCTATGGGCAATTTAGAGTAGCCTGATGACTTAATCTGCATGTCTTTGGACTGTGGGAGGAAACCGGAGCACCCGGAGGGAGGGAACCCACGCATGCACGGGGAGAACGTGCAAACTCCACACAGAAAGACATCCTGGGTGACCCGGGGATCGAACCCAGGACCTTCTTGCTGTGAGGCGACAGTGCTAACCACCACACAACTGTTCCGCCCTCTTGTTATTCATGTGGATTTTATTTGATTTATAGCACCTGTCTTAACCTTGCTGCAGACCAAGTACAACCATTCATGGTAACAGTATTCCCTAATGTCAGTGGCCTCTTTAAGCAGGATAATATGCCCTGTTAGACTGCAAAAATTATTCAGGAATGGTGTAAGGAACATGAAAAAGTGTTTAAGATGTTTATTTGGCCTCTAAATTTCCAAGATTTCAATCCAATTGAGCATCTTAGGGATGCGCTGGACAAACAGGTCCTATCCACGAAGGTCCCACCTCACAACTTAAAGGGCTTACGATTCTGCTATTAATGTCTTGGTGCCAGATACCACAGCACACCTTCAGAGGTCTTGTGGAGTTCATGCCTGATTTGGCGGCACAAAGGGGACCTACACAACAATGGTTTTAATGTTATGGCTGACTGGTGTATATGAGATTAGAAAAGCATTAGAAAATGTTAAAGAGTATTTATAAATATAATCTTTCGTTTATTAGTTGTTTTTATTGTTAATGATTTATGTAACTATTACTTTATGAAGTACTATAATGAAGACAAACTTTCTTTTTCCTTTCAATGGAAATCTTGGTAGTAGATGCGCCATTACAGATTACTAAAAGACCTTTAGAAATCAGTAAAGGCAAGTTGTGGTTTTTTTTTTTTTTTTCGGAATTGTCAATTACACAATAATGACAGTATATTATATGTAAAATATCTTACAATAAAAAAAAAAAACGGTATGAATTAAGTCATAAAGGAAGTATTATATAGGGAATACTGACAGAAGCAGCTGGGAAATCATCTTTATTAAAGTTACAGTTCTGTCCGGAAAACACGAATGCGTGTCATTTCCATTCTCCATCTCAAAATCGTTATTTATTTCATGTCTTCTTCCTTGGATTGCTAGTTATCTGCATGGTTAGACTGAATTGGCCAAAGTTAGCTGCCCATCATAAGTATTAATGATCTGATTGGTTGGAATCTGTAACCCCGCCTTTCGTCCTCTGAGCCAATGAGAGCAAGCCATCTGTTCTGAGCCAAGAGGAGAGAGCCTGGCAAAGCGAAGAAGAAGTGCTCATTGATTTAGAAAAGCACGTTGTTTGATGCTTGGCTGGCATTATAACCGTTTTTAACCTAATTTACATATAGTCTAGTAGTGTGTTGAGAGCATATTTGGGGTTTTTTTCCTTGACAAAATGACACCGCTCTGTTTGCTTTTCATAAGCGTATCAATCGCCTTAATAACTGCAGAAACAGCCGTTTATTTCAGAGAGCAGTTTGAAGACGGGGGTAATGTGTTGATTTATTATTTATACTACTGTAAACTGACCCTTTCGATAAACTGATGTATGTATTTCTGTCTTTCAAATAATTTATCTCCTGTTAAACGTCGTTATTAATATAAGTCATGCCACTCCCGTGGCTATGCTTCAGACATTTCTCTTAGCTATTAATAACAATAACATCTTAGACCGTGGTTTGTATGTGTTTTCTTTCTCCAGTGTAAACATGCAGTCTGAATATGCAGGTTGACCTGCATTAAAGTTGTATATTATATGTTGGAAAACGCATATCCCTTCAGTGAATGAACACACCAGGGCGTCACACTTCTCCAGACGTTAGGTAACCACGCAGATGCTTTTCATTAACTAAACATTTTGCTTTTATTTTCTGTCTGTGTAGATGCTTGGAAAAGCCGGTGGCTGGAATCCACTCACAAATCTGACTATGGCAAGTTTGTGCTGTCGGCCGGCAAATTTTATGGCGATGCAGAGAAAGACAAGGGTGAGATTGTCCTTTCCTGTTTAGTGCTGAAATTCCCATCCTCTGGTTTTTATGCATGTTTTTGCCAACAGTTCATCAAATCTCTAAATGAGGCATCTAGTATATTGTGCTGCAATAAAATGCATCACTTCTAGAAGAAAAAAACCTTGAGTGAGTCCATGATTAGAGTGCCATTTGTGTTACGTTTATAAATATTTATTAATGTAAAAGACATTTTAACACTTGTGTTCTGTTGAAGGCAAAAAAGTCTAGTATGTCTTACTAGTGTGATCGCTGCATGCCATGCTCACGTGCAGTTCACCTGGCCCAATTGGAAGAGGTGGGTTCGGTCGCGTTTAGTTGGGCTCCTGCGTGGTACACATCAGTGTGATAACTGTGCTAAAGCATGGAACTCGAATGCTGTCATGTACACTTTTCAATTAATTCAAGAATATTTGGGATGATAGCAAGCCACCATTACTGATGAGCATGAACTGTAGTAAGGGAGTAAAGCATAAAGTTGAAAATTCCTCCCTCAGTGTCGGTTGCCTCTGTAAAAATCTTCGTGCTTTTCTAAAAATCACAGCATTGCGTAATTGATAAATCTGTACAGCATGTGAGAGTTCCACAGGTCACCGCTTCAAAACGACTCCAAATAAGCAATGTAAACACAGTCATGTTTTTTGTGCTGTCGCGCTATGCGAGGCCGGCGGGGGAGTGAGGAGGGGGACAATAACACTTGGGCAAGGTACAAGGCAACTGTGCCTAGTGTGAGTTCATTCTCATTTGCACTCGTACCTGATAGCACACATCTGCTGGTAGGAGTATCCCAAGGCATGAAAAGTGTTTTTGTGTCTTTACTGTTTTCCCAAAACATATATTTATGTAAGGGTGGTCATTTCAAACCTTATATTCTGTTTCTGGTGTCTAATTGCTAATTAGCCAACACACTACAAGGTGTAAACCTCTGTAGTGTGGTTAACAGCAGCCTTTGTTTTATCAATTAATTATTACTTGAACATATTCATATATTCGCTTGTATTGAAATATTTGCACTATTCATAAGTTGCATCCTCCCAATTTCCTGAAGTTCTCATATTCCTTTGTTCTTTTTGTGTTGTGTGTATATATAGAGATAGATGGATAGATACATTGACTGAGGTGGAAATTCAAAAGTACAAACGAGTGACACAAAATAAAATTTGACAATAAAGAATTTATTATTTAACAGAAAATAAGTCATTGTCATCAAAGAAACCCTGTGAAAAATAGCTTGTTGCTTGGAATGGGTTAACACTGTGTTTTTTTTTTTTTGTTTTTTTTTAAATTGTAAAATGTATGTTTTCTTAGATTTAATGTTAAAAAGTAAATTTAAGATTTAATTTTTAAGAGTTACAAGGGCTAAATGGCACCCCAATCATGTACCCTGATCCTTATGCACGTTATAGAGTGTCAAACTTGGTTTTGTGTCCTGGCCACATTGGCACATTTGTGTGTCCTCAAAGAGCGTAAAGGGAATTAATTTCATTGATTTATTCCAAGTTCATATGTTGTCTAGCTTGACTGATTTAAAGCAATAAACTTAAGCCATAAAGCAGAATGCAGGACATTTATAGACAAAAATGTTAATGCCTCACAGCTGTAGAAACGATTTGGCCAAACTGTTAAAATGAACAATGCTATTACAATTAACCACTTTTTTCATATTGTCTATACTATTATTGTGTAGACAAAGTAAAGTAAGGAATTGGGTTGTATTCTATGGGCCTAGAGTTTGACACTTGGGTATAAGGTGTACATGCTTTATAATCCGAGAACCACTATAGAATAGCACTGAGCTAGATATTTTGTATTGCCCCACAGGCCTTCAGACCAGCCAGGACGCTCACTTCTATGCCATCTCATCTCGATTTGAGGACTTCAGCAATAAGGACCAGCCGTTGGTCATACAGTTCACAGTGAAACATGAGCAGAGCATAGATTGTGGAGGAGGCTACATTAAGCTTTTCCCATCAGCCCTCAAGCAAGTGGAAGTGCATGGAGATTCCACATATAATATAATGTTTGGTGAGAAAGCTTACTTTTTTCATAACTTGGTATCTAATACTAAGACTAAAGAATTGTGCATATGTATTAAACATAAACATAAAATATGATCTGTTTAAGGTCCTGATATCTGTGGCCCTGGCACTAAAAAGGTTCATGTCATCTTCAATTATAAGGGCAAGAATCACTTGATCAACAAGGACATCAGGTGCAAGGTAAAGTCAGTTCTCCAGGGTATTCCCACCATGTTAATTCCATGTATTTTGATTAGTTGTTGGAGATATGACCCTACTAATCTTGTGATGTTGATAACTAGGATGATGAGTACTCCCACCTGTACACACTCGTGGTTAATCCAGACAACACGTATGAGGTGAAGATCGACAATAAGAAGGTGGAGTCTGGATCTCTCGAGGACGATTGGGACTTTTTGCCCCCGAAGAAGATCAAGGATCCAGATGCAAAGAAGCCTGAAGACTGGGATGAGCGGGAGAAGATTGATGACCCTGACGATAAAAAGCCAGAGGTGAGGTGTTTACATTTAGTTGTTTAGTTATTCTTTATTTTTAAAGTTAGAACTACTTTTAAGACACATACAAGTGCTCACCTTAGGTAGTAATTTAGTTAAATTCCCCCTAAAGATAAAGAATCAGTCAAATATCATACTTACTGTATATTATAAAAATTTTTGGATGGCTGATATCTAATATATGCCATAGTTTGGTGTTTCCATTAGAAGAGCAACATCACCTACACCCCTTTGTCACATTTCCGTGACATAATCACGAGTGCATCAGCCATATGGAGACCTTATCCTGTAGAGTTCTTTATTGCAAGTTGCCAGTTGTGGGTTAGGGACTGGGCATTTTATCAATATTAGATCAAGTATTGAATGAAGGTTTGAAAGGGGCATGCTGAGTTTTTGAGCTTTATTTACCATTAAGCCAAGTTGATCAGTAAACAAATCTATCAATAACAGGATTTCCTGTAGTTGTGAATTTTAATAGCTAAGTCTCGGGCTTTCCACAGGACTGGGACAAGCCTGAGACGGTCCCTGATCCTGATGCCAAAAAGCCTGATGACTGGGAGGAAGAGATGGATGGCGAATGGGAGCCTCCCATGGTTACCAACCCTGAATACAAGGTACACGAAACTTCCTTTAATTATGAAGATTTAAAATATAACACCTAGGATAATTTTCCAAAGGCATTGTCCAGAAATGGAATATAAAGCATAAGACAAATATACTAGTACAGTGGACATGGAACAGGATCTGTCTAGATCTCTGGTAGAGGTCACAGTGTAAAACGTTCGGTTAAAAATGTAAATCTGTGTGTAATTTTACAACTGCTCGTTATATCAAGATCACAGTACACGAATTTGGGATTTCTATAAACCTGTGTCATAAGTAAATGCTCCCTTCGGGTTGTCTCATTGAGTGGATCACTTCAGAGAGTTTACAAATGTACCAGAGAAACATTTGGCAGAAATGATAAACTTTCAACGTTCAACTGATGCGTGTTATTCTTAAAAACTTAGACTTTACTTTAATTTGTATCATTGCTTTTTACTTACAAACTTATAGCATCGTAGAACAGCTGTTATTTGAGAATGTTTCATAAAATGGGTTTTCTGCTTTCTTAGGGTGAGTGGAAGCCAAAACAGATCGACAATCCTGCGTACAAAGGTAAATGGGTGCACCCTGAAACTGACAACCCTGAATACACTCCTGATTCTGAGATCTACAAATACAACAGCATTGGAGTGATTGGATTAGACCTGTGGCAGGTATGAATCCTTTTATTTCTTGCTATGACAGTTTGTTTAATGCTTCATGAGAAGAGCTCCTTTTACCCTGACTAACCCACACTTCTTTACGGTATTGGAACAGGTGAAGTCTGGCACCATTTTTGACAACTTTCTCATTACCAATGATCCAAAACTGGCTGAGGAAGTTGGCACTGAGACTTGGGGTGCAACAAAGGTAAATTCACACCTGGGTCCAACAATTTTAAGCCTATATGTAGTTTTAAATAGTCTTTAATTAGAAGATGTTACAGTGACTGAGCATTCTAAATGCATTAGCAGCACATATGACAGGTTTGAAACGCATTGTCTCTCAATTAAACAAAAGCGCTTCCAAATATTTGAGTGCATTTTAAATCATGCTGTTAAAGCAATTATAAATATGTACCCAATGTTGATCATAGTTCTGCTGGCGTGTTCACCTGGCTGTTAATTATATTTCAGACATAGCTGCCGATATTGCACATTGGGAACAATAACATTGGTATAGTTATTAATTAAGGAGTCACTGTTAACATGCTCAAACTGTAAAAGCCAGCCATAGTGCCTGTATGGTATAGTGCCTTTCGCACAACCAAAAATATTTCATGTTTGAACTTTATATAAGTAATAAGAAATTAGCTTTGGCCATGAGCACAAATTGACCTGTTTGAAGCAGAAGCTAAAACAGGATGTTGCATTGATGGCCAAAAGGGTTTAAACTACCTAAAGGCATTTATCATGTACATATGGAGCATGGATATTGTGTGATTACTCTCTCTCTCTCCCTCTCGCTCGCTCTCTCTCTCTCTCTCTCTCTCTCTCTCTCTCTCTCTCCCCGTACACACACACACACTTTTTATATCTCAAAGGCTATTTATTGTCCGGATATGATTATGAGCTGAAAATGTGTTCAGTCCATAACATAATTCATTGGATGGCAAGTTGTCTAACATACTTTTTTTAATGCTATTTGTTCTGCTTAACAGGATGCTGAAAAAAAGATGAAGGATAGTCAAGAGGAGGAAGAGAGAAAGAAACGTGAGGAAGAGGACAAGAAACGAAGTGAAGAGGCAAAGGATGAAGCAGATGAAGAAGGCAAAGATGAGGATGATGAGGAGGAGGAGGAGGAGGAGGAAGAAGATGAAGGTGAAGAGGAGGAGGGAACAGACTCTAAACTTAAGGATGAGTTGTAGACTTGAAATGAAACTCCTGCCATGGTTCCTGTTCTCAGTGGAAGAGTATGGCAGAGACCTGGACCGTGTTGGATGTTCCTTTGTTTCTCAGCTCAGACATTTATCATGTTCAGTTCTGGTGCTGCAAACATATTTACAACTAAGTCATACTTCATTGAGCTTCTTCAGCATAACCAAGTGGTCTTCAGAGGAACTGATGATATAAGAGGAATTGACTACCTTTGTAATGAATACAGTGAGCATAATGGTTTGGGGAATTACGCAACATAGTTAAAAAGGCTGCAAAACAGTGATATTACTCATGACCTCTCTGAAAACCACTGCTGTTCAGTTGAACCCACTGTTTTGTCCTCATCCTTTTCTTTTTAGGAACCTCAGATTGCTGTTCATTTTCCATTCATAGTGCAATATGCTTGACCTGTGTATGTCGTGTGTGTCTGTGTGTGTGAGAGAGCAAGAATCCTTGTAATTTTTTGTTTGTTTGATTCCAAATCTAACCTCAAAGAGAAGATAAAACTGTATTGTTAATATTTGACATAGCTCCATGATCCTTGCACACGTGTGAATTTTTTTTGTTCGTACAAAGACACTTTATAACTGATGTGGACATGCATGGGAATACTGTAAAGCTGATTTATTGGGTGAGAAAGATTAAGATAGAAAGAATGTAAAAGATCTGTGGTTTGAGATTTGAGATCTGCTTGAAATTTAAGATGCAGTTAACTTGCTTGCATTGTATGCAGTACTGATTCAGGCTACAATTTATAGCCTTCTCCCAGCAAATATATTCAACCAGCGTGAAGCAATAGTTAAGTTAAAAATAAATCGTACACACATTTACACAAATATAGTTTATCAGCATGAACATATTTGGTCTTTTAATGTTGTTTCTTTAGGTTTGCACTGGAGTTTAAAGTATTAAATAGTTAAGGATGCTTAGAGCCTTCACTTTAACACTATAAACGATGTCACGATTATCACTTGAACTTCATCACATTGTTCATCGTTCAGTCTGGCTTTCCGACACCCTTACGCGATGATCTATAAAAAAAGAAATAATTCCAATTTGGTTTAGATTTTTTTTTTTACATGTATGTAAATCATCACGCAGTTTGAAAGAAGTGTAAATGTTAATAGATTACCAATATAACTGTTGATATCAGCCTTGTTACTCCAGTGCAAAAGTGAAGTAAACTTTGGGGACCAAATGTGTCTTGCTGGTTGATTTTATCTGGGGTGATATATAGGGAACAAATTATGACAATTTCATTTTGAGCCAAACTATCCATTTTGGATCTGTTTTTCACTTGTTTTTTGAACAAATTAGAAAATTCTGATTTTTACCACAAGTAATTAGTGAAAAAATAAGCCAATCTGGTTAAGGGTGCTTGTCAGTAATACAGCATTCCAAGTACACTTCACTAAGATAAACTGTTCATGGGTTCATTGGTAGGTATAGGGGTTCTTAACTTCCTGAAGCAGTTTAGGAATTAAGCAATGTGGAGCCCTCTCTGAAAGGTAAACCACAGTGTTATAGGGAGATACTTAGAGACTTTAAGGGTTGCCTTAAGAGGCATAAGAGGGATAAATGGATGAACCCTTTAGGGTTCTAGGTTTAACTGTACACATCATCATTCAATTCACATTACACTTAAGTGATCTCAAATTAAGTAAATTCACATTTCCCAATAGTGTCTCTTTAATAAGTCTTCTTTTTAACCAGCAGGGGTCTCCATGCTTTCCTGTGGCCTCAAATAAAAAAAATGACAAAAATGTCATCTGTTAGATTAACTAAAATCTGTATCAAGGATTGTGCTTTCAGGCTTTTGGTCTGGACTCAAATAGATTTGTATAATAATTTAGTTTTTACAATTAAGGTGACGCTCATGTTAGGAATTGAAGGTCTGCTATGTAGGATTTTGAGGGATCTATTAGTAGAAATGGAATATAATATTCATAAGTATGTTTACATTACTGTGTAATTACCCATAACTACAAATCTTTGCTTTTCATAAGCTTAGAATGATCCATTTATGTCTACACAGGGCATGGGTCAACTTCTACGGAGTCCAGAACAGACAAATCTCCAAAGAGCAACTTCCGCTTTTTGCGTTTTTGTGGCTGCTTGAATCCAGAAGGAAGCACTAGAAGGCCAACAAAGAAAGAAGAGGAATCAATGCTTGCTGGTTCTGTCTAACAATTTTGAGAACCCACATTTTGAAAAGTGGAGAATAATAGTTATTATTTAGCACAAAAAAAGGAAGGAAGTGTGAATGCAAGTACTTGGAAGTTGGAAGTATGTTATAATACTTGCTTGGAAAGGGAGGGGCATTTAATTGGTTGAATCCTACATAGCGGACCTTTGAGTTAAACTAATACCCATTTTGTAACCATTTTGTATAGCTATTAACTCTTTTATATATATATATATGAGAGTTTTATATAAAACTATCTTATATAAAAGAGTAAATATAAAATTTTACTCTTTTATATAAAAGATGAGAGTTTATACCAGAGTTAGAGTCAATTCAAACAAATATCTTTATCACCTTATTTATAAGTTAACATTTTTTAAAAAGTATATTTGATTTAATAGTGTTTCCTGGCGGAATATTTTTCTTTGCCAATGTTACAGTATCCTAGCCCTGACCAGGTAGATACTGATCTATGGTAGCTTTACATATCTAACATCTGGAAAACTTCAGCTTGGTCTTACTAGCTACCACTTGCTAAAACATGGACTGAGCTGGTCAAACCAGTATCTTTGCCAGCTGGTAAATGCTGGTAGAATGGGCAAAATTGGATGACAAATTTTGAATTACCAATTTTGTGTGTGTGTGTGTGCGTGTGTGTGTGCGTGTGTGTGTGTGTGTGAAGGGTGCCCTGTGATGAACGGGTGTCCTATCCAGAGTTCATCCCCACCTCGTGCCCAGGCACCGGATCCAGTTACTGAGGATTAATGAATGAAAATAACTTACCAGCTGGCAAAAATGGCCTAACAGTTTGTCCAGCTTGGCTTGTGTTTTGGCAGATGGTAGCTGAGCAGAACAAGCTGGATTCTTCAGCACTGTTTCATATGGCACACTTTGTCAATGCCAAATAAATCGTGTTTCGTCACGGCTTAATGAATGCCTGTAGTTGATTCTCCAACTGCACTAGCGCTGAGTCCAGATCCAGATCCGGATCTAATCCAGTACAGTACAGAACTCCAGCTCCGGGTTTTCCGGGTGGCTTTATTGGCTTCATCGCCTATCGCAGAATGCAGGATGGACTAGTGGGAACAGAAACATTATGGCTGCCAGTCTTTCCTTGACTCAGGTAACCATGGTTTTGCAATCAAATTCAACATTTCTCTTCCAATTATTTAAAAACGTAATATCTTCAAAACGTCCTCACACTGTTGCGCGTATATAGGCTTTTAAGTTGAACGCGGTTCTGCTTTGTGTGGTTTGAAACTGTTTACAGCCAATGCTTGGGGAAAAGTTTCTAGCTTAGCCTTCTGTCTAATCTTAGGGACTGCGAAAAGGGCGTTGCTAGTTTGTCACTTTTAGTTACAAGTGTTCGCCCTGTCCTTCATTATAAGATCATGCACTAATACTTTACTTTATTTTAAAGTCCTAACTTTAAAATATGACGGATTGTAACAGAACATGGTCGTTGTTTTATCGTTGTTGAAGTGAAGTGTGTAACGTTAGCAGCAGCAGCAGTAGTAGTAGCAGTTTGGCTTTATGTCCACCACAACTGCATAGCAGCTGGCTAGCACAAGGGTTAAGCCCAAACGAAAGATTTGCAAAGTGAGAATAATTAGGAAAAACGCATAACGTTTTGTTAAGAAGAGGACCATTTGATAAGTAAGCAGTCAGTGTTGTCAACTCTGCTGGAAAGGCAGTCCTGCGTCTCCACTGATTCCTGGGTCAGAGCATATTAGATTTTAAATGTAGAGCCAGGAGGAAGTGCTGCTGTGAGCTCTGGCTTCTTTCTAGCTAGTTAGCTTTGTAGTGTCGACAACAAAAAAAGAAATCTTTTTTTTAACTGAAAAACTTGAGTGAAATGTGTCCTTTTGTTTTCTGTTGTCTGTTAGAGATATTTGGAAATCACTAAACAACTTTGTCTGAGGTTTTTCGAGTTGCCTGACTGACTAGCAAGCTAGCGCACTTACTGCCGGATGCTAGTCATCACAATGCTAACCTGTATCACCTAATTAATATTTTTTTAAGGCTAGCTAACTAGACGAGTGAAGTTCTCATAAGCTTTTAGTGAATGGACAACTGCCACTTTCATGCTTCTAATTTGAATTTATGCCCAGTTTCTCACTAAGTTAGTATGCAAATTAGTGTGACTTGCCTTTAGGGAACTGAATACATAAAGTGCATTCATTCAATGGGTGTGTATACAGACAGGTGACATATATTAAAGGGCGGAACAGCTTAAGGTGTTGGGCTACCACAAGCCAACATAACAACATTGGTGCTTCTTGGCATGCATTGTACAAGTCTCAGGAATTGTTCTGTAGTAATAAACACCATTCTTTCAAAAGATATTCCCTCCAACATATATATATATATATTAGGTGCTGTCTGACACCCTGCTCCAAAATCTCGCATAGGTGTTCAACTGTGCTGTTCTGGTATGGTGTTCATCATTTTCTTAATTGCGTAATCATTTTATGCAATTCAGAGGTTTGGAAACATCTGTGCTGATTATATTTCTCCTTTTATTTATTCATGGTTTTCCTTTAATTTGTCAATTGTGTGTCATTCTTAGTTAAAGGTCAGGAACAGAAGATATCACGGGAAGCTGTTTGTTTTTGTTTTGTTTTTTTTTTGCCTGAAATATAATACATAACCTTTTGTGAAGAGAAAAGTGTGTCTGTGCTTTGCTCTATTCCTCTTTTATTGTATTGCTGATCATTTCAAGTATTTGGAATTGTACCTGCTTTTCTCATAAGTATACTTGGCATCATGGGCGCAAAATAAAGATCTCATAGAAATACAGCAAATAGATCTCTAGAGCCATGCCCTAGAAGAATGAATGAATACTTATGTTGCTAGTGGATATCTATGCATGTTTATGTACACTTGTTTATTGTTGACTTGTTAGAGATGCAATAACCGAAACAAAGCTTATATAAGTAGCAGCAGGTGCATTTGCATTGACCGCATCGTGTGACTTATTTTCAAAAGTTCTGCCGCTTGTTCAGTGAGAAAAGGAAATTGGTTGTTCTCTTTGCAAAATATTGCCTGCCAGAAACGCTTTAGCATGCATCAGTAAACTGTCGAAGGGAGACCGAGCTTCCGGGCAGAAATCAACATAAGAGATTCTGTTCAGATGTCAGTCAGTGAGGATGGCTGTAAGAAAGCGGTGCAGTGCAGAATGTTCAGCCGTCACAGTGTCCGCTGTGCATGTGCAGATTTAACACCTCTAACTGTGCAATTATTATACTGTGCTCGGTAAACATGTGTGTGGTAGCTTAGGAAAATCCCTCATCTGGTCAAGTTTTGACATTTTCTAATATTTACAGGCGTAGTTATGAACACTGCAGGCTTTTCTTAACTGACGTTGGTGACCTATGTGCAAATATGTTGGTCATAATTAAAGTTGTAATCATTTAAAATCTGGTTACACCCACCCACCAGTGGGGGAAAAGTGAAAATTGCATTTAAAGCTTTCATTCCCACTCTGCTGAGCAACTGTTTATTGGTTTGCTTTATGATTAGCTAAATATGGAATGAATAAAATAGCCATAAAATAACAAGTATGACAATCTGTGAAGGAAAATGCGTTACTGATTATCTGCATCAGTTCCTCTATTCTCCTCTCTTGAGGTAAATCAGGAGATATCAGACATGCCATTTGTCATTGTTACTCATCACTCAGCAGGTCACTGTTTGCTTAGGTTTGTTATGAAATATTCATTAATTACTACTGGGTCATTCTGTGTCAAATCATCCAGATTTAAAAAAGAATAATAATTCCAGTTTAGCCTCTCAGCATTCCTTTAAAAACTTCACAGATGCACATCTACCCACATAATGGTGAAGTGCCAAATATTAGGCCAATATCTCTGTTAGTTTTCAAATTACAGCCCTTTAAAATGTCAGTATTTTAGGTTTTTTGCACTATTGAAAAACCCCATTGCTTCACTCAGAATGCTTATACATGGCTGATTTTTGCTACATCTACCCTATACACCCCCTCAAATACAAAAATGATAACAAATTAAGTGCATCATTCTCTATTTTTGTATGGTGATCCCTGAAAATCAGCCGAAAACACAAAATCTTGATAAGCGAGTATATGTTTGATAGTCTTAAGCCTTAAGACTGAATTAGATACAATAATTATTTTTTATTTTTCCAGGTTGCTTGGGCATTTTTCTAAATGGAACAGCATTCATTATATTGAAATCCTTTGTAGAACCCCTGACAGAAAATAATTTTAAAATTGATATATTTTGCCAAAAATATTAGTTTTTGCATCCCTGAATGGCCATGTAACCATTTCCCTTTTTTTTTTTTTTTTTTTTTTTAATATATATTTTTTTAAAACCTGGTACTCTTATACATGTCAACATGATCTGACAAAAAATTAGAATAGTGTTCAGCTTGCTATAATTATTTATTTATTTATTTTTTGTACAATTGTTTTGAAAATGTGTGTTTGGAGCTCTGGATATAAATTTCTGTTTTATGTATGTAACTTCAAAAAAAAAATTAAAGAATCAGGGTATTTGATATACAGTACATTAATTTGAAATAATGTCATTTCATAATACATAGTTGTAGTATTAATTATGAAAATGTAATCAAATTATGCAATTATTTAGAATTGATAAATGATAATATAAAAAACAAAGCCAAAAATTTGTCTTGACTTGTTTATCATAAAGAAGTCATATATGTAGCAAAATACAATATTGTGTAAAAAAAAAATAAAAAAATAAAAACATACATCAATGGAAGGAACAATATAATCATCAGTTTCAAGAATTGTCAACAGGGCAATGCCATTTTACCTTTATGGTAAAATACCATAGAGTCAGACAGATAGGCCAGTTGAAAAAAGTTCTGAAATTTAGTTTAGATCATTTGGACTGATAATGTAAAGGGAAGCACTTCTGCCTTGCACAGGAGGTGCACTAGTACGGCAAAGTGTGTGTTGGAAATGAATCCTGTATTGTGAAACTAACAGCTATATTGGCCTAATATTTGGTACTTTTCTATCATATACACTCCTGGGCAAAAATAAAAAATGAGGCAAATCATTAAGCTTTTAATGGTCTCAACAGCATATCATTGATCAGGAAATTTAGCAAGAATTAAACACAGATAAAGTAAATTGGTGTTTGAGCTTTTCCCTTGATTTCCTTTAAATGTTGAAGTCTTGTGGGTAAACGTGCAGACGGCGTTTTACAGAAAGAAGAGTCCATGTTGTTTCTCATAAATGTTAAAGTCTTCATACAGAAGATATTTTGGAAAATTTTGAACACCCGGACAAGTCAGTTTCAATTTTATATCATTTAAACATTTAAATCTTTTTCATGATTTTCTCTTTGCGTACCTGTAGGCTATATAAGTGAACTTCCCCGTTTCCAGCTTTTCCCCCCAACAGTTTCAGCAACGAGCAAAAGAAGGCCGAGGTCTCAGGAGCACTTTAGTTCTTGTTCATTTTCTGCCCAGTGATTTTTGTTGAGACCATTAAAAGCTTAATGTTTGGCAATATTGGGTTTGCATTATTTTTTGCCCTGGAGTGTAGGTAGATGTGCATCTGTGAATTTTCCCAAGGAATACTGAGAGGGTGACCCGTCGCCTCCTGGATGATTTGACACAGAATGGCTTGATTAATTAAGGGGTCTTGTTCTCTTAGCTACATTTCTAATTCTTTTAATGGTATTCAAAATTAACAACATCGTCATCTGCTATCTGTACAATGTCAGTGATGACCTGTCCGTTGCAGATAAATTACCATGTGGTGTATTTCCCGTTTACCAATTCAAACTTTTAAACTTATCCAGACATCACACACTTCATTTAAAAAGCACATTTGAGTAATAAGTTAATAATTAAACCATCATCTTAAGGCAGGCTGAGTGTTTTGTTTTGGTTTTTTTTCCCATCAACTGTGTAAAAAAAAAAATGGATGGTGTGATCGATCGCCTCACTCACTCCTACTCTATAGAAATGAAGTCAAAATACCTCCGCCATGTTGTAAAATTTTCAGCCCCAGTAGGGACTTTCTCCTCAAGTTTGCGCAGTAGAGACTTGAGGTGAAGTCATTGCTTTGCCTGGCCATGCCCCCTTCTCCTGGACAAATGATCAGATGAATACAGTCACATTCTCAAATTGTCTTTACTGCATCTGTCAAGAGAGCTTAAAGAGATTTCATTAATATGGATGCATCTAGGAAGGACATTTATCACACTGGCAGTGAGCTCACCAGGGTGTGTTAAAAACTCCTTATTTGGGGCACATTGCTATTCCGAGTGCACTATGAACTTATCCTATTTTAAGTTGTGTGTTTGTTCACTGATGAACAAATGGCTTTTGTTCAAATTTCGATAGCTGGCTAGCTAGATGAAAACTTTATTGTTGGGTAACTAGCATGATTACACTTGTTGTTGTTGTTGTTGTTTTTAATGAAACCTCTCAGTGTTTCATACTGTAATAGAAATGGCGAACACTTTGTGTTCATGCAAATGTCCAGAAAAGTTTAAGTAGGTAGTTACATGATGGTAAATTATGCAGTGAAGTGAACCGGTTTCCTCTGGGAAGGCTCTCAGTCAGGTGTAGCCATGCCTTCGTACTTTATAGGAGAGTAATGTTTTAAAAACTAATTTCTGGGGGACAAAAAAAAGATGTGCAGATATCAGCATAAGGAATCCTAACCTCTCGAATTAAACCCTGTTTGCACTTGGTTTTAAAATGTGTCTTGGGTGATCAAGTCCCAAGTGTACAGCCAAGACACATTGCCATTTAGACCTGTGTATATTGTGCATCCCGAAGTTGACCACTTGTGTTCAGATTTCGTTACTTCTTACGTCACTTCTGCTAGAAGGTCAAAAGTCCCTGCTCATGGTTATGTTAAAAACGTCAAACCTTACCTTCATTATTTTCTTGCACTCCAACCACGTACATCAGTGCTCGCCTCCATTTTATTTGAGCGTTGGCGCTCTGTCACCAAAATAACCACATCATCCCACGTAAACATTATCGACGTATTTTCCTGTTGTGTTCTTGTCAGGGACTCCTCAGGACTCATTAGCATTTATACTACAAATGATATGTGGTCAAATGTGTCGCAGACCACCTAGGCAAGTGGTTTCTGGATCTTGGTGATCGTATATGCTTGTATTTAGCGCCGTCCAGTTGTAATCAGATCACCCGAGATGCATTCTATTATCAAGTGTAAGCAGGGTCTTGGACACCGTAGATGGAAAAAAACATTTCGATGAAAAAAGTGACATGGACAATAGGCCGTTTTATCATATACAAGGGGATGGGCAGTGCTTAAAAATTGTACTCCAATCAGCCAGCAGGGGTGCTAGACCTTCGCTGGCTTCACCATTTCACTTTTTCAAATAAGCCACATTTTATTAAACTGGCTCCTTATTTATGTCTGTAGGCAAAAAGCTTACGCAAGCTTATAAAGTAAATGAAACAGTTAAGTTTAAGGTTATTTATGTTTTCTATCTGTTTTCAGAGATGTCAAAGGCAGAAAGTTTTGGCTATTTTCTGTCATTCAGACACAGTGGTATCCAGCGGCTTTCCCCAGACCAACCCACATTGGTACAAGAAGGAGTCTTTATTAACAGTGAGCTAATTTGTCTGGCCGTGTCTTTTAGACTTTGATCAAGAATGAATAAATTCTTTCAGTTGCATCAAAGCCAGTTAAAGTGCTACTTGAGTTCCCAGCCAAGCTCTGGTTATGAAATTTGTAATGGATTTGACTGGTTGATTTGAATGAGATTCAACATGTCATAGCTTGGATGTACCGAGTTCACGTTCTTATTGTGTGGTTCTGTTATTGATGGGGTTTTGAGTTTAATTTGGCCTGGAACTGTGACATTAAAATGACAGATATTGCTGATTTGTATAGGATTACAATGATGGATCTTGCTGATAATCACTAGTCCTTGCTAAATATACGTCTTCCCTAAGTAACACCTAAGATATATTTTCTGTCCACATTTGCAACTGAACATTAAATGTAAGAAAAAGTGGCAAAAATGTCTGCAATCATAATTATATTCCAAAATCATCTTACAATTATCCTTAAAAACTGGATCATTATTAGTAATAATTATAATCAATATTAGCAATCATTGTTTGAAAGTGTGAAATCACTTCTATTCTATACTATTAATTTATGAATTTGTTCAAAGGTGTTCTGTGAAACCATTTAAATGGAATTTTGTTTGTAGTACACTTGATTCTATTATTAGTCTGTGATGCTAACTTTCACTTTCGGTATCAGAAGGTTGGCCAGTAAGGGACTGATCTGTGTGAGGCTTTTTTGAGACACACACACACACACACTCAGCTGGTTGCCAGATGACCTTTTTTTCTGTCTATCTTGATTCTGTTACAGTCCTTCTGACACACGCGCACATCAAAGTGATATAATGGTTTAGCTGCGTTTACATCCCAGGATTCTTTCTGCCATACTGTTTGGTAAGGAGCAGACATTTTTATTGCATTACACTGATGATGTTTTCTTTTGTTTTTTGTGCAGCTTTCAAGTGGGAACCCTGTGTACGACAAGTACTATCGACAAGTAAGCGCAGAGACCACTTTTTACTCACAATGAGCCAGATTTATCAAACAGAATATGATTTATGCGTAAATCATTTGTACAAGTGATTATGCAAGCAATGTAGCATCCATGAAAAACCCTGTAAATTCAACGTTTGTATTCTTCTCATGCTTCTGAGTGCGGTTAAATTTACACATAAGAAGATTAACTTATGTAAATCATAGCATTTGCATGAATTACTGCACTCTTGTATAAGGAACATTCTGCCAAGTTAAAGTTGCTTAATTTTACAATGAAAATATTATTTTCATTTTATTGTGACGTACAGGTTGCGTTTGAGCATCTGTCAAAAACATATCCTCAGTAGGTCAGTAGGTCCGGGACTATGCGTGCCATCGAGAACATTTTTTACATTTAGAACATTAATTAAAGAATACAAAAAATAAACAAAGCAAGCCAACACAATTCCATAAATTAAGACAATTAAAACAAATTATTTAGCTGTAACAAAAGAAATGCCGGCTTATACATTTACACACACCTGTACTAAAAGATTGATAAATGAGGCCTGATATTTTTCTGTATTGTTTTGAAATGAACCAAGTCTGGTTTATTTGTACAGTATTTTACAACAAAAGAATGAGATGGTTGTTGTAAGAGCTCATGTCTGGATTCAGCCAGTAGCTCTTTGAACCTGTGTTTCTGTAACATGGTCTCTGTAATAAGAGGCCTCGTCAAATAAATAATTTATTGAATAAATGATGGCCTGTGGTCATGCTATGGCTCACACTGCTGAGTGACAATGAGACAGCATTGCTTAATGAGAGAGCTTCTACCCATCCTTGAAAAGATTTCCCATAACACATCAGTTTGACTAAATAAAGCACTTTGAAGAAGGCTTTTAACTTGTAGAGTCATGGCGGGTGAAATACTTTACTGTTTTAAATATTTACCTGGCTCTAATCATAATATAGTAAAGCCGGTACACTAAAGAACTAACGCAAATAGCATCTTGTGTGGTGTAGTTTAGTTTTTAAAACTGTTGTTTAGGGTAGGATAACATGGGGGGGGGGGGGGATGCCTTGATGATTTGTAATATTGTCATTCAGTGGTAGTTTGTTTTATTCCAGGTTTACGTTACATTTTTCTGGCCCAGAGATTAGCTCCGTGAAACGGAACTCCTCAGCACCACATCTGTAGTTTTAACAGAGGTTGATGGGGGATGTCTCCTGGATGTTTGAACATTTTATTCCTGAAATAGTTTTATCATTTTGTGAAAGCTCATATGAGAGGAAAGTACAGTATGAGTGAACTTTCCCCTTCTTAGTTCTGTGTCTCTGCTTGTGTGCAGGTCGATCCATCTGGCAGCGGGCAAGTAGCAGCAACCGATGCGGCCTTGTTCTTGAAAAGGTCTGGTCTTTCAGACCTGGTCCTTGGCAAGGTAATATCGAACACAGTAGCCATATATAACCACTTCAGGCATTCAGACAAAGTCCTGTGGGGTGTAAAGGTCAATATATTGATGCAAACGTGCCTACACATAGCAGAACCTTTGTTCTAAGGACACTTCATCTGGTTTACATACTTATTGTATCCATAGTGTTTACCACAAAATCCATAATGTTTATTCATGTCAGCTTTTCAAAATGTAAGCTCAGAAATGTGTGTGTGTTATAGATTCTGCTTATTTATTTATTTATTTATTTTAATCAGGGCCTAAATAACAATTGTGATCTTCACCAACTTCTATAAAAAAAGATCCTCAGATGATAACCAAAAAAAAAAAAAAAAAAAAAAACAATTTCAATATGTAGTCATATTTTCCCAAAAAGCAAACCAACATTCAGATACCAGGTGGGAAAATTTAAGTACACCCTTCCTACTTTCACAGTTAAGGGTTCTTAACAGCCAGGTGTTCCTAACGAAATGCACAAAATTAGTTATCCGTTAAGAAGTGGGACTAGTTTTGTAAAAGCAGAACTTGGCAGTTTGGTGTTTTGGAGCATACAGGTGTGTGCTTACATCAAACCAAAAAGAAAGGACATCAGCCATGACCTCAGATAAGCAATTGATGCTTGCTTATTAGGGTTATAAGGCCATCTGCAAACAATTTGAAATTCACCAATCTGCAGGAAAAACGATTGTTTACAATTGGAGCATCTTTACAATCAGAAAAAGACTGATCTACTCTGGCTTTCATGGAAAAGCATGACTTAGCTTTGCAAAATTGCGTCTGAAAACCACAAACGTTCTGGAATCATTTGGACTGATGAGGCCAAGGTGGAGATGTTTGGTCATCATAGACAGCAACATGTTTGGCAAACACCGAACACAATGTAATGCCACAAACACCTCATGCAAACAGTCAAGCATGGAGGTGGTGGGGGGAGGAGTTGGTATAGCCAAGTCAAAGACCAGACCTCAACCACATTGAGATGTTGTGGCAGGATCTTAAGATAGCTGTGCATAAACAAATGCCCTCAAACATTAATAGGCTGAAGCAGTGATGTAAAGAAAATGTGCCAAATTTTCTTCTCCAAAATGAATTCCTACAGAAAATATTTGCTTCAAATTATTATTTCTAAACATGGTTCTGTATGATACTGAATTGTAGGATGTACTTATTTTTACCCCTCCAAGTTTCTGAATGTTGGTTTCCATTGTGGTCAAAATGACTGCATAGTGAGAACTGTTGTATTTTTCTTTTTTTTATTGTGACCTGTTTGTATATTAAAGCTGGTTTTACCCACAAAATTGTTAATTAGGCCCTGATAAATAAATACGTAGAATTGAAGGAGGGTGTACTTTCTTTTGTCTGTTATTTTGCACATTATTTAATTTTTTGTGGACAGTGTCAAAACAATATTTATTCCTGCATGGTTACCCGCATTGTATATATGAGAGTAGTGGCTTCTGCTAAAGAAAACAAATGATCCGTGGTCATATGCTATCCAAAAGTAATGACAGAGATAGCTCCGTGATGGAGCCCAAATGCTACATATAAGGCAAAATGGCTACGTATAATGAAGAATGTGGTTTTGTATTTCATGGTGAAGGTCTTTGTCCTTCTATCTTGTGGAATGACAATAATACAGTAAATTCTAGTACTTGATAGTTCCTATTTAAATGTAGTTTGTTTACTGAGTCTGGTCCAAGTCTGTAGAATCCTTGGTTCTTGAGTCTAAAGCTACCAAATCTACTATTCCCATGCTGGTTGTGCATTCACAGATGCATATAAGTGATTAGTGTTCTGGTTGTCTCACAAGTATGATGGCTTATTTTTCTCTTCCAGATATGGGACTTGGCTGATTCAGAACGCAAAGGCTATCTGAACAAACAAGTATGTCTATTTTTGATATATTGCTGTGAGAAAGGCTGAAAGACTTTAACAGTGAATATACTAATATATGTTTCCTTGTTGTCTTTCTAGCAATTTTTCATTGCACTACAATTAGTAGCTTGTGCTCAGAATGGCCTTGAGGTTGCCCACAAAAGCCTCAGCGTGGCTGTACCTCAACCAAAGTTTGTAAGTTGAAGCGTTTTTTTTCCTCTTGTGTCTGAGCACACCCTGAAACCCTGATGAATAATGATAGGAAAAGAATTATACATTGACGAGTTTGCTGATATTGCAGAAAGTATTTCCTTTTTAACAAGAATGCAGCGTGTACATGTGTTGAAATATTTCCTCCCTTTGTTTTTTTTGGCTAGCACGACACAGCCAGTCCTCTCCTCCCTGCAGGCGTCCCCACTGACACTCCATGGATGGTCAAGGTTCGAGCTTATCCAAGCTTTTAAAATTGGAGGAATTAAAAAAATGTATTTAGCTAATGACTTTATATAACCACCCTGTTGGTTTTACCACTTTATTTCTAGTCTGAAATGAGAATTGACTTTGTTTATGTGCCTTTGTGTGGGTGTATGTGTCATGGTGTAAATGGCCACGGTGTAGCCAGAGGAGAAGCAGAAATTCGATGCCATCTTCGACAGTCTCATGCCGGCGGGTGGCATGCTCACAGGCGACAAGGTCAAACCAGTGCTGCTGAATTCCAAGCTCCCTGTAGATGTGCTAGGCAGGGTAAGTGACAATACAGAACTTCACCCTCTGAATGTGGAGCATGCATATGGAGCTTTAGCCTCCAGGTGGCAATATTCACCAGTACTGTAACCTGATTTCTAAACATCACTTAATCTTGTTGTTTTAAATGTTCACGCCTGAGCTATGACAATGAACTGACTTTTAAACCTCTATTGTAGGTTTGGGAGCTAAGTGATATAGACAGAGATGGAATGCTGGATAAAGATGAGTTTGCAGTGGTGAGTCCTGTGCTAACTGATGCGTCCCATGCACGTCACCCTTAATTGAAATGAACATCTGTGAAATATGATCTAGTTGCAGTTTTACAACGTCACCCAATGTGGTTCAACGTCTAGTTCAAGTATATGAGTTGTCTTGAAAACTGCTTTCCATTTGATTATATAATGGTTAGAATGTTGCCCGCTTTCTTTTGTAGGCTATGTATTTGGTGTACCGAGCTCTTGAGAATGAGCCTGTGCCCATGGCTCTGCCCCCTCCACTGTTTCCACCATCGAAAAGGAAAAAAGCGAATTCACCTCCTGTCGTGCCACTCCTCCCTTCACCTCCGTCACTCAAAGAAAGGAGTTCTACCAGCTCTGGTTCTCAAACATTGCCAGCTAAACCCACACCTCCACAGGTCAGCAGTCATATAATAACTTGGAGCTTAAACTCTAATTTAAGATGGGAAGAATTGAAACAACGTTAGTGCCTTATAGCTCCAGGGTTCCGGTTTCAAATAAAATAAAATGATTTATTACTTGAATGTTTCTCTTACTCAGATAAGTTGGTTGCCTGCTGTAAAGCATAAAACCTCTTTCTATTAGACATAGGGCTGGGTGATATGGAAATTTTATCTTGATATAAATCAAATCTTTTTCTGTCAAGCTTAAAGTTTCCTTTTTACTTTTAAGTGAGATGCGAAGATATCATAAGGTTAATTTTGGGTTAAATTAGGGCTGAGTGATAGGAGCTAAAAAATATATCACAATGTTTTCCTGACATTTTCATCATAACAATATTTATCACAATAGATTATGCTATGAAAATAATGTTCAGAGACAAAAGAACATGACGGCACATGCAAATATCCAGATGCCATCTTGTGCACAGCTGTGGCCAGTTGGGTCTCTGTCGTAGACATGCGCTGCCCCCGACAACTTTTCTTTTTTTTTTTTTTTTTGCTGCTTACTCCTATTTTGGAGTAATAAAGCCCTGTTTTTCCACCCATGACCCGAGCTAGTTTTAGCTAGTTTTTAAGCTAGTTCCACATATAATTGTAATATAACTTACATTATACAGATTGTTCATTGATGTATTCATGTGACTAAAAGCACTGCAGCTACCCATTCATTTCTGTAGGAAAATTGATATTTCTGCTGAAACACGATACTCACGATATACAGTTGGCTGATAATATGAATGGTTATATTGCGATACGATAATTTATCGATATATTGCCCAGCCCTAATTAGACAGATCCATCTCCCAGTACACCTGCACCAGATATTCAGTATTATTTAATGCTTGGTTTGGCATATAACATGTTAGCTGATAAAAGCAAAGGATACCACGTGGTTCCTGAATACCAGTTTGGAAATATTTGCTCTTTATTTTCTGTCTCACTGCCCTTTCTATGCGATTCCAGTGGGTTGTGTCTCCTGCCGATAAGGCCAAGTATGATGAGTTGTTCACTAAGACCGACAGTGATATGGACGGCTTGGTGTCTGGGCCAGAGGTGAGGGATATCTTCCTAAAGACGGGACTTCCCTCTGCCACACTTGCTCGCATATGGTGAGGCCACTCGCACAAACATCATAAAGTGAGGACTTTACCTGTGCTCTGTTAAATAAAACCATCTGACCTGATCCAGACATGGTTAGCAACTTTAGTAGAAGTATACAAATTCAGTCCTGTAGTGCCATATTACTAAACAAACTAAACATTGCTCATAGTTGTCTGATGGACATACAGGTTAAGTGTTTTTCCTATTCATCAACCAGAGAAAGGAAAAAAATCATTGCTTATTGATTTCTGCAAAACAAATTTTTCTGTTTTGTTCAAGTTGACTCTGAAGAAGACAGGTTCATCCCCCCACATATATTAAACACATCAACAAAGAACACAGTCCAATCATTGTAAGGGACTGATTTACTACTTGTATTAAATAGCTCGTGTCTTTGCCCTTTAAGAATCGGGGACAGACGGGGGTGTGGGAACAGGAAAAAAAACTAACAAAACACAATACAGTTCTGCCAAAACTTGTCAATGTTGGTACAACAAGCAGTCGCGTTGAAGTGAATGGGTGAAATTTTAGTCAAACTTGCTACGTCAGACTTGATCAGGAAAGGAAAAGGACATGAAGTCGCTCCTTTCCTGGGAACTTCCTGGGAAGTATTCACTAATTTGGCTAATGTTAATTCTCAGTTCGTATCCGTTGTCTGTATTAATGTTCTTAACTCTGATAGTTGTAGTTTTTGAAGTATTGTACAGACATAGCATTTACATAATCTTCATAAACATTTGCAATGCATACTCTGTATGTTGAACAGGGAGCTTTGTGACATTGGAGACATTGGGAAACTGACCAGAGAGCAATTTGCACTGGCTCTCTATTTAATCAATCAGAAGCTCTCTAAAGGCATCGACCCACCCCAGACACTCTCTCCGGAGATGATCCCTCCTTCTGATAGGCTATCACGGCAGGTAAGACACACCCTGTTTGTACACCAACCCATTCAATTGTTTTACATATTTAAATATATTTATTATTTAATCACCTAGCTAAAAGATACAGAACCAAGACAGTTTCATAGCACTGCGTAACAGACCTAGAATGATAAGGATGTAATGTTAAATTTGTCTTCCTACTAATCATGTGTTTCCTTTCTATGTGGGTCTTTTTTATTCTAGCTTTCTGCTGTCTATCTGTTTGCCTGTCTGTGTGAGTTTATTAATTCTCTCTTTCGCTCTCTTCTTAATCCTGTTTGTTGGACCATGGTTTTTGTGTATTTATTTTTTTTTTTTTCTCAAAAACCTTCACAGATTTGACTTCTCATACTTTCCTATTTCTTTAGCTTTCATTAGCTTGATCTTGTGCTAGTTTGTTAGTTTTAGCCTTACATGCTGTTCCATTTTGTTCTGTCTCTTCTTCTCCTTCTCCTTTACACTTGGGGTGTGTATGTAATTTTTGCATTGCAAAGCTCTTGTTTTACAGGAGATCTCTGCACCTTTCTTTAATTAGCTTGTTAATGTGTACAAAATGCTTATCCTGGTCTATTGGTATTTGTGAGCAGAAATGATATTCTCTCCTCTCCATTCTTCTCTTACTTTTTTTTTTTTTCTTTCTGTTCTGTAGAATAATGCCTTGTGTCAGGCTGCAGACTTCTCTGCCATTAAAGAGTTGGACTCCCTTAGTAATGAGATTATGGACCTGCAGAGGTGAGGAGTTCATGTTTTACTGCTGACGGTGTACTGCGAGCTGGAATTGGGTTATTATTTGAACAGAAGTGTATATGAATCGTAATTCCACCAGTCATTTCATCACAGTTGTTCGCTTGAGTCACATGGATATGGACACACTTTTTTTGCTTTTGTTTTGAAAGTTGGATTAAAATGTGTGCTAGATGGGTCTTTCTGGCTGTAACTAGTATTCCCTTTGTATGAACTGCTTCATTGTACAAAACTGTTTCCATGTTTATCTTTTAGAACTACTAATTAGTAAAGAGTCGTGTTTGTTAAAGTTTCGGATCAGAAATGCATCTGTCTTCCATATAACAACAAAGAGAAAATGGTTCTTTGGCTGTTTGCTTTTTCCAGCCTCCTTAGGGTTGGGTTTATGAGCGTTGCCATCCTACTTTGAATATACATTAGAATAACACACAGTCATGTGAAATGCTGATCCCTGGCTGTAAGTGAAAGGAATAAACAGACAGATGAGACGACGTGTGTTGTGTTAAAGGTAAGATAGATGGTGAGGCCTGGAGCGCACACTCCCAGGGCGTTGGCACTGCGTTCTAGGGAGCAACGAGTCTCCTGAGGGTCACGTACCACATGAGAAACTTACTCTCTCTTTGAGAAAGAGCAGGCCCTGACGCTGATCACGGCTAAGGCTTCCACAGGCTCACTGTGGAGGGGTGGGTCAGGTAAAGTAGGTTTGCTTTCTCTACTTCTCTTGGCCGTGACTTCAAGGAGTGAGGGAGCAAGGGAACCAGGGACTTCATGAGCGGAGCGGAAAGGTTTTTTTTTTTTTTTTTTTCTTTCTTTTTTTTTTACGGCAAGTAAGAAAGACAGGTGAATAATTTGAGACATCTGGGAACGCGAATGGAATCAGTATTTTTGAGCATGGACCCAAGCAGTTAAAATGATGCATGTTGTTTGGGATTGCCTCAATTGTTCACGGCAGAAAGACGCCTCTGGAGAAAGGTAAGCAGCTCCGCCTCCTTTTCCATGGCTGAGGCTTTTGTATGAAGGAGGTGAGAAACATAGTCTGCCTTTGAGAATCCAACACTGCACTGTTACTAACAAAGTAGGTGGGTGGATGAGGAACTATTTTATAACAAGATCATGGCTATTTCTGACTCGTTTGTGTACCTCTTCACGTCTCTCTCTGTGTATCTTACTCATTTTTTTTCCGTGCAAAAGAAACAATTTTCTGTGTCTCACAATCCAAAGAGTCTGAACAACTCGTCCTCTCTGTGTCTGTGTGTCTGTGTGTCTGTGTGTGTGTGTGTGTCTGTGTGTGTGTGTGAGAGCGAGAGAGAGAGAGAGCGAGAGCGAGAGAGGTTGACTCATGATAAGAAATTTGTGAGTTCAAGCTTTCACTTCTATTTCAAGTGAGTTCCAGGAGTACACTGACAAGCTGCCATCAAGAAGGCTCCACTACTTCTTGGTTTCAGCTGCTCATAAAAATAATGGCTCAAGAACAAACCAATAAAACCAGAAAAGCACAGTTTTTCATTTGACACATTCCAGAATATTCATTCATGCTCATAAGAAGAGCTTTTCCAGCAATTACATTGTGAGTTCATATGTTCTTGAAAGAAAACCATACCCTTGGATCAGATGATTTGGAAGCCTGCTTCGACCAGAAAGTCCTTGTACATCAATTGCCAGTTGGATGTTCTTTTTATAGAAGATAAAAACCAAGCAGTAATGGAGCCATCTTGAGTGCATGTTGTCATTACATTTCTGCATTTAAACTCCTGTGAAATGGAAGTCAAAAATGGAACTCCTGAATCTCTAAACATGAGTCACCCTCGCTCTGCCTCTCTCTCACTCTCTCGCTCACACACACACACACACGCACACAGACTGCACTATTTGTGTTCAGTACCCTAATATTGTTTTAATTCCCTTGAGGGGGACTACCTAATATGTAGTTATTTTTAATTGGAGCATGTGCATTTGCTCATTTAAAGTAATAAGAGAATGCTAGAAGACTGTCAGAAGAGAGAGCGCCCACACTTCTCTCAATCGCACGCTCTCCCTCTCCCTCCCTCCCTCCCTCTCTCCTACTCCGTCACCCCCAGACAGCTATCTGCCCATGTGCAGTTCTGGAACATCCAACCTTTATTATAAGCGCACTCGCACAGACTCTCTTACAGACTCTCTCCAGCAGAAGCAGACATGGTGCTAGAGGGAGAGGCAGTCCAGACGGCGGCCACCTGGCTGCCAGTACCCTCTCTTGCTGCGGTACTGAAATATTCTTGCTTGTGTTGGTCTTTCAGGGAGAAGAGCTCTGTGGAACAGGAGATTAAAGAGAAGGAGGAGAGCATTAGACAGAGGACCAACGAGGTGCAGGTAAGGGGTGTGTTTTGTTAGAGAGCAACAACAAAATATAAACTGTAAAAGTATCTGTAATTTCATTTTCTCTATTGCTAGAAAATTGTTTATAGATTTGTGTCTAATGTTCTGTTGACACGAATATGCACTGGGCAGACGCCTTCCCCTCATTAACTGCAGAATGAATACTGCCGGACTTCACTTTGTGTCGCGCTTTTTCTTTGTCTCTCCTCTTGTCTGAAATGGTGTGGGTTTCAAATAACAGTTAAAGAATGTGCAAGGACATTCTGTTGTTTGATAGAGTGACAAAGTGATTCTCTGTCTTGAGCACCAGCAATAGTCCTTTCCCCATTTTCCCCCTCTCATAGAAATTGCATTGTTTTGGGTGGATTAAGAAACATAATCTCGGTGTGTTTGTTTCCCTTTTATTAGGATTCAAGATTCTTTATTGCCAAGCAACCATGTTTATGGAATTTGGTTTCGTGTGTGTGTGTGTGTGTGTGTGTGTGCGCGTGTGTGCTTGTGTGGGCAAATCAATAATAAATGATAAATATAACAGTACAAAACAACACAAGAAGTACAAAAAGCCAGGACCAACTGAGTGCAGCTTACAAAAACTTAGACATTTGTTGGTATGATGGTAATGAGTGAAGATGTGCAGAATACTCTGTGCCATTGAACTTTATTTCAGTATCATAGACGCAGACATTTCAAAAAGTGATAACTCCTTGATTCTTTGATTCTACTTCCTTCAGCTCATGACCTGGAAATCTATTAAGTCCACCATCCCTAAAGAAGTGCTAATTCTTCAAATCCGATCATAGGAATTAAGGACGCTTTTGGATCAGAGACACACACACATAAAACACAGAAATGTTTTTTCTTCTCCATCCCTCCCGCAAAACACATTCCAATAAATGATACATGAATAAGAATCAAAATTAATAATCTTAATTAAACAAACAGTGAGCATGCACTAAAATCCTCACATGAAAGTTAATTACATTATATTTAATTTATGTCTTGGTTTATGGCAACTTCAGATGATGAGTAGAATCTTATAAAACATTTACATATAATTGTGTCCATTCCTTGCTTCCTGAGAGAGGGAAGATAAGCAGGGAAAGGAAACGAGGTGATGTGATTAAGGAAATGAGAATCACCCATTGTCTCAGAAGGGGAATAAATCTTTCTAGTTAATCTAGTGAGATGTAATGTTTCCATACTCGGGGCATAGACACAATACGGCAACAAATTTTATTTTACTTCTTGAAATAATGAGGCACGCAGGACAACGAAACAACCCCTGCTGGGTAGCCGAAACGATACTACAGATGCTTCTTCTCTTTTGGCGTTCTCAAAGTTGTAATTGGGTCGAATGCAGATTTGGTATGCACTTTATAACTCGCGGATGGGGGGGTGAATCTCGGATGATATTGACTGTTATTTATGTCATTCAAGCACTTCAACACTGTGACTTCCTGCTTCAGAAAGTGACACATTAACATGCATGTGGAAATCCCAGCTAAAAAGCTATTTTCATGGGAAATTTAAGGATACAGCAGGGGGAAACATGAACTCCTTACTGCAGTGATTTCATAAAGTGAAAAATATTTGTATCAGTAAATTAGCTGAACCTTGGAAAAAGCCTGAATACATGACATTTTTCAAGCTCAAGGCTAAGAACCGGTATATTCTCATGTCACACTGTGCTTATTCAGTAGCCAGTTGCCTTAATGTGCATGCTTTGAATTGTGGGAAGAAACCAGGTCACACAGAGGGATGAAATTTCATGTCTCCAAGGTCTTGAAGACGCAGTTTTGTCCAACTGTGTACCATGTATAAGGCTGGGATGACAATACATAGAACTTGAACACTGTACCACCGTGCCGCCTGATTTCATACCCCTCAGTCAGTTATGCAATCTGTGTTCTGTTTCAACTATATGTGTCTAGTTAATTAGATGGTGAGGTTCTGCTTGCTTGGTTTGCCACAGTCTTTTCTATGGCATAAAATTGTGATGTAATTACAGACGAAAATGATAAATAGGAGTGGTAAATAAAGTAGAAGCAACACTACAGAGTAAGCTTTAAAAAAAAAACAAAGAAAATGAAACGATGTTTCTTTTCACACAAGAAAACCGAATCTATTCCTTATATACAATATCCTTCATTATTGACCCCATAGTTATTGTGAGTAACAGATTTATTCCTTACAAGCATTCCTGTAACAGGCTGTGGCTCCTCTAAGGCACGATAGTTATCACAGTTATCTGTGCTTTTGATTCACCCCTTTCTGTTTGGCCTCGATTTTCTGGAATGAAGCTCAGGAAGAATTTAATTTGAATAGTGCCTTGACTCTCACGGAAATGGAAGACACATCAAATAATTGCCTGGTGTTAAATGCAGTAGATTTGTGGGTCTGTATTATATTGTGGTTTTTTTTTTGTTTCTTTTTCTTGCTGTCACAGGACCTGCAGGATGAAGTGCAAAAAGAGAGCGAGGAGTTGCGGAAGCTACAGGCAGAGCGGCAGGAGGTGCAGGAAGCACTGGAGAGACTGGATGAGCAAAAGTTGTCCCTAGAGGAGCAACTCCAGCTCATACGCCAGCAGTGCAGTCAGGAGAACCAGTTGGTGGGTGTGAGCAAGAGAGGGCATGGATGAGTCCGTGCTCTCTGCTTTGACTGCTTTTTGTAGCTCGTACACACAAAATTCAAATCACGAGAGTTTCTCCGGTCTAAAAGTCGAACGCTGGATTTGTATTATAGTAGCTTCATTACCACAACTGTCATGTTATCACGTTGTATGTTAATTCTGGTGTGTGTGTGTGTTCTGAACAGATCCAGTCTCTGCAGGTGGAGCACTCTGAGCAGGAACAGAGAATCGGAGACTAT
>JAQQZR010000039.1:10319791-10334141 GCA_030068235.1 Notoglanidium macrostoma | reverse complement strand
ATATTATAATATTTTATATATTATTATTTGTACTTATTCTATAGTATATAGAATCTGTATATAGTATAGTGTAGTGTAGAATAGTATAGGTACGTAGTATAGTGTTGGTGTATATAGTACAATCTGTATACGTTATATAGTTGGTATATACTGTAGTATAGTAGAATCAGTAAATAAGTGTTAAATTATCAGTATTGTGTATGTCCTTTGTTATCTTATTGTAATGTGTAATATCTAACATAACAAGCTCTCAATAACTGAGTCAAATTCCTTGTATGCTCTAGCATACTTGGCCAACAAAGATATTCTGTTTCTTCATTACCTTCATTCAATTCCTAGCTTATAATTCAGTATACAGTATTCTGTATTATTCAGACACTACAATGATTTAGGCCTTTTTAGTAACTGAAGTTAAACTATTCGTGAAAATTTGTTGTTAAAAGAGTGAGGAATGTAAGTCTGGCCTCACTGATGGGCTCTGGGAGTTTAATAGGGTAATAACACACCCCTTTATTGTTAACAATATTGTTTATTGTAATTTACATTATTTGGCTGATACACTTATGAGTGACATACAGATGTGATTCACACACAAACAATGTTTCTCTGCTGTGCATGACGTTACTGAAAGGTGGGTCATCATACAAACATGCACACAAACACACCCCTTAAAGTTAAAGGCCTTTAACACACCAGTTGACAGCTAGTGCTGAATCTCTTGTTGTGCATCTTAGTGTTCTTGTCAGCACGGATTCAGTCGATCACGCATGTTGAGTGATGGGACAAACTTCCAGACTGGTTGCTCAGCTAAGGAAAAAGCAAACGAACAAATTCTTGAGTGGGTATACACGGATCACCTAATATTTTTTTCTTCTTCTTTTTGCTGCTTAATAAACTGTCATTAGCCAACTTGGTCTTTAATATGTTGATATGTGAGTATATTTGCAGTGGTACCTGAAAGTTTGCACTTATATATATATATATTTCTGCATATACTATACTACATGAAACATCATCAGATTTTCACACAAGTCCTAAAATTATGTAAGGCGGGCCCAATTAAACAAATGAGACAAAAATATTATACTTTATTTGTATTTTGAGGGAAATTATCTAATCTATCTAATATTATACAGTATATGAGTGGCAAAGGTATATGAACCTTTTTACTTTTAGAGTCTTTTGTGCAGCAGTAACTGCAACTAAACATTTCCAGTAACTGTTGATCAGTCCTGCACATCAGCTTGGAGGAATTTTAGCCCATTTCCCCATACAGAACAGCTTCAACTCTGGGATGTTGGGATCTGGGAGATAAACTGCTCGCACAGCATTTGTATTGGATTAAGGTCAGGACTTTGACTTGGCCATTCAGAACCTTCTTGTTCTTCTTCTGCTGTACAACTTGTGTGCATAGGGTTGTTGTCTTTTTCTTGAGCTTCAGTTCACATACAAATGTCCTGATATTTTCCTTTAGACTTTAATGGTATAATTCAGAATTCATTGTTGCATCAACGATGGCAAGATATCCTGGCCCAAATGCAGCAAAACAGGCCCAAACCATGATGATACCATGTTTCACAGATGGGATAAGGTTCTTAAGCTGGAACGCAGTGTTTTCCTTTCTCCAAACATAATGCTTCTCATTTAAAACAAAATGTTATATTTTAATCTTATCCATCCAGATAATTTTTTCCAATAATCTTCTGGCTCATCCACCTGGTCTTTAGCAAACTGTAGATGGGTAGCAATATTCTTTTTGGAGAGCACTGGCTTTCTCCTTGCAACCCTGCCTTGCACACCATTGTTGTTCTCCTAATGGTAGAGTCATGAACATTAACATAAGCCAATGTGAGAGAGGCCTTCAGTTTCTTAGAAGTTACTCTGGGTTCCTTTGAGATCTCACAGACTATTACATGCCTTGCTCTTGGAGTCATCTTTGTTGGTCGACCACTCCTGTGTAGGGCAACAATGATATTGAATTTCCTTCATCTATCTGACTGTGGATTAGAATAAACTAAACTCTTTTTCTGAGGTCATGAGAAATTTGCTTTGTTCTTGCCATGATACACTTCCACAAATATGTGTTGTGAAGATCAGACTTTGAAAGATCCCTGTTCTTTAAAAAAAAAAAAAAAATATCAACAACCTGATTGTCATTCTGGGAAGAGTGAGCCGGCCTCTTTAACATACAATTAAGGAGCGTGCTCCTGAGTGGCACAAACAGAAAATCCTTTGTCACATCATTGGGAGATAGCCAACTTCAATCTAGACAATGTCACAGTCATCCATACCTGGGAGTCCAGGAGAACATAATTCGTGCTCTTTGGGTAGGAGGGATGTCATAACTCTCTTCACTGTCAATCACAGCAACACTAACCGATAAGTGGGCATCTGTGAATGTGGAATTGGAACTTTCTGTGCCCTGTGATGTAGCATGAGCAGCAAAAGATGTGGTGGCTGGCTTCCCTTGTGTTGGAGGGAGCACATGCTGGAAGCTGTGTGATAAGGGAGAGCTTGCTAGTGGTTAGGAATTGGCAAATGACCATTTTGGGAGAAAATGTGGTAAAAAAATGAAAAGAAAAGAACATTAGTATCCATCCATCCATTATCTATACCCCTTTATCCATCTGGGTCACGGGGAAGCTGGAGCCAATCCCAGCATCTTCGGGCGAGAGGCGGGGTACACCCTCGGCAGGTCGCCAGTCCACCACAGAGAACAGTAGTATGTGATTTGTAATTCATAAATACCAAATGCAGACTACTGCCCCCTCCTGCTATGGAGTATTGGTGGTGAAAGTGTGTGCATGCTGGCCATCAGCTGTAGTCTTTGTATGTTTATTGTAAAGATTGAAGCTGATCATTTGGCCCTGGTTAACTCTAGCTCTTGTTATAGACCAGAGGTTTCTGCCACAAGAGTGTCACAAAGTTGTATTTATGTTGTATTTAGAGCAGTCCAGTAATGTGTGTTAGTGATGTAATTGATGAACATCGAATATTGTCCTGTAAAACTTTCACATACAATTGCTTTTCACTTTAAACTGACTCTTGTCAGTTGTTACCCTTCAGGTAGAGTACTATTTTTCTTCTATTATTCTGAGATATTAAAGCTTTGCATCTTATATGGAGGACAACTGAGGCTGGCTGTGTGCCATGCTGTTCTTCTGCGGTTGCTGCTGTATCCACATCACTGCAGTAAAACAGCATTAGAGTCTCTCTCTCTCACCCTCCCTCTCTTTCTTTCTTGCTTTGTCATCCATTCACTTTCACGCTCTATATTTCTCTGTTGCTTTAGGCATTTTACGTCATTGCCTTACACACTCCTTGTGCAGGCTGCAGTTGAGGCATTCTAACCCTGAGTCTCATGATGAACTGCCCTGTAATAAGGATGTTCCTTGTAAGCCGAACACAGTGGCCAGATTGTCACTTAACTGTGTAATATCTATTAAATTAGCTAGGTTTATTATTTGGCCAGTGTCCTGAGGAAAAAGACTCCTCCTTCCTTCTGCTGCCTTGACCAATCAGAGACCAGACTGCAACGTGTGGCATGAGAGCAGTGCTGAGAGGAGGAACAGCCTGTGTGTGTGTGTGTGTGTGTGTGTGTGTGTGTGTGTGTGTGTGTGTGTGTGTGTGTGTGTTAGGAAGAGGAGGAGATGATGGGCAGAGTGAAAGAGAGGAAGGGGCTGAGTGAGTGTTTTCTTGCACTGTATGTGATGGTCACCCTGATCTTATTAAGGTCTGCATTCTCCCTGTTCTAGTTCCTATTAGAGAAAGTGTGTGTGTGTGTGTGAGAGAGAGAGCGGTGCAGAGAGAGAGATTGAGAGAGGGAGATGAATCAAGTATGTGTGTGTGTGTCGAAGTGAGGGAAGCTGCTGTTGTGAGCTCTTGACGGGGCCTGATCTCAAACACACTGTGAATTATTCTTCTGCATTTGCCTTCTCGCACTTCCGTCTTCTTTTTTTGTCTTACCTCTTAATATCCTTTACTGTGCCAGATGAAAATGTCAAAGGGAGGAGAAACTCTGTCAAATAGGTAAGAAATGCGACACTATTGATGGGACACTGTGTGTGTGTGTGTGTGTGTGTGTGTGTGTGTGTGTGTCCGTCCTGCATGAGTGTGAGATTGTTCATGCTACATTCTGAATTGAGATGCTGAAAACACTCTTTTGGTGCTGGCTTTTGAAATTTTATCCATTAGATGCCCTTTGTTTAGTTTCTATTCTTGCCAAGTCACTATTAATGTTCATGGGCTAATGTATGACCTAGAATCCATTCTTAAATCCTCAAGTACAGCTCCTAGCTTGTGTAACTACTTAGAGAATATCTTGTACTATGTGTGTGTGTGTGCCAGTGAGAATCTGTAGGTCCTTGTACGTCACTCTGTCAGCTTGTTTGTGTTAGTTGTTCTGGTAATTGGTGCTCAGATGGCCCCTCTGAGAGATCAGCATTTAAAAGCTGCTGACTTGAATCATTTCTGCTACATACACAGCATCTAGCAGGCAGGGCAAATTTATAAGTGTGTACATCTTCTTGACTTTCTCTTCTTCCTGTAAAATGATCAGTATAGTATGAAACTAGTTTGTACAAATGATATTGCTGTGATTAAATTCTCAGCAGGGAAGAGCTCACTGTGTTTCAGTTATTTCAGGGCTTTTCTGGCCCTAAGCAAAATATTCAAAGTAATTCATAATTAACAATTTACCTTTGCATCTAGTTATGTATTAGCTGTTTTTTACATTTATGGGCATGTGTTTATATATTTCATATCTACACTCTATATGTTGTTGGAAAGAGAAAGTAGCTTTCAGCTAGAAGAATTTAGAAGAAATCATCAGCCTGTGAGTCACTCACTGCTAATTATGCACAACGAGACTTAATAGCCATACAGAACTTCTTCTGTGGGGCTGAGGGCCACCTGAGCCATTAAATATGTTGCAATTGTGAGAGCAGAAGAGAGCACAAAGAACGGGTCTGTCTTTCAGCTGGAGTGGATAGACATGGGTACTATTCGGTTTCCCTTCTCGCTTCCATTCATCCACTTTTATTGTCCTGTTGCATTCTTTTTAACACTAAATTCCTTCATGTATAGAGAAGAGCCATGGATGGTTATTACTCCAGGGATATTTCATAGGCCTAGGCTATAGGAATGTATTCCTATACCAACATGTCCAATTCAGCTTGTGAAGGACCTGGTGTGTAGCTGATCATTCAAATACTTGTATTTTGTATTTGTGTATTACAACATTATTATGCAGTTATTCATTATCAGGATACAGAAACTCGGGTAGCCCAGTAAAAAAGAAATTTTTTTTATTAAGCCAACGTAGGAGAAGCGAACATCTAGTCAGTTTTCATGAATTGAAAGGTAGAGGTTAAATCAGTTTGTGTTTTGGATATACATGCATCTTTCTTTGCAGTGTCTCTAAAAAATCATCATGCTAGTACAAATGAGTCAGAATTTAAGAATGCCAAAAACCCTGTTAGAGTTGGAATGATTTGGTGTTGTAGCAATACAAGTTGAGGGTTTTTTTTTCTTTAGCTTTAGCACCCGATATGTCACTAGAAGGGAAAGCAACATAGCCTTTCTTTTGATGTTGCTAGTTATCTAGCAATGATACCATACATCTGTTTACTAAAGTTGAAGCTAGCTAGCTAACTAGAACTTTTGGTTATTGCCTTCATGCTCAAGAAACATGGTTAGTGAAAATGGTTGGAAAACCCCCAAAAAACTATATTGTTAATTAGCACATAATTTTTTAGCTTGTGCTGCCTTAAAGGTATGCTTTATTGGGTTTACTACTTTCCAATAACTTCCAGTTATTTCACAGTCATTTTTTTTGCTGAGTGTCACTGGGTTTATCTGCAGCTTTACTGTATAGCATTCAAATGAGTAAATTAGTGCTGGGTTTATGTGTTTTTATGGGGAGGGTACCAGATTTGATTTAGGACTTCATAAGTCAGTTTGTTGGATGGATGATTTTGCTCTTAAAACTAACCAGACATTTCCATTTGATTATTAAATATTTGCATAAAGAATGTCTTTCTACTGATGTATTGCGGAACCACTCTCAGGAAAAAAGGTACTAAAGTGTATATTTGCTTGTCTCCCTATAGGGTGTGTCTTTGTACCTTTTAGAATGGACCTTTTACCAGGGAAAGTCAATATTATTACCCTTTTAAAATAATTGAATGTACACAGCAAGTACCACAACAATTAGCATTTTAAGACATGTAACTGGATTGGCTAAAAAGTTTACAAGGTTCGTAGCATCCAATCTTAAATGTTCTTTGAGTTTTATCAAAGCAACTTAGTCTCAGTCTTGAATGCTCCATCTCTGGACTTCTTAACACTGTTCTCAAAACCACATCCTCCACACAAACCACAACTAGAGTTTGAATGGTTGTGAGTCAAATTGGCTCTTTATGTTAAAGTAGGAGGTTTTTGGTGAACTTTAAGTCGACTCTTAAAGAAGATATAGGTTTGGCAGTTCACATTGCCAAACTAGACACACTGGTCACTACTGGTGCAAGCATAACAGCCCTTGATCTGTGTAGCAGAGAATGCAGTTGCCTTACCTGGGGAAAAATAGGCTTTTATGATATTTTTTCTACATACTTGCATTGTAGAGCAACTTGGACCTCCGGGTAAGCTTCAGTACATTTTTACATTTACATTTACGTCATTTGGCAGACACCCTTATCCAGAGCGACTTGCATATAAATACTTATACATCTTATTTTATACAAGTGAGCAGTGAAGATTAAGGGCCTTGCTCAAGGGCCCAGCCGTAGCAGCTTGGCGGTGTTAGGGTTTGAACTCACGCCCTTCCGATCATTAATCCAATGGCTTAAACTCTGAGCTACCACAGACCCATTTTTCTTCTGTACACAATCCTGAGCACTGTCCTCCTTTTGCACAAACCGTTACACACTTGTATCACAAAGTCACCTCTGCATGGGAACACGTTTCTGCTATAGTGTATATGAAGGCTATTTCTAATCTCTGCCCTCATACTAATAGAAGAGTCTGTAGGGATGCTCTGTAGTGCATGTTAGATCACACACACATATACACACACAATCTGGACTTGAAAAAATGGAAAATTTATTATTACAAGTGCAATTAATTTGCTTCAGGTAAAAAAGAAGGCATTGTACTGACTCTGAGAGTGGGATCATAAGAGATACAGTATATAGGGTGATGAATATGGTGCATACAGTGATTAATAAATAATAAAAATAAAATTTTTTGGATTTTTTTAAATAACGGATTTATTGCACTGTGGTTATTCATGATGCTGTTTGTTAGATATGTTCTCCAATAATCCAAAAGCAGGTGTATTTATAATTAGTGGGATACTTTATTTACACAGGTCTACTTCATTCATCTAATTATGTGACTTCAGATGGCAGCAGAACTAATTTAATTGTTTCACACCAAGAGGACTGGCTATTTATAAAACCACAACTTGTATGTTTTTTTTTTTTGTTTTTTTTTGTTTTTTTACAAATTATATAGAAGGTTAAGGGGGGGTGAAAACTTATGCATGCCACTGTATGCTGCACATTCAACAAAATCATGTAAACAAGGAGCATGCTGAGTTGCACTGCATTAGAGAAGATTAAACTGTATTAGTTTAAAGCTGTTTGTTTTTCCCAGCATGACTCAAATACAGTGTAGTGTAAAGTTTTGTAACGCACTACAGCTCAGTGTGTGCTCTATATATTATGCGACATTCACTCTCATCTATGACACTAATTGCTAATTGTGTATTATTATTTCACTCCACTTTCTGTATAATCTCTTTCCCTTTAAATCTGTCTTTTTTTGTGTGTGTGCATCTCAGCTCAGAAAGCTCTGATCTGTCGGAGGCTCTGGAAGACTGCATGGCAGCGCTGGATTTATTCCTGCATAATGACTTCGACAAGGCTCTGTCTAGACTCAAGAGCAGGTGAGTGGGTGAGCCTTTTTAGTAGACAAGCATTAACCCCCTATGTGAAAATCGTCACCAGTACAGAATAATAAATGTAGGTGAAATACAGAGACGTGCTCTATTCAGTAATGTACCTCAAATGTGTCTCCTACAAGCCAGTTGATGGAAGGTGATCATGGTCAAAATTGCATGTTCCACACTGAAACATTATAAAGAGTGCTGGGTATGACACCAGGATTGGTCTACATGCACAGATGGAAATAGGCTTGCATAAGACTATACATGTATATAAAAGAAGAATGGTTTTGTTAACATTTATTGAAAGAGACTCCAGTGTCAAATGTAATGCTGTTCCTTTGGTCTTTAGGAGAGAGAAAAACAAATGGGAGCTGAATGTTGAGGGGTGGCCTGTTTATAGCTGCTTTACTAACAGCAAAGAATGACCGATATTCTGTATTTTAAATGTACTTTAATTCAGTTCATTTAACTTTTATTTGTATAGTGCTTTTAATAATGGACAATGTCACAAAGCAGCTTTACAGAAATTTATAAATTCAAGTTATAAGCTTTAAACTTCTGAATCTATACATTTATCCATAAATAAATGTATCCCTAATGAGCAAGCCTGTGGCGACAGTGGCAAGGAAAAACTCCCCGAGATGACAAAAGGAAGAAAACTTGAGATGAATTCAGACTCATGAAAGTATAACTACAAGGGAGAGCCAGAAGGTAACACAGACATGAGGGTGCCCTGGGACCCTCAGCCAGCCACTCCACCATCAACAAACATGAATGAATGCTTGAGAGTGGGGTGTTGACAGCATCCAAACAGTTTACCAAAATGCTCTATACCTGAGGACCATCCGGATCTGTTCCTTCACCTAATAAAAAGCTATTCACAAAAGACTTGACTCAACAAGTATTTTTTTTCAGCCTAGAATTATACAGAGCCTGTATAAGACTGAGATTGTTTCTGAGTCATGAACACTAATTGGAAGGCTATTTCATAACTGTGGGGCTTTGTAAGAGAAGTCTATGCTCCCTGCTGTAGCCTTCACTATTCAAGGTACAAACAAAGAGCCTGTACCCTTTGATGTAATAGGGTAAAAATAACAGTGTGTTGTTTTTTTAACAAAAAAAATTGTGTAATCACTGGCAGGTTGCTGTGGTAGAAATGATATATGTAAACCTCTAATGTTTGTTCAGTTGTAGGAAATAATCGTCCTAATTCAAGCAGTGATCATTTTCTTATAACAGTCATTCTTAATATAACTGCACAGCCTGGAGTTCTGGATTCCTCACCATGTGAAGACTGCCAGGAAAACCACTTCCCCATCACTCTCACTCTGCCAATAAAACTTTCACAGCCAGAAACAAACAGAAATGTTTGACTAATTTCATCACAAAAACCCTGCAAAATCTCAGATTAGATGTGTATGTTTGTGTGTAGATTTTATACTACAGCGCTGTTGCGGTCTCAAATCTGATTGGTTAGAAGATGTTAATACATTTTCTCTGACAACATGTCTCAGACTGGAAGACAAATCACTGCTGAGAATTTGTTTGGGGGACATTCCACATTTAATGTAACTATAAACTGATAAAGTATGGTGGTGGTGTTTCAGTAATTTAAAAAATGTAATCAATGGAAAATTGCTGTGTTCTAAGATGAATAAAGCACTTCAGGGTGTGCTGTTATTGGAAAATAATTAACTTAGGGGTGGTAACAGTAACTCTGCTTTAGATCGTGCTGCATCATACTACCCCAACCTTCATTATGTTCTTATAAACGCACATCCTGAAGGGTTTTATTATGGAAATATTATGGAATTGAGGTGGTAATTATTACAGACGTTTATAGGTCTGTGTCTCATCCGTTCTCAGGAGATGCTCCTGTTGGAGTCCATAAACTGGCTGTGAGCCTGTTTTTCCAGGTGACATTACTGGGGTAGGGGCAGTGTACTTCCCCTGTAAATAAAAAAACCCACAAAGAGGTTATAAAGTGGGGTTTTAAATAAATGAATAAAGTGGGGTTTACCACTCTCCTCCTCTGTGGAATCACTCTTTATGGTTTTTGGTTTTCCCCAACTGGAAAACTAATTCCAGATGATGTTGCCAAACTTGCAGTGGCTGGAACACGTTGAGACGATCTGGGTGCTACTCGCTATGTTGCAGCATTCAGCCTGGGCTGGATAGAGGATTTTAAAACGCTGTAACTGCATGTGGATCTTACACGTGAACCTGCATTCAGGGCAGCAGAGAACAGATCAGCATGTCTCAACAGAAACCAAATGAACATTGAAAAACAAACAAGTTTTAACAGGTCATGAAAGTGGCTGATGACCATTCTTAGCATTGGTGATAAACCTAGTAGCTGTTAGACTTTCTCCAGGCTAAAACAATAGTGATTCATTCTATTTAAAGATAAATGTGAATGTCCTTAAGAATAGTCATTACTGACAAGAGTGCATTATTATGTCTGCTTTGGGTGTGAAAAAAGAGGGATTTTTCTGAGACCAAAGTGCTGTGTTTGTTTGGCTAGCTGTTCTAACTTGCAAAAACAGGGAAGGTGCTGTTCATATGGTCATATAATGTATTTGTTCCCGTCAACCTCACATGAGCTCCTCCCCATTCCAGTCAGCAGTTCATGAATGGTAAAAGTAGGAATCTTTTGATTTATGTGAGCTTGTGAAGTTACAATTCCATTTAAATATTTATCCTGGATACTTACAAGTGCGATAAAACCCAATTCAAGGTTACTTTAGTGTTATTAAGATTTTTCATGTTTGGTGTATGATATTTACACAATGAATGCAAGATTTGGTCCTGAATTTGTCTTTTTTTTTTCTTTTTTTTTTTCTTTAAACTCCTCTGTCTGAATGTTTATATGATAATCATTTCTGATTTTTCATCTGAAAAGAGCCCTGTTTAATCAAAAGTGTGTGAGCATCCGTAGAACATTTATAAAAAGTTTTTTTTTAATGAAAATTAATGGATGGATGGATGGATAGATAGATGTTGGTTCCAGATGTGATGGTTTAAGTATTTCAGAAAATGTAGACCTGGGATTTTTATACACAGCGATCACTATAATTTACATGGCATGGTATGAAAAACAAAAATAACATCCTATGAGCAGCAGTTCTGACAGTGGAAACAACTTGGTGATTAGAAAGGTCAAGGCAGAGAAACCGGATTGGTTCAAGCTGATGGGTAAATCAATGTTAACTCAAATAGCCACCCAATACACCTGTGGTGAACAGAAAAGCATCTCAGCACACCAAACCTTGAGTCAGATGGGATATAACAGTAGAAAATTATTGCGCACATGTGTATGTGTGTATGTGTGTGTGTGAGAGACAGAGAGCGAGAGAGCGAGAGACCGAGAGAGACACCATCGCTCTGCTTTCTTGTTGTCTGGGTGCTGTTTTGTAGGTCATATGATTTGAATTGAGCAAGATTAAGTGTGGTAACACATTGGTCAGGAGTTCAGGCCAGCTCCCTGCAGCAGGGACACCAATTCACACGTTAATTTTCAAATCAGTGGAATTTCATCTTTTTGAGTTGTTTTTATCAGTTCAGCTTATTTGTAATAATGGGGCTGGTAACTACTGTAATTTAGGTAATAACTGATATGGAAAAAATATACTTTATATAGAAAATGATAGACCTTGATATGTCATTACATTTGAAATGTGAATATTAACATTAACATGATACATTTTTCTAAGTATCATGGGCATCATCATGTGTCATTGATTTTATAACTTCATTGTGATTTACAGTAAAAAGGTAACTGATTTTATTTATCTATTTTTTTATATTTTTGCACTGGTATTAGTGAAAGTTTCCTCAAATGCATTTTTGGCAAAATATGATGATGCAGCATGTATCATGACACAGCATATCTTCAGGCTAACCTACAAAATTTTTCAATCTTTGCTAGATGTGTAGGTTTTAATAATTGCAATATTATTATTAAGGTTTGTTTCCTTGTTGTTGAATGTAGTGTTGAGAGTATATTGTGAAGGCATCCTCTACAGGCTACAGTAGGCTGTAACAGTGTGTGTAAAGGTTTATGAATAGGAGTGAAATGTGAACCATGCAGACATTCAGCATTCCTTTGTGCTTAGACCCCACCAGCTTTATTCCATTTTTGTTTCAGAAAAAGAAACCAGGTTAAACTGGCTTAGCCAGTAATCCTTCTGCTGAGCATTTTGGATCTGCAGTGTCACATTCTCTCCGGTTCACACCAGCCTGTTTCCTAGAGAACTAAACCCAACACTTGTGTAAAACTCCGTAATGATGGTGCATACCTTTTTAACTATGCTAGAAACTGCTCATTTGCACTACAAATGTGGCTATTAAGTGATATATCCAATGTCACATCATTATAATGACCATGATCCTTTTAAAGCATTGTGTTACACTGTGTGTTTTTTATTATGTGAGACAGAATATATATTTTGAACAGATGTGTTTCATTCGTTTAGGTCTTATTCTTCCTAAGGTTCCTCTCTGTGTTCAGGGAGTGTCTTTATCTATTCTATCTACGTTTTTGTCTCAGGTGTATTTTCATGCGCTGAGTCATCTCTGTTGTCATGCTATGAATAGATCAGATCTTTTTTGTGTGTGTGTTTTCTGACAGGACTAAAGAAAGTATGTATCATTCGCTCACGTATGCCACCATTCTGGAAATGCAGGCAATGATGACCTTTGACCCTGAGGACATCTTGTCAGCAGGAAACACCATGAAAGATGCTCAGGCTATTTGTCAGCGGTAAACGCACTTTCTCTTTCTGCATATTACTACAAGGTTCACAGTGAAAGGAATAAATAAACAGACTCTACATGCATGTGTGCATAAATCCCAGACTACATCAGAACAGGAACTTGTATTCAGTTCATGGGATTAAGTACGAATACAAGAGGCTTCTTTCAGTTTAAGCAGCTCCAGGATTCTCGGGCTCCCCTGTGTCATGTTTCAATTAGTGATACAATCCCAGAATAATGCTTGGCGTTGAGTGTCCACAGGGTTTCGTCAAATCAAGGGGGTTGATGGAATTTCAGAACCACCTGACACATTAATTGCTCGAGTGTGTGTGAAAATTTGCAGTATGTATGTTTTTTTTTTTTTAAAAGGCACATCTACTCAGGAAAGTCCTTATAGCCATGTAGCAGTAAGTGATCTTGATGGCAGCGACACACACACTTGGACAAAGCAAAGCAATATAGAGGCAGCTGACAAAAAAATTGGACTGCACACTTATGGGAGAGATTGAACTGACGTCTTAGACAGCACATCATCAAAACACCAGTCTTGTTTTTGGAAGCCCATAACTTTGACATTTTATGTTTTTCCACCTTTAATTTCCCACCTGTCTGTATATCTTGCACTCCTGCACTGTTAATCTCACTGACCTGTGCAGTAGTATAACCCAGTTTTGTTAGAACAGTAGAGTATTTTACCAAATACAAATTGGTGGTCCTTTCCAGATACAGAGACCAGTGCCATCTCCTTAATTTCAAAGATATTCATTATAAAAAATTATTCTTCACACGGAGAAGCTTTGCGTGAAAGACTTATTTGGCTTCATACAAGCGAAAGTTTGCTATTACTGGGAGTGAGAATTGTGAGCAGTGACCCAAATTCAGTCTATACTTAATCATATCTCGTACCCATTTCCCCCAGGAGATTTAAATCAAATGTGAGTTACATTATTATGTGTCAGGCAGCCTGTAAGACTTTCTCCTTCCCAGAATGATGACACAAGCACTTCACTCTGTGTGTACTACTGACAAAAGCCAAACCGAATTGAAACGGTTCATACATTAGTAAGCTCAAAGCCTTTCCTAAAAGGAAATGCTCCTCAACATGTTCGACACATATGTGCATGCAAGAGTATGTCTTCGAGCTGGTCAATAAAGAAAACCTAGTGCATATCGTGAATTGTAAACTTTACTTTGAAAGTATTAGGAAACCAATTGCCTGAAAATTTCCACGTTGTTCATTAGCTGTAATTTGTTAAAGCTTAATAGATGTTTGTATTATGTAAATGTAAATATTCATGTTAAATAGCAAATGCTCAAATCTAAGCATTCACTTTAGCAGACAAATATCAGGACCCTGATTACCTTCCAAATGTCAGGTAATCTGAATTGAAATGTGTAATATGTGATTAAACACAGAGTGAAAACAGTTTAAGGGTATTTATTCTTCTTCTAAAAATTGTCTCTTTAATGATGATCCGGGGCGGCACGGTGGCGTGGTGGTTAGCACTGTCGCCTCACAGCAAGAAGGTCCTGGGTTCAATCCCCGGGTCACCCAGGGTGCCTTTCTGTACGGAGTTTGCATGTTCTCCCCGTGCATTTGTGGGTTTCCTCCGGGTGCTCCGGTTTCCTCCCACAGTCCAAAGACAT
>JAQQZR010000039.1:10302910-10316391 GCA_030068235.1 Notoglanidium macrostoma | reverse complement strand
GTACCCCGCCTCTCGCCCGAAGATGCTGGGATTGGCTCCAGCTTCCCCGCAACCCAGACGGATAAAGCGGTATAGATGATGGATGGATGGATGATGATCCATCTTTAGCATGAAATATCTAATTTGTGAACTTTTTAGGAATAATACTCTAGCAAAAACAGTCTAGAAGCTGCAGTGATGCAATTTTAACTACTGTCTCTCAAATAAATGAATGCACATTTCAGTAAATTAAACATAGTTGCTTATATTGCTTTACACAAACAGACACTGTGCTAAACTATATTCATCAAATTTCATTATTAATTATCTGATTTTTATAGACTACAGCTTTCATTCTGGTGTGATGAGGTTATCAATGTTATTACAGGTATCGTAAGAAGTCCTCCTTCAACAACAAAGCCTTTACAGAAGGTAATTATTCAGTCTACACATCCATCCTGTACATTCATTTCAGATAACTACAAGTTACAATTCTGCCAGGTATATTGTGACATACTGTTTATATTACAGCAATATAAACAGTCAAGTAAAACTTTTCTGCTGCTACAGGGTGGTACATTTTCAAAGCTGTTTGTCAGTGTGTGTGTTAATTCACGCCTGCTGTAAGACTTGACTTGTTTTTTTCAGAGGAGCTGCATGCAGAAGTGTGTTATGCTGAATGTCTCCTCCAGAGGGCAGCACTGACCTTCTTACAGGTTAGTTTCAGTTCTGTAAACGGTGCTTAATGGACAAATCCACCCTGAATGAGTTACATATTAATATGTATAATCTATATGTGCTCTTCTGTTGCGAAAGGTTTATTTTATGATAAAATCTGAGTGCCAGTGGGAATTCCTCTCTACGTAAAGAGAACGATGCAGCAGTGCTTTATCCTTTAGTCTGAACACTGGCTCAGACAGGAGGAAGCCAAAATCACTAATCGCAACTATTTCAATATAAACATTTCCACCCCATGTTAAAGGGTCGAGTTTTCCTATATTTGATTAATGTACATTGTAAACATCTCACTCAGGATAAGCATCATTAACTATTTTTAATCTGCGTCTGCAGGATGAAAATATGATCAGCTTTATCAAAGGAGGAATTAAAGTGAGGAACAGCTATCAAATATACAAGTATGAAGTGACACTCTTGTTTCTCTGTTAATTCAGTCCATCAAGTGATTTTAATCATGGTTATTGTACACAATTGAACACCAAGGATCTTTTTTCTGTGAGTTTGTTTGTCTTCTGTGCTTTCAGGGAGCTACACACAGTCCTGAAATCTTCTGATTATGTTCATGGTCAAAGTCATGGCCACTTTGAGGGAGGAGTGAAACTTGGAGTGGGAGCGTTTAATCTGGTGAGTGTTGTTGCTTGAAAGCAGCGAACACCTGCCGAGTTAATGTGCGTTTGACTTCTACTTTTTTCATTTAACGGGCAGATGCTTTCCCTGTTGCCCACGAGGACCCTGAGGATGCTGGAGTTTGTGGGTTTCTCTGGTAATAAGGTGAACTCCCCATTCTGTCTGACTTATCCTGTGTCTTGTTCAGAGGTGTGTGTACTGGGTGTTTATACCATGTTAACTGTGGACGTGTATGTTATAGGAGTTTGGACTGCAGCAGCTGCAGGAGGGCTCTGCCGAGCGCACGTTTAGGTCTTTCCTGTGTAACATGCTGCTGCTTTGCTATCACACTTTCATGAGCTTCATACTGGGTGAGATGATATCAAAAATAGAAGTCTCAGTGCTTTAGAAGCACACAAAACAAAGAATTTCCAAACAACAAGATAGCGCTCTGATGCTTTAATTGTGCTGTATTCATATTCATGGATTCATATGTATCTAAGGTTTATGAACACAAATGTTTTTTTTTTTTGTGTGGGTGTAATTCAGGAACTGGAGAAGGAGACGTCGAGGATGCAGAGAAACTGCTGCAGCCGTACCTTAAACAGTACCCTAAGGTATGGATTCTATCAGAATCATGAACAATGCGAAGATGTTGTATATTAAACATGAAGTTCAACATATGCAACCATGACTACATGCAAATTGTTACTTCATGCTTAGATATATTATGTATGAATATTTATTCCTCAAGGACAATGTGCTCCACCTCAAAAAGATTCTTCGTATACTTATGTGTCCAAGCTTTAAATGGGTTTCATATGGAACCTTTCCTGCGAAGTAGACCGTTCCTCCAGGAGCACAAACCAAGCAGAACTCTTTATCCTGCCAGGGAGCATCCACAGGCCAGAATATTTGTGAAGGTATTGGAGTCAGGTGGTTCACAATCAAAGCCAAATAAAGGCATTAGATTATGAACATGGGAGAAACAAATGGGAGAATGATGATTAAATGGTTCATGATCTCAGTTGTTGAGGTTAAATTCTTGCAGTATTTGTGTTAAATTCTTTCTCTCAATCTAACACACCTGATGTATCTTAGGATAGGCTTAAAAGGTTTATTTATTATGTTATATAGAGTGTTAAAGCAAGAAAACATGGAGAAATCCAGAACATGCGCTTTGTTGTATGTGTATTGGAAAATAAATGGATTGGATGTTGTATGCCTATTTCATCCGAGGGAGTCAAGCTGCATTTTTTTCCTCTTATTAACAGTAAGAGGGAGGAAAAAATAGAGGCTATATTGTAGGCGTAGGAACTAACTTGATTTGCGGATGTTTTCTAACGTTAAATATAACTTGACATGGTTAAAAACTGTCCTACTTAATTGTTAAGTGCTGGTAAATGGCAGTGATATAAGAGAAATAAAACACTTTGCGACTTGCATTACATATTAGATTTTATAGATATATCTGAACATTCCAGTAACATTCCCTGCTGAGGTGGTATCTAAATAACACCATGTGTGTAGTTTTCAGAGCCGGTTTGCCACCTATGTAGAGCTGTGCTAATCACATTTAGACCTGAATTTCATCAGCCTGTACATTATGTCCTCCTCTGTTTGTAGGGATCTACCTTCTTGTTCTTCGCTGGTCGAATAGAAGAAATCAAAGGCAATCTAGATGCTGTAAGTTTCTCTAATCTATAATCTGTTCGTTCTCCATTCACTCATGGACTTTATTCATGTGCTCATACATGGTGTGACTGTGTGTCTGGATGTGCTTGTGTGTGTTTCAGGCTATTAAACACTTTGAGGAGTGCTGTGAGGCCCAGCAGGACTGGAAGCAGTTTCATCACATGTGCTATTGGGAGCTGATGTGGTGTTTCACCTATAAGCAACACTGGAAGATGGCCTACTTCTACGCAGACCTGCTCAGCAAAGAGAATGCATGGTCTAAGGTGAAACCTCATAGCACTAAACTGAGGAAGAACTTTCACACAGGGCTTTAGTAGGGCAATCTTGTATTTGAGCAGCTCATTGTATATGAGAGATTTTACTGTAGGATTATGTTTCATGTAAAAAAAACTATTTAAAAAATATTAAGGTGGTAGTAGTTGTCATAATGAAGATAACTTCATGATGCAGCTCTGATCTGGTTGAGTTTGGATCGCAGGTGTAATTTTGCTGCAATTTCTGTTACACACATACACAAATCAATTTTTTTGCAGGCCATGTATGCATATATGAAAGGTGCATACCTCAGCATGCTGAGTACAGAGGACCGTCAGCCATTTGGGGCAAGCGATGTGGCATTATTCAGGTAATGGAAAACTACAGAGTGTGCGTGACTTTGGAGTGAACATGTGGGGAATGGCTTCATGTTTGGTCAACATGAAAAACAAAAGAGGGAGCATAAACATAACAGTCACCTACTGTCCTGTTGTTACAAAGAACATCTCGTTCTAACGACTTTGAAAGTTCATACTGGTTTGATATAGGGTACACTATTGTCTTTGTGTTTCTTCAGACAAGTGCCTGGGCTAAAGCAGAAAATAGCTGGAAAGTCTCTACCCACTGAGAAGTTTGCCATCCGCAAGGCTCGCCGCTATAATGTGGACAACCCCATTCCTCTCCCTGTACCTCCACTGGTCAGTATCTGAGTCAATTCCCATTCAAAAATGGTTTTCAACAGGGGAAGTAGCAGACTAGGCTGCATTCCAGCTTTACAACTCCAGCATATGTGATTCAATCCTGAGATCAATTAATGTCTGTGTGCAGTTTTATATGTTCTCCCTAGCTCTGTGTAGGTTTTCCCCTGTGTATATGTGTGTGTGTGTGTGTGTATATATGTGTGTGGGTGTATGTGTGTGGGTGTGTGTATGTGTTTGTGTGTCCCATCCACTGTATGTCCTTGCTTTGTGCCTATTGTTGAGATGAGTTTTGGATCCACTGCAACTCTGACCAAGATATTTGTTTTTTAATTTTTAAAATATTCTCTCCTTTTAATTTAACCTACTTGACTAGTCCAAAATCTCCCATAGGTGTTCACTTGGGTTGAAATCAGATGACCGTTCCCTCTAAAAGGACAAGTGGACGCAATCCATGGCATTAAAAAAGCCCTCTACAGCATAACAGACCTAGCATTTTGGCATTTAATTTGTCACCTATCTATATATATATTTGTAGTTAATTTTATGCAGTGTTTTAATCCCTTAAACTCCCAGTACCTGCTTTACATTATGTACCCTTACCTTTTATGTTGGCTTCACTGTGATCAATGAATATGCTTTAACATAAATAAACAAATAATAAGCTGAAAATATATTAAAGAATAATAATATACCTTCAGAGTTGTGTAATTACAGGCATAGCATATCATTTGAAGACCCATTAGGAGCTGTCTGTTTGCCATATCTATAAGACTTTTAGGCAATCCCTTGCTTATGGAAATGTTGACTGTTTAAACATACAGCAGGACCAGCAGTACTGTATGCGTCTGGCTTTTTTTGTTGTTGTTGTTGTTCATAAGCAAATGTTTTTCCTACAGGAGATGATGTATATCTGGAATGGCTACACAGTGATTGGGAAGCACAAAGACTTGACAGAGGGCATGTTAAAGACGCTGGATGAAGCTCAGCAGAAACTGGAACAAAGTCCAAGTACTGTTTCAGATCAGCCAAATGCAAGACCATATAACCACTCGACATTATCTAGCAAAACACAATGCTCTTCCATACCATGTCCAGCACAGACTGTAATGTGCATTACATTGGTGATATTTACATTAAGTTGCATGCTTATAGACAATAAACGAGACGTATGGACATTCTAATTCCCCAGTAATTCCTCAAATTCTGGCATAGATTATGAATAATGTTTGTAGAGAGAGTTCTGTTAATGATTATATCCTGTGGGTTCTCCTTCAGGGACAGAGTTCTTCATTGATGATCAGTGTGTGCTGAGTCTGCTGAAGGGTCTGTGTCTCAAGCACCTTGGTTATACAGAAGAAGCTGAGCACTACTTTACTCTCGTCCTCTGCAAGTGAGCCATTCAGTCCAATATGATCCATCTTTAAAAGAGAGGTCGCAGTCAATAACAAATGATATTGCCCTTGTTTGTATGAAGCAGATAATTTATACTTTGTTGACATAAAAAAATCTACACCGTAGTCTACACATTTTATTAACCAAAATGGCTTATATAATGTAAATGACATTACCCTACTGTGAATATTATTCAATTACTTTCAAAGGTAATTTTCATTTTTTATTTTTGTGGATGTTGCACAGGAATAAGCAGTTCATGATGAAAATTGGCCAAGTGATCCTCATTCACTAATAGAATTATTAGATGCTTATAGGAAAGTGGTTATTTGAAAATGGGCAAGTAGCAGATTAGGTAGCATTGTGAATTAACAACTCCAGCATCTCTGGTTCAATTCATAGATCAATTACTGCCCGTGTGCAGTTTTGCATTTTCTCTCTGTGTTCGTATAGATTTAATACAGTAGTCCAGCTTCTTCCCACTTTCCTAAAATATGGCTGTATCCCATCTAGTGTGTATCCTTGCCCTGTACCTAGTGTTGAGATCCACTGCAATTCTGACCAAGATTACAGCAGTTAATTCTTAAGGTATTCTCTTCTTTAATTTACCAATTAATGCAAGCATAGCTGTAATTCCATCCATCCATTATCTATACCGCTTTATCCATCTGGGTCGCAGGGAAGCGAGAGGCGGGGTACACCCTGGGCAGGTCGCCCGTCCACCACAGGGCCAAGGAGTAGAGTTAGAGTAGCCAGTTGACCTAATCTGCATGTCTTTGAACTGTGGGAGGAAACCGGAGCACCCGGAGGAAACTGGTAGAACATGCAAACTTCGCACAGAAAGGCACCTGGGTGACCCGGGGATCAAACCCAGGACCTTCTTGCTGTGAGGCGACAGTGCTAACCACCACACCACACCACCCGACCCGCCCATAGCTGTAATTAAAAAACATTATTCTATAGGTGTAATTAAACTCCAGTTTTATGGTCCAAGCAAAATCATCAGATCAAATCATATACTTATCCCAGTCTAGACACACCATGTTGCATGTTCAGTGTTTTATACTGTCAATAATAATAATAATAATAATAATAATAATAATAATATACTCAGTGACAAAATAGTTAATCATGCAGAAGGAATGGTCTGATTTGGATGTAATTCGGGACATGTGCAGACCAGCGATGGGTATGTAAATTATTTGATTTGCAAGAAGCTGGCACGTCAAGTCACCAGACACAGAGGATGCCTCGTAGTCACATTAGACAGCATTACAGCACTTGACGGAGTTTGATAGGGGTTTCACTGTGGGTCTGTATGAGGCCGGATGGTCGTATTATGCAATTGCCTGACATGTGGGGCATACATACGTATGTCACAGTGGCCCGATGATGCAACCAATGGGCACGTGAGGGCACCCACACATGTCGAGAAGAAAGACCACAATCGTCTTATTGTGCGCCAAGCATTACAGATCCCCATGAACTCTGCGCCTGCCATCCAGACACCGGTATTGGACTCTCTACAACACCATGTGTCATCCCGCACCTTGTCTTGATGACTGACATCAACCAGACTACGGGTTCACCATCCCATGTACACTAATGCAGAGACGGCTGCGTTTGGAGTGGTGCCATAACTGGGAGGCATGGACTGATGATGAGTGGTGTCGTACCATGTTCAGTGATCAATTTCAGTTCTGCATTACCACGTCGTGAGCGCGTATGGCGGCGCCGAGCGAAGAGGGCCAATCCTGCCAATGTTGTTGAGAGACAACCCAGGGTTACTCCTGGCTTCATGGTCTGGGGGGCCATAGGGTATGACTTCATGTCATCTCTGGTAATGATTCCTCTGACACTACCAGCGCTACTTCAGTGACATCCTGAGGTTGCATGTCTTACCCCTCCTGAGACTGCACCCTGGTACAGGCTTTCAGGGCGGGGGTACCACACCCTATTGACATGGGACCAGCAGTGTGCTCATACTGCCAACTCTGTTGTCTATTTGATCGGAGATTGTAATCATTCCGACAGTCACATGACCTTTCATTACATGCAGGTTCATTTCATTTTGCACCACTCCATCTGTGCTTACTTTTTTGTCACGGAGTGTAATAATGATAAATGTTAAATAAATAATTGTTATGGTTATTGAAAGCCACATTCACCCTGTTAAATAGAGGCAAATAACTTACTTTTGAAATTGAATACCTTTCTAGACTGACTGAGATGAGATGCCTAAGATAACTTCTTTTTTGGTGCAAATGAATGCGGAACTAAATTTCTTATGCTTCAGAAAGAGTGCTTGAGGGAGAATTGTGTGGGAATTCGCCTGCTGGACTGGTTTCAAGCAAATGACAGCGTGCATGTTTTAAGGTTGGAGAAATCGGAAGATGATGGCTAATGAAGGCCTCCTGTGCGCTTACCACCAAATGCTATTACTTAGAACAATGTGTTCTCTCTGTCTTTTTTTTTCCACCCAGTGAGACACAGATCAAGTTTGACCATTATCTTGTACCGAATGCGCTGTTGGAACATGGCCTGCTGTGTCTGGAGCAGGGCAAGAGAGAGGAAGCCATCAAGCTGCTGGAGATGGCCAAGTAAGCCATGAATCCACAATAGAGTCCATAGTAAATAACATGCCTGGCACTGTGTTTGTTGATCCATGTCATCTTTGTAGGATTTGTTTGTGTGTAGACAGAGATATGTAATAATATACAAGATATGTTGACTTTCATGAGCGATATGTTTACTTACATATGCTTTTCTACATACTATTCCATATCATTGAGTGCAAAAGTTTGTCACCTATATTTTTCCTTAAAAAAGGAAAACGTGCTTAAATTTTACAATTTAAATTTAAATAGAATTCTGGGAAGTTGATAATAAAAATGCGTCTGTATCCTACAAGAAGACAACCATCCAAAACATAATCGAAAACAGAAAAATTGTTGAACAAAAACCAAAAGCAAGAAGTCAGAGTTTTAAATCCACCCTCTCAGTATGATAGAACTAGAACATATGTTGAATAGCATGAGTGGTAGGTGGGCTTCAGGGGATCTACAGGCTGCACAGGAGTGTGTGAGTGTACATTTACATTTACGGCATTTGGCAGACTCCCTTATCCAGAGTGACGTCCATAAGTGCTTTGAGTGTAAGGTTAGCGGTGGCTGTAAAGGCAAAGGGCAGGCATATTCTTAGAGCATATTTATATCATATGTAAAGAAACCTTTGAACTAATATAAATTTCATTTTTTCTGTGAGTAGGAGTAGGAATGCCAGTACTGCTAGCATTGTCTTTGAATTCTGGCTCTTTTAATTCCGCTTGTACCGATATCATTTTTATTATATTTTTGTTTGTATTTTTTTATTTGTTTATTATACCTTCCAATAACTCAAAATTTTCTAAGGAATTTAATATTTCTATGTCCCAAAATATAATCGAAGCAGTAGCCTAATTTAAACCACCACAACCCTGACCAGGCAGTTACTAAGGATTAACAGATGGCATAAATGCGTCATGTAGCGTTACGTGTTCATGGCCTTACACACACCCTTCAGAAAGGGGGAAAAAACCCTCACACTTGCATGACTTTTTATGCTGTGTCTTGATCCCAGCCATGATACATACCTCATGTCTTAATCAGGTTCCCCGTGAAACTTTCTGGAAAGCTTTCTATAAAAAAACACCTCCTATTTATATCTGCATTCATATATTTTTGGAATAACTCACCTGTTCATTTTGAATAGTGTATTCATATTATATCCCTAACATGTTGCCACCGTTTTCCTGACCTGAGCGCTGTTCCTTTTCTCTATAGGCAGAACTATAAAAACTACTCGATGGAGTCACGGACTCATTTCCGGATCCAGGCAGCGCTGCACAAAGCCCAAGCCACGGAGGAGAACGGGGAACCCTGCACGCCCACAAGCCCTTAACAACCACGGTAACAACAGAGTCAGAGAGGTCACAGGGTCAACACATGCCATGCTCAGGCCTAAGGAGCTGGGTGGAGGCTGCACAAGTGCAGAAATAAAAAACAATAGACAAGCAGGGCTGAGCATCTGATGAGAGAAACCTCACTCTATCTCACTCGCATACATGCATTGACCGTTACACACACACAACACATTTCTGTATCAGAGACAATCGTACTATACCTGGAACCCCAGATGCATGCAGTGTAAAGATATAGTCCAGCTCTGAATAAGAGGCAAAACATCGTGCTGATACAGAAATACTTGTGCCCAAGGCTTAGAGTAATTTTTGATGCACGTCTAACCCAAAGATATTTCTAACTCATTTGAGCAGCTTTTTGTTTTTACACTGGTTTTGCCCTCCGAGGCACTGACTCACTACACTGTGGCCAGCTTTTGACCTCACCAAACAGTCCATACTTGTTGGACAATTATTATTTATTTTGAAATATGCCTTCATCTTTATGCACATGCTTTTATATGATTCAGTGGATACACAGTAAATGGCCACTTTAATAGGAACACCTGCTAAGTCATGCAATTATCCATTCAGCCAATCATATGGCAGCTGTACAATGCATAAAAACATACAATCATGCAGATACAGGTCAAGAGTTGCTTGCTGTGGTTGTAAAGCATGGATATGTGAGTTACCATAGACTTCCTGTCAGCTCAATCTTCTCTGGCTGTTCCCCTCTGACTTCTCTTAACAATAAGGTGTTTCTGCCCACAAGACTGTTGCTCACTGCAGGGTTTTTTTTTGTTGTTGTTGTTGCACCATTGTGTGTAAACTCTGTTCACTATAGTGTGTGAAAATCCCAGGAAGTACGCAGATTCTGAAATACGCAAACCAGAACCAACCAGCCCATCTGGCACCAACAACCATGCCATGGTTAAAGTCACAGAGATCACGCTTTTTCCCCCTCTCTGGTGTTTCATGTGAACATTCACAGACGCTCTTGAACCGTATCTACATGATTTTATATTACAATTATATTGTATTGTTGCCACATGATTGGCTGATTTGGATAACTGCATGAGTGAGCAGGGGTTCCTAATAAAGTGGTTTGTGTGTATATATGGCTAATCTAGTTTTTTTTTGTTTTTCTATGTGTTCATTACACATGGCCATCCGGATAAAAATAGATAATGCTCAGAATCTGCTATATTAATAATATATAATTTATATAAAAACTCACAAATAAATGTTTATCAGTAAAATTAGGATAGCACCCATAACCTCAAGTCCTTCACCAACATGAAACACGTAACATTACAAATTATGAAATGCATTGTTTAGGAAAGGAATATGAAATAATAAAGTTATTAAACTGATTAATGCCACACAGCAACTTGGTAACTGAAATATTTTAACAACTTACAACTACTTGATTTTCAGTTGTAGCAATTCTACCATGTCACTGCTAAAAACTAACTGTAATTAAACTAAGCTTCATTATTTTTTGCAGAGCTGCTAAAAAGAGATCTATTGGTTTGGCTTTTTTATGACTGATTCATGTTAGCCTGGAATTTTCCCGTTATCAAATTATTAAAGAAGTTGTCAATCATATTGATCAAATTTATTGATGAAATTATTGCTGAAATCAGATTTTTTTTTTTTTGTGATTCTGTAATCGTTTTGTTGATATCTTTGATATCATTGTTTGCTTGTTGGACTAGTGTACTATAACATTTACTTTAGTCCATTTTGATTAAGACTTGTATTTTTTTTTATTGGGTATTCCCTCAGAAGGAACATGTGCATAACAATCATTTTATTGTCAAAATATCTCACTAGTCTGAAATCACAGTAAGTATAATAACAGTTTATTTGTAGGCTGAACCGTCATCACAAGTTACAAACTATGTAAATGCAATTTTGGGGGTTTGTGGGGTTCTTTAGTGTTATTTCTTTCTAGTATTAGTTGTCTGTGGTATTGGCTTTGTGAAATTGTCCCGGTTTAAGTGGACAGCTGAATTTGTCTTTTAGAAAGGCAGTCTCCTTCATGTGAACTTGATCAAGGCGCAAACATACGCCAAAAGTCTTTCATATTGGAGGATGGAAGACAGGGCTTTCTGCTCTAGCCATGGCGAGGGATGCATTGAAACCACTAAAGCCTTATACTAAAAGCAGAGATTAAGAAAAACTTGAAATAGGATTTTTGTTAGGTTAATGAATGCTACTGTATAGCCTTGATCCTATCAAATGAATACCATGGCAATGGAGTCTGTATAAAGGTCTTTTAATTAGAAAACCGATTATATTAATATGAAATCTCAGAGAAAGGTCTATTTTAAAGTTGTTTTTACATTAGTTGAATTATGGATTAAATTATGCTTTCTCATGTTTTATTTCCAACTGCAATGACAGTGGGTTGTTGTTTTGTTTTGTTTTTTCTTTTTTCTTTGGTTGTTTTGTTTTTTCTTTGCCTGGTCATTCATGCACAGTCAAAGCCAGGCCAAACTACACATTAAGTCCTACTGTTGTAGTAGATCTACAGTGTTTCTGTTAATATTTAGACTATTTAAACTTATTTGCCTCACAGTTGCTGTGTTTAGTATCAGTGTGGAGATTAAGATGAAATGCTTAAATTTTTATATGAAGGACTTTAATGGATGTACAGTAAAACTACTGAAATTCATATTTACTCAAAGGTGGTGGAAAAAGAAATCTGATTAAAAGATGATTACATTCACTGTCTCAGTTTTCATGAGTTCTATTTTTCCTCTGTAAACACTGATCTTTACAGATAATGGGTTATTAAGTCAACACATTATGTTGCATATGGCTCCTGTGTAGAGAAACATTCCTAAGCAAAATTAATGTTTCTTTTATTATTTAAAGATTAAATAATGACATTCTCTCCCACCAAATTTTTGTTCTTGATTCAAAAGAGAATTTGATTTATTATTTAGCCTCTATCTGTATTGCAGTGCCTTGATTTATACATAATGAACAAGAGGTGTGTAAACCTCAGGCTTCCATATGATATTTTAATTGTTAAGGCAATTTGATATTGTCAAATATCACTGAACCTGTTACGATACGGTATAATTTTGATTTATAAGGTAACCATTATACACTGCCTGTCCAAAAAAAAAAAGTCACAAACTAATATTTCGTTGGGCCGCCTTTAGCTTTGATTACGGCACGCATTCGCTGTGGCATCATTTTGATGAGCTTCTGCAATGTCACAAAATTTATTTCCATCCAGAGTTTCATTAATTTTTCGCCAAGATCTTGTAGAGATGATGGGACAGTCGGACCGCTGCGCAAATTCTTCTCCACCACATCCCAAACATTCTCAATGGGGTTAAGGTCTGGACTCTGTGGTGGCCAATCCATGTGTGAAAATGATATCTCATGCTCCCTGAACCACTCTTTCACAATTTCAGCCTGATGAATCCTGGCATCATATTGGAATCTGCCCGTGCCATGAGAAATTCACTGATTGAATAACCTGGTCATTCAGTATATTCAGGTAGTCAGCTGACCTCATTCTTTGGGCACAAGGAGAGCATAACAGCATAACGTTACTGAACCTCGACCTGACCAACTGCAGCGACCCCAGATCAAAGCACTGCCTCCACAGGCTTGTACAGTATGATGGCTGCATCACTTCATGCACCTCTCTTCTTACCCTGTTGTGCCCATCACTCTGGAACAGGGTAAATCTGGACTCATCAGAGCACATGACCTTCTTCCATTGCTCCAGAGTCTAATCTTTATGCTCCCTAGCAAATTGAAGCCTTTTTTCCGATTAGCGTCACTGATCAGTGGATTTCTTAAGGCTACAGTTCAATTCAATTCAATTTTATTTGTATAGCATTTTTAACAACAGACATTGTCACAAAGCAGCTTCACAAAAGTATATCATTTCTGAATATAAACTTGTGAATCTACACATTTATCTATCTATATATATATATATCCCTAATGAGCAAGCCTGTGGGGATGGCAACAAGGAAAAACTCCCTGGGATGGCAAGAGGAAGAAACTTTGAGAGGAACCAGACTCAAAAGGGATCCCATCCTCATTTGGGTCACACTGTATAGTGCGATTACAACTAATACACTTTAATACTAGGGTCAGGTTTAAAGTGCAAGACTGTTCATGGTGATTCGAGTCCTATGCCA